>UESW01003977.1:308636-457890 GCA_900491605.1 Calamus simplicifolius | reverse complement strand
TTTAGCTTTTATGTTATTTTGATAGCTTGTACTTAGGACATTTACTGTTTTGTATCTTGGTACATGATGTAATGCAATGTTTTGATGTAATGAAACACTGTTTGAATGAATGATACAATGTTTGATACAATGATGATTGCAATGAATTATATATATTCTTCAATTTTTCTGAATTTGAATATCAGTTTAAAATTTTTTATACAATTGTTTTTACCTTTTTATTGATAACAAAAAAGGGGGAGAAAAGAAGAATTGTATATGCATAAGGGAGAGAGAGAATGAGAATTTAAATATATTCAATCTAAAAGAAATATGCATAAAGAAAGGGGGAGTTATATTATGCAGGGGGAGCGTAATTTTTATTTGATACACTTCATGTTGATCATTATTGATCAATTTTGCTTATTTTGAAACTGTGGCTTATTTCTTAAATTGAACAAATTTAAAGTCTTGATAAAGTTTACAATGCTTATGAATTCTAATGCATATACTCAAAGTTTTTATCATCATCAAAAAGGAGGAGATTGTTGACCCAATTATTAATTTTGATGATAAACAAAACTATTTGAGTATAACTCATGAAGTTACTAATGATTTTGATTAAGTGTTTCAGTTTATAACTTGTTTAAATGATCAAAATCTCGAGAGAAATCAAGTTCGGAGCTTAATTCTAATGTCAAGGTAAGATTGCAGACATTAGAGTCGACACCTAGAATCACAGAGTTGACTCCAAAAAATGGCACGGATTAGAGTCGACACCTGGAACCTGCAGAGTCGACCCCAGCAGAAAAACAGAGAGATAGCTTTTCGGATCTCAAATTAGAGTCGACACCTGAGGAGTTAGAGTCGACTCCAGAAGAAAAATGTGTCGACCCTAGAAAAGTTAGAGCAGACTCCAAATTGGGCTGTTTTGGGATTTCAAGTTAGAGTCGACCCCAGGAAAGTCAGAGCTGACTCCAGATTGTCAGAAACAACTTTCAGATGTGTCAGAACGTCTCTAAACCTTACTTTTTATTTTAAATCTCAACGGCTATTACCTTATTTGTTCCTAACTTTTTTTCCATTTTGATTCTAATGGATAGTTTTCATCTATTCTTAGTTTTGGAAGGATCTATAAGAGCATGAGGGATGTGATCGTTTGAAAGATGAGAAAAAGAAAAATAGAGAAGAAAAAGAAGAGAAAAATCCGAGAGAAAATCAGAGGAAAAAATCAAAAGGAAAGATCGTATTGATTCCCTAAGAGAAAAGAGAGAAATCCCTAGTCTTCACACTTTTATTTTGAAGAGATTTCTAAGTTTGAAGAAGCAAACAAGCAAGCCCTAGTTCCTGTTCTTCATATGTTCTTCTGAGCTTCAAGAGAATACTCAAGGAAGATCCATTCAAAAGCAAGAAAGAGGAGAAGAATCAAGCTACAAAGATCTACAAATCAGGCTTACATTTCTATCTCTTTGTTTGAATAGTTAACTTGTCTTATTTGCTCATTTAAGGAGCAGTTGTTGTATCAAACATTCTTGTTTTTCTTGTAAAATGAGTCAATCAGGTGATTGAATCAGTTGAGGTAGATTGCCTTGTGCAAGCAGTTGCTTGTGTGTAAGGTTTTATGCTGGTGAACCTTGAAAACCAGCTGGGTTCGTTGTGCGTCCGGGAAAACAACAAGTTTGAGTTGTGATCTTGTGAAACAACTCTGCTGTAATCAAGGTTGATTATAGTGTGGACCCAAGAGGTACTTGGGAGTGGACGTAGGTGTAGGTACACCGAACCACTATAAAATCTTTGTGTTTGCAGTGCTTGACTCTTTATCTCTTCCTCTTCATCTCCTCATTACATATTCTGTTTTAATTGTTGCATATCTGTGATTTATTTTAAGTTGGGGTTTTACTTCAAAAGAGTTTAAATTTTTTAAAAGACCCAATTCACCCCCCCCCCCCTCTTGGGTTGCTATATGGGACAACACTCATCTTCTAAATAAAAGTTGTCTGAAGGGGTCACTATGGATCGAAGGGTGGAGAAAAGTTGAAAAAAGGATAAGACGAATAAGGGACCCAAGGAGGAGTTAGAAAAGAGGGAAGGAGGTATACAAAATTAATGATGAGCAAAAAGAATTGAGGATCATCATGGAACCTTAAACAAAACTCACTTGTGTTGCTCAGATATAGCAACCCAAGAGGGGATAAATTGGTTATTAAAAATTTAATTACACGGATATGTTCTTATCAAATTTTAATTGACAGCGGTATAGAGACGTAAACACAACAATTTCACAGAGATAAAGCAAACAATCAAACACATGAATTTTTATAGTGGTTTAGTGCTAACCCAGCACCTACGTCCACTCCCCAAAAACCCTTTGGCTGCGTTTGGATGTCAAAAAGTTATTTCATGAATAGGAATACGAATTCCATAGGAATAGCTTATTCCCTTTGTTATTTCAGATTTATGTTTGGATGAAAATCTGGTATTCCATGTTATTCCAGTGCAATTAATGCAGTGTTATTCCAAATGATGTTTGGATGACATGGGAATAAGCATGTATTCCAGTAGGAATAGATGAAGAATTTTTCTAAAATTTCAAAAATACCCCTTCCAATAAAAATAGTTTATCAATTTTTATTTTTTAAAATAACTTGAATAAATTATTATTTATTAATAAATAAGGTAATAAATTAATTATTATTAATAAATAATATAAGAACCTACTTAATAAATTATTTTATATTAATAAAGAAAAAATAACATACTTAATTTATTATTTTCTATTAATAAATTTATTAATTTTAAATTATATTATAAATAAATTTATTTAATTTATTTAATTTATTTAAATGACATTATAAATAAATTTATTTAATTTAATTTCATCGGTGCCCCTGGAATAGCTGCAGTGGGAATAGGAGCTATTCCATGGGGTACCATGGAATAAGAAATCGAAATAAGGGGGTTGACTGAATAGCTGTTCTAGTGGAGCCCACTCTCCTTTTTCATTGTGTTTGAGGGAATAAGCGGAATAAGGGCCTATTCCAGGCCTTATTCCCCCATCCAAACGCAGCCTTTGGGAATTTTTACTCCAATCGTAATACCAACGATTATAATCCCTAGCCTTACCCGGCTAGTCCTCTTGTTTCACGGCACAAGGAAGCTAAACCCCTAGCCTTACTAGGCTAGTCCTCTTGTTTTACGGCACAGGGAAGCCAAAAACGACCAAGGGTTAAACCTAACCCTTTTACAAAAATATATTCAGAATATTTAAGAACAAATAGCTCCTAAACTGAGCAAATATTCAAAATAATACTTTATAACTTTTATAGACAATCTTCAGTAATAAATGAAACTCTTTGAGGTAGCTGAAGCTTTGAATACTTGTGGAGGCTTTAATGGATCTACACGGATGAGCAGTAAATGATTTTCAAGCTTTCTCGATTTTAATACACATAGCTTTCTTTCAATAACTTAAAAAATATGCAATAAAGGCTCTCTCTTCCTTGTATTTCTTTCTCTTTTTTTTCCTCATTTTCTTCTTCTAATCTTAGCTATTTAAAGCATTTCAACAAAAAAAATATCCATTAGACTCAATCGGAATTAATGGAAAGTAAAACGGAAAGAAAATTTAACCGTTGTAAACATTTTCCTTGAGCATTGAATGCACTGGTATCCATTTGAGGAAGAAAGATCTCTTTCATAATCTAAGAGATCAAAAGTTAGTTTAGCTGAAAATAGAACTTAGAAAGAGAGAGAGAGTGAGAAAGAGGAGCTCGTCCAAGTGTTGAAGAGAGGAGCATCAGTTGGCTGGAGATTAATTTTAGCTAACTGTTTCAAGAAGGTGACCGGCCAGAGGAGAGTTAGCTAGCTGAAGAATGTTTTCAGTTAGCTAGCTTCAAAAAAAACGCACGGCCAAGGAAGATTTCAGCTATCCATTAGCTAGCTGAAAGGTGGCTTCAATTAGCTTGTCCCATGAAGAGTTCGGTCAAAGCAAAGTCTGCAAAAGAGTAGTTAGCTAGACCAAAGGTCCAGTTAGCTGTTTACAAGAAGAGCACGGCCAGAATAAAGTTTTTATGCCAAAGTAGTTAGCTGGAGGTTGACTCCAGTTGACTAATTCAAATTTTCATGCGGCTAAGAGAGGGAATGCCAAACCTATAGTTAGCTGGACACAAAGTCCAGTTAACTCATTCCAAGATCTACACGGCTAGAAGAATGACCAAGGTAAAAGTAGTTGACCAGGGTAAAAGTAGTTAGCTGAAGACTAGCTTCAGTTAACTCTTCCACAAGTCCACATGGCCAAGAGAGCAACCGGCCTAAAAATAGTTAGCTGAAGACTAGCGTCAGTTAACTCATAGAGAAAGATAGCTAGCTAAGGGTCATCTTTAGTTAACTTGCAGAGAAAGATAGCTAGCTGAGGGTCATCTTCAGTTAGCTCTTTTCATCATGAATTCGGCCAAGTGAGAGATAACAAGCAAGATAGCTAGCTGGCAAAGCATCCCAGCTAACTCGTTTGATCATGAATTTGGCCAGGGAGAAGATAGCTAGCTAGCTTGGATTAGGAGTCCAATTAGCTAATATAACAATGCAAAATGCCCAGGCACAAAGTAGCAACTCGTCAGCTAGCTGGACTGGGAGTCCAGTTAACTAACAGCTTCATGCACACTTTCAAGGCAACAAATAGCTAACTCATCAGCTAGCTGGATTGGGAGTCTAGTTAACTAACAGCTTCATGCACACTTCTAAGGCAACAAATAGCTAACTCCCAGGTAACTATTTTGAAGAAGCATTCGGCCAAGGAGAAATCATGCCTTTCCAGTTGACTAAATACAAGATCCAGTTAGCCATTTCAAGGTGGGATTCGGCCAGGAAAGAAATCTAAGGCAGCTTAGCTAGCTGGGAAAAATCCCCAGTTAACTAATTTGAAAACCAAATGGCTAGGAGCATTTATCCATGTGATTTTGACTTGATGAGACTCATTGTAAGACATATGAAAGTATTCTTTGGTCATATGTACTTTCTTGCATTGATCTTTATCTCCATAATAAACAAATTAGTCCTTAATTGTTTTGTAATCATCAAAATCAATTTAGGGCCAACAATCTCCCCTTTTTATGATGAAAAAACCTTTAAGTATATTTAAGAAAAAATATAGGAAAGACTTTAACGAAATAGGAATGTAGAATGCATAGAATGTATTAGAAATTCTTTTCTCTAATTCATTCCAATTAATATTTTCTTCCCCTATCAATTTGAATATATGTAGTATTTATCTTCTTCATTTTTTAATGTATGCATTATTCTTCTTCCCCTTTTTGTCATTAATCAAGAAGGTGATTGAAGAATGTGCAAGAATTCAATTGTTTATCATAACATTCATATCATAGACATTCATAATACATTAAGATAACATGAGCATATCATTCATACAAAATAGTAAGCCAATGGCTTAATTAGAAAGCATTAAGTCTTACCAAACATACATCATATAAATATTACAAGACAAGCATACTAGATTCATTTATCATCATCAGAAGAAATCACAGAGGGTTGAGTTGAAGATCCATCCGGTCAGCGAGAGGTTCCAGGCTTGTTTTCTTGAGGTTGTGGTGGAAGCATCCAGAGGTGGGGATGCAAATAAGACACATATGGAGAAAACACTAGAGGAACAGAAGAAGCAAGATGTTGCTCCACGAGGCTTGTAAGCCTAGCAATAGAGGTGGTCCAATGATCAATAACATTTGAGGCATCCTTGGTCTTTCATTTGCACGCATTTAAAAAGTTACCCATTCTGCTTTTGTCTCAAAACATTCAAGCTTAGATTTCAACAGATTGGTCTCATTTAGAATACGACCTATCACAGTTTCGTTGTGGTGAAAGACTCTTCCATTAAGAATTTGCATGTCATGAACAATTTGATTTTGACTCATCACAACTTGAGAAAGGGTCTCAAAAACTGTGGAGATGTGGGGTATCATGGTGTAGTCATTGACAGATGATCCACTGTCTCTGATACTTCTACTGGATTAGGCTATGGACAATTCATGAATGATCTTTGTATCTGTTCTTCATATATTTCAATGGTGGATCGATGAGAAGCAGGATTATCATATTATAAGGTGGCTCAGGTGCAATGAATTGAGGCGGCTTAGTCATGAAAGGATTTGGTTCATTCATTGCGGTTAGGAAAGGATTGGGTTGATGAAAATCAAAATTAAAGTAACTAGGTGAAGGGCAAACTGGTTGAGGCAGGTCTGACGATGGTAAGTTACTTAGTGGAAGAGCAGGTTTTTCATCTGTCCTAGTCCTATTCTTGGTCCAAACACCATCACGCTTGGCATAGTCCATACGGTGAAGAGAATAAGCATTAAAGACATCAGAATGACGTAATGCTACAACGGTCTCTCTCTTAAGTTTCACATTATAGAATTCAAAAACATAAGTGAGAAACATGCCATATGGCAATGCAGCTTTTGATCTACCTAAGTCTTCCTTCATGATAGTCATCATAAGCTTAGGGAAATCTAGAGGTGTTTCTTCTAGGATATCATACATAATGCAAATATCACAATCGGTTATGGCATTAAAAGATCCAGCTTGAGGGGCAAAGATTTCTGCAATAATGCTATGGAGTAACCTATTTTCAATAGAAAGCATATTTGCATCAAGGTTTACAATATTATCGGCTTCACCATCCTCTAAGCCAAGAATCATGGCAAGCTTATAACCTTTTTCACTAGAAAAATTTTCTAAAACACATTTAGATGGAATGCTTAAGGCAGAACCTAGCAACTTCCTATCAAATTCTATATTAACCTTTTTAACACTAGAGGTTATGGTACCATCTCCAAAGATAATGTTTTCATAGAATTCATGGATTAAATTGCGATAAATAGGCTTTTTGGTTGTTAATAAGCTAGTCCATCCTTGAGAAGCAAATAATCTTCTAACTTAAATCCTTTTGTTCTAGGAAATCAAAGTCTACTAACCTTCCATTTGCTAAGGCTCTAGCGGTGAGGTGAGTAAAAGGTGGAAAAGAGCTTGTGAAAAAGAAGAAGAAGCGGGCTTCCTACGAAGATCAGTGGAGTCTTCTTCTCTTGAGTGAAGAGATTTTTTCTTAGGAGCCATCTTCCTTTTCTTCTTGAAGTGGAATGAGAGGAGTGAAAGATGAATGAGAGAAGGAAGGACGGTTGAATGGTGGAGTCAGTTTGGAAGAGAAGTGAAGTGGAATGAAACCGGTGGGGTTGACTATATAGCAAATTCAAAAGTGGTTGACTGATTAGGTAGCTGAAGATTTATTCTGGTTGCCTGGTCAGTTAACTAACTTTAAGGTTTGGTGAAAAGAGGTGTGGCTGGTTGGTTTGGAAAATAAATAAGGAAAAGTTGTTGGTTGGCTGGTGGCAAGGATTTATTTAAAGTGGTTAACTCCCTAGTCAACTGATGCACTAAAGATAAGAGCAATAAATGTTCTTGAAAAAATAGTTTATGGAGGGATTTAATTGGAACGACTGAATGGAGTCATGCAACACACGATGGCTAGCTTTAACATGATTTTCAAACATAATATTGAGGAGCATGAAAATAATTATTCACAATAACTTACTGAATAGAAGGATCAATCATACCAAGTTCTCTTCTAATTTCATAAAACTTAGATTCTTCAAGGGGTTTAGTAAAAATATCAACGAGTTATTTTTTAGTGCATAAAAATTCAATTACAATGTCACCATTATTTACATGATCCCTAACAAAATGATATTTAATTTCTATGTGTTTAGTCCTTGAATGCTGGATGGGATTCCTAGTTAAATTAATTGCACTAGTGTTATCACATTTTATGGAATGCCTTTTTGTTTGATACCATAATCTTCTAGCTACTGTTTAATCCATAAGATTTGAGCACAGCAACTTCTAGCTGCAATGTATTCGGCCTCGGCCGTAGACAATGCTACTGAAGTTTGCTTCTTGCTAAACCATGAGACTAAGTTAACACCTAGAAATTGGCAAGTTCCACTAGTTGATTTTCTATCTAATTTACAACCTACAAAATCTGAGTATGTGTATCCTATTAAGTCAATGCTAGATTGTTTGTCATATCAAAGTCCTAAATTCATAGTTCCCTTTAAATATTTAAATATCCTTTTAACAGCAAGCAAGTGTGATTCTTTAGGATTAACTTGATATCTAGCATACATGCAAACACTAAACCGAATATCAGGTCTACTTGCAGTTAAATACAATAAAGATCCTATCATACATCTATAAAGTTAAAGTTCTAGATCAATAGATTTTTCGGCACTATTTGAATCAATCCTACAAGATGAGCTCAAAGGGGTACCGATACTCTTAGATGTCTCCATGCCAAACTTTTTGATCATTTTCTTGATGTATTTGGATTGGCTTATGAAGATCCCTTCTTTGCTTTGTTTAATTTGAAGTCCAAGAAAATAGTTTAGTTCTCCATCATGCTCATCTCGAACTCTTCCTGCATAAACTTTGCAAAGTCCTTGCATAAAGAGTCATTAGTAGCACCAAAAATGATATCATCCATATAGATTTGAATAATTAGCATATCATTATCTTATCTTTTAAGGAATAGGGTTGTATCCATTTTCTCGAATGAAATTATTACTTATCAAGAATTTACTTAATCTCTTATACCAAGCCCGAGGAGCTTATTTCAAACCATACAAAGCTTTGTTCAACTTAAATACATGGTTTGGAAACAAGTGATTTTCAAAACGGATGGCTGTTCTACAAAAACTTGTTCAGCAATGTATCCATTTAAGAAAGCGCTTTTAACATTCATTTGATATAATTTAAAATTCATAAAGCAAGCAAAAGCAAGAAGTAATCTAATAGCTTCTAATTTAGCAACCGGGGCATAAGTCTCATCAAAATCAATACCTTCTTGATTATAACCCTTAGCTACTAATCTTGCTTTATTTCTAATTATAGTACCATGTTTATCCAATTTGTTTCTAAATACCCATTTAGTCCCAATAATTGGATGATCATGAGGCCTATCAATAAGAGTTCATACATTATTTCTCTCAAATTGATGAAGTTCCTCATGCATGGCATTTATCCAATCAACAACATTTTTAGCATCATCATAGTATTTAGGTTCAATTTTAGATACAAAGGCTAAGTTATTATAAGTATCTCTAAATGATGATCTGGTCCTAATACCTTAAGTTGGATCACCTATAATTTGATCTTTAGGGTGACTATGAACGTACCTCCATTCTCTTTCTAACTCATCATTATCTGGTGAAGCTTCAGGTTGGTTAATGTCATTCTCTTTATTTACCTCTTGTGTATCTGAATCTTCCTTTTCTTCTAAGGTGATGTCCTTGAGTTGATCTTCAATTTCATCTGCATCAATCATACCTTTTCTCTTCCTTAATGGAAGATCATTAGATTCATCAAATATAACATGAATTGATTCTTCAACTACTAAAGATTTTTTTTGAAAACTCTGAAGACTCTACTGTGTAAAGAATAATCGAGAAAAATCCCTTCATTAGATTTAGCATCAAATTTATCAAGATTTAATTTTTTATTATTTAAAACAAAACATCGGCATCCAAAAATGAAAATAACTGATGTTAGGTTTTCTTCCTTTCCAAGGTTCATACGGAGTCTTTTTCAAAACAGGTCTAATTAATGCACGATTTAAAACATAACATGCTGTGTTGATAGCTTCTGCCCAAAAGTACTTTGAAAGATTACTTTCACACAACATGGTACGGGCCATTTCTTCTAAAGTTCTGTTCTTTCTTTCTACTACTCTATTTTGTTGGGGTGTTCTTCGTGCAGAAAAATTATGTTCAATACATTTTCATTACAAAAATTTTCAAAAGATTGATTTTTAAATTCTTTTCCATGATCACTTGGTATCGATAAAATAGAAAAATTCTTTTCATTTGTAATTCTTTTAAACAATTTTTGAAATGAAGGAAATGCTTCGTCTTTACTAGCTAAGAATAAAACCCATGTAAATCAAGAGAAATCATCAATTACAACAAAACCATATCTTTTTTCTCCTAGACTAGTTATTCTTGTAGGACCAAATAAATCCATATGCAAGAGCTCCAAAGGTCTAGTGGTTGAAGCCATATTTTTTGATTTAAAAGATACTCGGGTTTGTTTTTCAAATTGACAAGCATTACAAATCTTGTCTTTTTCAAAATAAGTTTTGGAAAACCATTCACTAAATCCTTTTTGATTAATTTAGACAATAGATCCATGCTTGCATGAGCTAACCTACGATGCCATAACCAACTATTAGCAATTTTATCATTCATAGCAACTAGGCAATCAATTTTTGATCATGCAAATTATTTAAATCAATAAAATATACATTACCATGCCTATGACCAACAAATTTCATATTTTCATTAGCAGGATTTAGAACAATGCATAAAGATGATTCAAATGAAACTTTAAATCCTTTGTTACATAATTGACTAATGCTTAGTAAATTGTGTTTTAGTCCATTCACAAGCAGAACATTATCGATATAAGCATGAGGTATGATACCTATTTTGTCAATGCCAATTATTTTTCTTGGCCATTATCACCAAAAGTAACAACACCTCCATCTTTTGCATCCAAAGTGATGAATTATGATTCATCACCCATCATGTGTCTTAAACACCCGCTATTCAAGTACCATTCTCTTTTAGTTGCTCGGGTAGCAAGATACACCTGCATACATAATTTTAAATTTTGCTCTTAGGTACCCAAGCTTTCTTGGGTCCTTTTAGGTTAGTTAAGATAGTTCCTTTGGAACCCATATTTTTCTAACATTGTGTGTGTGACAAGTATAAGCTTTGTGTCCTAATTTACCATATTTAAAGTATGTAATTTTTGTAGAATCATCAGCATACTCATAAAGATTTTTCAAAAACTTTTATCTTTGAAAAGGGTTATATCCAAGACCAGCTCTATTATAGACAGCCCTTTGACTACTTAATATCATTTTCAATTTCTCTGAACTTAATGTGAATTTATCTATAATTGGTTTTAGTTTGTCTACTTCATTTTTTAAATCTTGGTTTTTCTTTAGCAATGATTCATTGTCTTTTGATATTCTTTCTTTTCCAAAAATGAGATTTTTAATTTCATTTTTCAAATCTCTATTCTTTGAACTTAAATGCAAAATCATCAACAAGTTCATAAAAAGCACCATGTAGTTCATCGAAAGTAAAGTCATCTAGAAAGCTAGGACTTACCTCATTGTCATCATCCATAAAGCATACATTGGCGACTTCAATTTTATCTTCATCTTCAGAACTTGTAACTTCATGTCGCTCCATGTAGCTAACATTGCTTTCTTCTTTATTCTTTTGGGTTCTTTCTTTAATTGTGGATACTCTGGTCTGATATATCTAGGCTTTTGCACTCGTAGCATATTGATGGTTCACCTTTTTCTTTTTCTTTGCTATGATCTCCTTTGGTGAATTATTTTTTTTTCCTCCAAACTTCTTTCTTTTCATAAATTTCTTGAATTTTTTGGAGATAAGTGCCATTTCATTATCCTTCTCATTGTCACTAGTAGTCTCCTCACTTTCATCATTTTGAGTGGCACTCTTTAGGGTCATTGTTCTTTTCTTCTTTAATTCATCCTCATCAATGTGTTGTCATTGCTGAAGCTTGTGAGTCATCAAAAAACCAACTAACTCTTCAAGTGATAGTGTGTTGAGGTCCTTTGCTTCTTGAATTGCAGTAACCTTGGCTTTCCAAGACCTAGGCAAGGATGTCAAAATTTTTCTAACAAGATCACTGTTAGCATAAGACTTTCCTAAACTTTCAGTCCATTAATAATATCAGTAAATCTTGTAAACATATCAGTGATATTTTCAGCTGAATCTATTTTAAATAATTCATACTTATGAACAAACATATTTATTTTGGATTCCTTGACTTGATTAGTACCCTCATGGGTGACTTCAAGTCTATCCTAGATTTTCTTAGCAGACATGCATGTAGAAATTCAATTAAACTCATTTGCATCAAGTGAACAGTAAAGAACATTTATAGCTTTTGCATTTAATTGAGCTAATTTTTTATCTTACTCATCCCATTTTGATTCTAGTTTTGGGATGTCAAGACCATCAGTCTTGATGGTGGGTGTGTGAGATCCATTAATTATGATTGCCCATAAATCATAATCAAGTGCTTGTATGAAAATTTTCATTCATACTTTCCAATAAGTGTAATTTGTTCCATTGAACAAAGATGGTCTATTAGTTGACTGTCCCTTAGTCAAAATAGATCTCATTTGGATTGCTAATGATATTTGGTTTTAAGCTATTTAAAGCAATAGAAATCAGGGCACGCTGCTCTGATACCACTTGTTGCCCAGATGTAGCAACCCAAGAGGGAGGTGAATTGGGTATTAAAAATTTAATTATGCAGATATGTGCTTATCAAATTTTAATTGGCAGCGGTGTAGAGATGCGAACATAACAATTTCACAGAGATAAAGCAAACAATCAAACACAGGGATTTTTATAGTGGTTCAGTGCTAACCCAACACCTACGTCCACTTTTCAAAAATCCTTTCAAAATTTTTACTCCAATCGTAATACCAATGATTACAATCTCTAGCCTTACCTGGCTAGTCCTCTTGTTTCACGGCACAAGAAAACCAAACCCCTAGCCTTACTAGGCTAATCCTTTTGTTTCATGGCACAAGGAAGCCAAAAACGATCAAGGGTTAAACCTAACCCTTTTACAAAAATATGTTTAGAATATTTAAGAACAAATAGCTCCTAACTGAGCAAATATTCAAAATAATACTTCACAACTTTTGTAAACAATCTTCAACAATAAATGAAACTCTTTGAGGTAGCTGAAGCTTTGAATACTTATGGAGGCTTTAATGGATTTCTCGATTTCAACACACCGAGCTTCCTTTCAATAACTCAAAAAATATGCAATAAAGGCTCTCTCTTCCTTGTATTTCCTTCCCTTTTTGTCCATATTTTCTTCTTCTAATTTAGCTATTTAAAGCATTTCAATAGCAAAAATATCCATTAAACTCAATCGTAATTAATGGAAAGTAAAACGGGAAGAAAATATATACGTTATAAACATTTTCCTTGAGCATTGAATGCACTGGTATCCATTTGAGGAAGGAAGATCTCTATCATAATCCAAGAGATCAAAAGTTAGTTTAGCTGAAAATAAAACTTAGAAAGAGAGAGAGAAAGAAGAGCTCATTCAAGTGTTGAAGAGAGGAGCATCAGTTGGCTGGAGATTAATCCCAACTAACTATTTTAAGAAGGTGACCAGCCAGAGGAGAGTTAGCTAGTTGAAGAATGTCTTCAGTTAGCTACCTTCAAAAAAATGCACGGCCAAGGAAGATTTCTGCAATCCATTAGCTAGCTGAAGGGTGGCTTCAGTTAGCTTGTCCAATGAAGAGTTCGGTCAAAGCAAAGTCTTCAAAAGAGTAGTTAGCTGGACCAAAGGTCCAGTTAGCTATTTACAAGAAGAGCACGGCCAGAATAAAGTTTTCATGCTAAAGTATTTAGTTGGAGGTTGACTCCAGTTGACTAATTCAAATTTTCATGCGGCTAAGAGAGGAATACCAAACATGTAGTTAGCTGGACACAAAGTCCAGTTAACTCATTCCAAGATCTACACAGTTAGAAGAATGACTAGGGTAAAAGTACATAGCTGAAGAATAGCTTCAGTTAACTTTTCCACAAGTCCACATGGCCAAGAGAGCAACCAGCCTAAAAATACACTACTAGAAAAGTGTGATTTACCGAGGGATTTTACCAAGCGAAAAAATCCCTCGCAATTCCGAGGGATTTTTCGATAAAAAAATATAAACCATAAAATTTTTTGATAAAAATATTTTCTTGCAAAATCCATCGTAAAATTAATTTTTGATGGATTTTCCGAGGGATATTTCTAAAATAAATGGGTTCTTTGTAAAAAATGCTGATAAAAAATTCCTCGAAAAATCCCTCGTAAAATTTAACTTTCGAGGGATTTTGCGAGGGATTTTCTGAGGGATGTTTCTATAATAAATGGATTATTTATAAAATATTAATAAAAAAATCCCTCAAAAAAACCCTCAGAAATTAGTTTTGCGAGGGATTTTTTGAGGGATTTGTTTTTCATTAATGAGTTATTAATAACATTTTTGATGAAAAAAAATCCCTCCCAAAATTAATTTTGAGGGATTTTCTGAGGGATTTTTTGATGATTTTGTGAGAGATTTTTAGAGGGATATTTCTATAATAAATGGCTTTTTTCGTAAAAAAAATGATAAAAGAAATCCCTCGGAAAATCCTTCGGAAATGAATTTTGCAAGGGATGTTCGAGGGATTTGTTTTTCATTAATGAGTTATTAATAAAATTTTTGATGAAAACAATCCCTTGGAAAATCTCTCGCAAAATTAATTTCCGAGATATTTTCCGAGGGATTTTTTGATGATTTTGCAAGGGTTTTTTCGATGGATATTTCTATAATAAATGGCTTATTTGTAAAAAAATTGATAAAAATCCCTCAAAAATTAATTTGTTAGGGATGTTTCGAGGGATTTATTTTTTATTAATGAGTTATTAATAAAATTTTTGATGAAAAAAATCTCTCGAAAAATCCCTTGTAAAACTAATTGCTGAGGGATTTTCTGAGAGATTTTTTTGATGATTTTGCAAGAAATTTTTCAAGGGATATTTCTATAATAAATGGCTTATTTATAAAAAAAATTGATAAAAAATCCCTCAAAAAATCCCTTGGAAATTAATTTTGTGAGGGATTTTATGAGGGATTTATTTTTCATTAATGAGTTATTAATAAAATTTTTGATGAAAAACATCCCTCGGAAAATCTCTCACAAAATTAATTTCTCAGGGATTTTTTGAGAGATTTTTTGATGATTTTGCAAGGGATATTTTTATAATAAATAGCTTATTTGTAGAAAAAAAAATGATAAAAATCCCTTGAAAAATCCCTCGAAAATTAATTTTGCGAAGGATTTTCCGAGGGATTTGTTTTTCATTATGAGTTATTAATAAAATTTTTGATGAAAAAAATCCCTTTAAAAATCCCTTGCAAATTAATTTCTGAGGGATTTTTCGAGGGATTTTTTGATGATTTTATGAGGAATTTTTTGAGGGATATTTATATAATAAATGGCTTATTTATAAAAAAAAATTGATTTGGAAATTATTTTTGAGAGGGATTTTCTGAGGGATTTGTTTTTCATTAATGAGTTATTAATAAATTTTTGATGAAAAAAATCTTTTGGAAAATCCCTAGCAAAATTAATTTCTGAGGGATTTTCGAGGGATTTTTTTGATGATTTTGTGAGGGATTTTTCGAGGAATATTTCTGTAGTAAATGGCTTATTTGTAGAAAAAAATTGATAAAAATCCCTTGAAAAAATCCCTTGAAAATTAATTTTACGAGGGATTTGCGAGGGATTTGTTTTTCATTAATGAGTTATTAATAAATTTTTGATGAAAAAATCCCTCGGAAAATCCCTTGCAAAATTAATTTCTGAGGGATTTTTCAAGAGATTTTTGATGATTTTGAGAGGGATTTTTCAAGGGATATTTCTTTAATAAATGGCTTATTTATAAAAAAAATTGATAAAAAAATCCCTCAAAAAATCCCTCGGAAATAAGTTTTGTAAGGGATTTTTCAAGGAATTTTTTTTTCATTAATGAGTTATTAATAAAATTTTGATTAAAAAAATCCCTCGGAAAATCCCTCATCAAATTAATTTTTGAGGTATTTTCTGAAGGATTTTTTGATAATTTTGCGAGTAATTTTTCGAGGGATATTTCTATAATAAATGGCTTATTTATAAAAAAAAATTGATAAAAAAATCTCTCGGAAATTAGTTTTGCGAGAGATTTTCCAAGGGATTTGTTTTTCATTATTGAGTTATTAGTAAATTTTTTGATGAAAAAAAACCCTCGAAAAATTCCTCGCAAAATTAATTTTTGAGTGATTTTCGAGGGAATTTTTTGATGATTTTGTGAGGAATTTTTTTAGGGATATTTTTATAATAAATGGCTTATTTAAATAAATTGATAAAAAAAATCTCTCGAAAACTCTCTTAGAATTAATTTTGCGAGGGATTTTCTAAGGGATTTGTTTTTTATTAATGAGATATTAATAAAATTTTGATGAAAAAAATTTCTTGAAAAATCCTTCACAAAATTAATTTCCGAGGGATTTTTCGAGAAATTTTTTGATGATTTTGCGAGGGATTTTCCAAAGGATATTTCTATAATAAATGGCTTATTTATAATTAAAAAATAATTGATAAAAAATCCCTCAGAAAAATCCCTCGCAATCTCAAAAAATAAGCTATTTATTATAGAAATATCCATCAAAAATCCCTCAGAAAATCATCAAAAATTAGTTATTTTGTGAGGGATTTTTTATCAATTTTTTTTGCAAATAAGCCATTTATTACAAAAATATCTCTCAAAAAATCATTAAAAAATAATTTTTTTTATTAATGAGTTATTAATAAAAATTTTTGATGAAAAAAATTCCTTGAAAAATTAATTTTGCAAAGGATTTTTTGAGGAATTTTTTTATCCTGTTGATGAAAAATAAATCCCTTGAAAAATCCCTCACAAAATTAATTTCTAAGGGATTGTTTTTATCAATTTTTTTTAGAAAGAAGCCATTTATTATAGAAATATTCCTCGAAAAAATTCTTGCAAAATCATCAAAAAAATCCTCGCAAAATCCCTCAAAAATTAATTTTCTGAGGGATTTTTTGAGAGATTTTTTTAATCAAAAAGTTTAAGTATTAAAATAAATTTTCAGTGAAAGTTTGAAAATTATAAAATATATTTTAGTTGTAAATTTGGATAAAATAATTTATGAATCATATAACAGAGTAATTTATCAAATTTATAAGGATTAATTTTTTAAAAAAATCCTTTACTTTAAGCAAGTTTGATTATGATGAGCTCTATGATAAGACTAAAACAAATTAGCCTTTAACTAAACATGTTGATATAATTGTGTGTTTGTGATTGATCTATTAGCTAAGTTTGAAAGGGGACTACCTTTGACTCAATAAGAAAATATGCCAAATGATACCATGTACTAGTGATTGCATTACTATATATCCAGGCTTGAAAGAAAAATTGTTTCTGCACACATGAGATGCCTTTATGCACATATATGCCAATAATGACTTCACTAGCTTAGTTGGAAAGGAAACATAATTTTGAATGAATAACATGTTGATACACATATATTTGCCCATGATCACCTCACTGGTTCGACCTAAAAGGAAACATATTTTGATATGTGAAAACACATGTGTAAAAACACATTGATGTGTGCTTGTGGTAAGCATTGATGAACTTGTCTTGAAAGGAACTTATTCTTGAATACACATAGTCAGTGGTCTATTCCAATGGCTAAATCTTAATTATAGTTAGACTTGAGAGAGTGAACACATTCCTCAATTTCAAATTAATTTCTAAATCATACAATAATTTCACAAGATCCATAAACTTTCACAATAAGTTTAGATACATTAATTTATAATACAAATATTCATATCTAGTCAATCAATATGATTTTTAATGTATTATGATTCATCATCAAGTCTAAGTAAAACATGTTATTCTTGATCCATAAATTTTTTTAAAAAAATATATGTAATAATTCTCATGAAACTAAAAAAAATCTTATTTTAATATTTTTTATAAAATAAATTTATAATAGGTAGATAGAAGGATTTGAACATGGAATCTTAAAAAAAAATACTCACTATCATAACAATTATGATCCCAACTTTTTTTTATTCATAAATTTATTAAGAAAATATTTAAATAGTATAAATTCTTTTTTTATAAATTTAACTTAAAATCAAAAATCAATTCCACCGCCAACGCCCATATTTCATTTGGCATTCCCACGGCACGCATTTATTTGGCATTCTCTCTTCCGTACCATGACCTTCCTTCCTCCTCTCTGTCCAAGCTCTCTGTCAAGCTTCCTCCCTCTTCTCCGTCCGAGACCATCGAGCTTCCCTCTTCTCCATCCAAGCAACTCAAACCCTAGGGATGGGACGAGCAAACAAGGTAGCGATTCAAACCCTAAAGACGAGCAAATAAGGTAAAAATTTATACCCTCTTAATCCCTTCTTGAGTGCCGTGTTCTGTTCTTCTTTGTCGGCGAGGGTTCTAGCATGGGCCATGAGAAAGAGTAGGGAGGGGAGGGGTCGGTGAAGAAGGGGGATGGAGCTGCGACTACTGTCCTCCCTCCCGGCCGTGGATGATCCATACCGATTAAAGACGGATTTGAGCATCTCAACCGAGCGCGCTCGCTTTTCGCAGTCGCGAGTCGCGACTTAAAAAAGGCCGGAGGCAGCGCCTCTGCAGCGGTAGCAAGGTAGAAGCGAAAAAAATAAAGCGCGCTGGGCCGACGGTAGGCAGAATTCCTTGCTCGGCCGCTGGGGAAAAACCACAAACAGGTCGCGGCTCCTCTTCCCCACCCTTCATCCGGATCTCTTATTTCCTCCTATCTCCTGCTCAGGTAATCTCACCTGCTGGTTCTTTTGGGGATTTTTTTTTTTTTTTTTCACTCTGATTATATTACCTCAACATACCCTAGCATGCTGGTTTACTATATGAATCATATATTTCCTCTGCTGGTCTAAAACTTTGCAGGAGAAACGTTCTCTCCTATTCTGCTCGACGTGGTGAATTCTAGGCTATAAAAAAATGCTAAGTTTGAACTGAAATGATCTTAAGATGGCCTGCAGTCGGTTGTCTTGCAATCACATCTACTCGTTTTGGAGAAATATTGATGGAATGGGAGGATGGTTTTGGGCGAGGACGAAGGTTGAAAACAAGATGCTGTATAACCGGTTGCCGATGCATCTCCGTTATGGTTCGATTACCTTGTCCCGAAAGGTCCTAATATAACTTTATTTTTAAAATTTAGTTCCATCTTATGAGATTTTGTCATTTAACTTCCTCCATGTTTCGATTTCCATTCACATTTTGCATCGTCATTTATTGGTCTTTTCATGCCTTTTAACTTTTTTTGAGTTTCAATTGATGACCTTTAAGAGATATGACTAGATGGCATACCAATTGAAGCTCCGACATATTTGAAATAAAATCTTATGATTGGTGGAAGTATTTAACCAGATGCTCATTGACCAGGGTTACACCAAGCTGCCTATTTTTCCAAAATTGGAGCCATTGACTGCTGCTCGAGCGAGGCACTTGCAAAGTGATCCATATGTTTCTTCTGAAGATTTGAGAACAACACAGCACATATTGGCCGATTCTTCAAAACATAGCAAAGAAATGCCAATGTTGATCCTTTGAATAATTGAGTGATGCTTGTTGATGGAACTGCAATCATGTATAGGTCTTACTACAATCTCAAGTTTAGAATTCATGAATTAATGTTGTTTCTTCTCTGCAGCTTACCGGAAGAGAGAGTGACTCAACAGTTGAAACTACTTTACATTGGGTTATACTTTCTCATATGGGGAGAAGCTTCAAATGTCCGGTTCATGCCTGAATATCTTTGCTATATCTTCCACCATGTAAGCTATCTTTTTTTGCACAGGTTCTCCTTTTTGGCTTGTGAAGCATTATTGATTGATTGACCAAAATGCATTAGAGATGCGCAACCAGTGTTGCTGAATTCATGACTGTTTCTAAAATGCATTAGAGATGCACAATTTGAATATTTGAATATTTAAATATTTTCTCATTCGAATATATGCTTTTTGAATACATGCTTTTTGTGATACGTTCGTAACTTTGTGTAGAAAATAAAATATTTCCCATGTGTTTATGATAGAGGAATATTGTTTATGCCCACAACTTTGGACTTGGGTTTTTCTAATTTCTCTCTGAGTTCTTTCATGTCAATACTGAAATAACATAGCATGTTAGAGATGCTGCATTTTTTTCCTATTTGCTGGTCACCTAACCCTTTCATAGTTACAGCTGAAGGAGGGAAAATAAAAATGCAGTGTAACTTGTATGCTTGAAACAAAGAATAAGTCACTTTTATTAAGTTGTAAATTGTAAAATGATTTTAACATTTGGGTTGCTTAAATTACTGCCTGTGATACATGAACCATGATCATCTATATTTAATGATTTTTCTTAAATTCAGCATCTATCACAAGGGTCTTGTGAGTTTAAGCTAGTGGAAGAAGTTTTTCGTTTCAGTTTATAGAATTGTTAGGCGTCCATCTGTTTACACTTTTAATATAATTTTATTGACATTCTCAAGGAAGCTCATTTATAACTTGACCTTATTCTCATCCTCTGCTTAGCACACTCAAATATTCTTTTCTTTTTTGTCATATATTTAGGTTTCTTATTATAAATTATTAGGACACTCTTAGTTGACACCTCTAGTTAACATGCTATCGATGATTCAAAAGAAAGGAAAAGGCATTTGAAATTCTTTTATTTTATAGTTTAGATGTTCATAAGTCAGGCCATATATTTTATTTATCCTTATTTTTTATACATATATCCTTTCCTTTACATATATGTTGTTCTTATTTTATATAATTTTTTAAAAAATTGCTAATGTTATTTATATTATGAAATTCAGATGCAGAAGTTGAACCGACCTACATTGGATGAGCTCTTCCGACACACGATTAAAAGAAAAAGGATAAATAAGAAGGCAAAAACAACACACGTAAGTATTTAAAAAACTCTACTTTAATTCATATATTTATACTATTTATATGTTTAGCTCATTGTATCTAACAACTTTTACGGACTAATTTTATATATAAGTGGCAAGAGGTGCAATTAAGTCAGAGCTCAGTTGGAGAGGATGGTGCATGTATGGAAAGATACAGTTGGAGTAAACAAGGGACGGATTTATGGATTCGAATCACAGGCTAGGCTCCTCATCTTATGGCCGCACATCCTTACGAGTTCTTGAGGAGTGGATTCAGGAGCGGAAGAAGATTTATGGACTTGTTTAATTTTTTTCTATTATTGGGATGATACTTGTTTGTGATTTTTTTTTTGTTATGAATTGGACATGATGACACTTATGAAACTTTTTTTTATGTATTTGGATATTATATATATATATATATATATATATATATGAGAAGGATCATGTTTATGATGATTATGGTTTTCAATTTATATAGCAAGTGTATTAATTTTATATTTATTGTGATGATTATGGATTAATATGTCATATTTATGAATATAAATTTTTTTATATGGATTATTTGTATATATATAATCAGATGTATTAAAAAATATATTTTAAGTTTTTTAAAAATATATTTAAATATTATAAGGGATTTTGCAAAGGATTTTGTTTCTTGGAAAGCCATTTTGCGAGGGATTGTTCTCTCAGATATTTATTTAGTAAGGAATAATTTTTTCAAAAATTAAGAAAAGTGATTTAAAAAATTCAAAAAATCCCTCAAAAATTTTTCCTCGGAAAATCCCTCAGAATTTCCTAAAAATTTTTTCTCAGAAAATCCCTCAGAAAATTTCCCTCGGAAATTTTCCCTTATAAATTTCCTTGAAAATTTTCCCTTGGAAATTCCCGCAGAAATTTTCCCTCAGAAATTCCCTCGAAAAATTCCTTGGAAATTTTTCTTCGGAAATTCTCTCGAAAAATTTCCTCGAAAAATCCCTCAAAAATTTTTGAGGGAAAATTTCTGAGGGATAAATTTCGTCGGAAAATCCCTCGGAAAAATTCTCAAAAAAATTTCGAGGAGGGTTTTTTCGACGACCATTTATCCGTTGGAAATTTATATTTCCGACGGAATTTTTCTTTTTTCCCTCAAAAATTCCTCGCAAATGCTTTTTCTTTTAGTGATAGTTAGCTAAAGACTAGCTTCAGTTAACTCACAGAGAAAGATAGCTAGCTGAGGGTCATTTTCAATTAACTTGCAGAGAAAGATAGCTAGCTAAGGGTCATCTTCAGTTAGCTCACAGAGAAAGATAGCTAACTAAGGGTCATCTTCAGTTAGCTCTTTTCATCATGAATTCGGCCAAGTGAGAGATAACAAGCAAAATAGCTAGCTGGCAAAGCATCCAGCTAACTCATTTGATCATAAATTTGGTCAGGAGGAGATAGCTAGCTAACCAACTAGCTGGATTGAAGTTAGCTAATATCACCATGCAAAATGCCCAGGCACAAAGTAGCTAACTCGTCAACTAGCTGGACTAGGAGTCCATTTAATTAACAGCTTCATGAACACTTCGAAGGCATTAAATAGTTAACTCGTCAGTTAGCTGTACTGGAGTCCAGTTAACTAACAGCTTCATGCACACTTCCAAGGCAACAAATAGCTAACTCCCTAGGTAACTATTTTGAAGAAGCATTCGGCCAAGGAGAAACCATGCCTTTCCAGTTGACTAAATACAAGATCCAGTTAGCCATTTCAAGGTGGGATTCAACCAGGAAAGAAATCTAAGGCAGCTTAGCTAGCTGGGAAAAATCCCATTTAACTAATTTGAAAACCAAACGGCTAGGAGCATTTATCCATATGATTTTGACTTGATGAGGCTCATTGTAAGGCATCTGAAAGCATTCTTTGGTCATCTGTACTTTTCTGCATTGATCTTTGTCTCCATAATAAATAAATTAGTCCTTAATTATTTTGTAATCATCAAAATCAATCTAGGACCAACAACTTGGAATAAAAATATATTTTTGCCATCTAATCTACCCATCATAAAGGAATGGTGGAGAGATATTGATATCGCATTTTGACTTGTTTTATCTAAAGAATACTAGTTTTGATCTATTAGGATGCACTATGCAAATTTTGTTGGGTGCAAAATTGATCACAAGAGTACCGATGGTTCATGCTACTTTGTAGGTCAATCACTAATATCTTATTTAGTAAGAAGCAAAATTCAATTGTAGCCGATACCAAATATATTACAGCTAGAGAGTACTATGCTTAAATACTTTAGATCAAATAAATCCTGATGAATTATAATTTGAAACTTTGGAAGCATTTGGTTCATGAATTGCAACATTCAATTATGGCATCACATTATCAGGCATATGATTTTTGAAATTTAGATGCCTGGGAATGTCTAATATTCATGTTTAATTCACATAGTAATTGGATTGCAAATTATTAGGTATCTTATATTGACATGACTGTTTAATAAGCTAGATTATTACTAAGAATTCAGATGAAAAATATGTTAAAATTTTAAAATACCCTTGTTTTCAAAATTGGAAAGAAACCAAGTTAGAACAATATTTTTAAATATAATAATTATATATTACATAAAATATGTAATTAACATGCAATAATACAATATATTATAATTATATAATTATAATTATTATAATTATATAATATATAAAAGTATATTATCTTATATTTAATATAAATAATTATTGTAACTATTTAATATATATAATACTATGAGTAGACTTGGCTACTCGAATCTAGTCTAGTATAGAATTTAGTCATCTTTCCATCTTTGAATTTATACAAGTCATAGATTTCAAAGATTAAAAAAATATATTAAATTATTATTAAATCTTTGTACCTCATTTACTCTTTTGCTTATTTATTTACTTGCTATTGCTTTTAATTTCATTTTATCATCATCAAGTGAAGAAGCTATAACATTTAGCATTGGTCATCCTTGATGATCCAGTTATCAGTCATGTCTTACGTAAGGCCGAGTATTGGCATGACAACATCAAGCTTGCCATCCCTCCTCCATTGCCCAACCACTACATTTTATAAACTTCTCGTTTGATCCACTTAGATTTCTACCAAGCGAAAGGCTCTCTACTAACCCACAATGGAGGGCTTCTTAGATCAAAACTTGATTAGCTCTTCTGTCATCTTGTTCTTGGCTAGTGCCAATATCATCACGAAGGTTTTCTTCCAGAGTAGCATTGGCAAAGCTCAACAATTACGATGGAGGCTTCTAGTCTTGATCAGCTCAAGAGTCACAACCTTGATCAGTCATTGTGGTTGGTGCCACACGCCACAATCTCACTGCCCATGGGATGGGAAAATCATTATCCAATGTACGATTATATAGAAACTGGGAGCTTGATAAATAAATTAGCCAATGTTTAAGTTAAAAGGGAGCAACATCTCAAGCACTAATTTTCTAATGAATATGGAGTTTAAAATTATCATGAAAGAAAGGGGAAGGCTGAGGAGAATACTGCAGCAATTGACCGGACGAAGAAATGAGTCAAATAAATATAGAGGATGGGTTTTTCCCTTCCTTTGTTCTTCTTTCTATTGAAGGAGATAGATAAATATAAATTATTTTCCTTCAAGCTTAATTTGAAGGTTCAACTCTTCTGTTTTTAATTTTATTTTCTATGAGCCAAGCTTGGGTGAAAATAAAAACATTAAATATTAAAATCAAGTGTAATAACCAAAGAGTTTTAGAAAAATCAAAGATCTACTTACAAGCCACACGAATTGAATGCTTTTCTAATTAGAGAACAGAGAACTTGCAAACCAACATTAATGAATCAACATCGAACAACTATTCAACATTTTGATGATCAACACGATCCATCACAATCTGTCTCCGCTCAAAATCAAGTGGCCCATTTGATTGGCTGATGATGTTGATCAAATGTATCCATGGGCTTCATGAACTCAAAATGTGAATAGAAAGAAACGCCAAATCCAAAAGGAAAAGTCTTGTTGCACCACCTTTCGATGCAACAAGCGCGCACCGAGCTTGGGGATTGGCCGTGCATCCATGCTACCGCGCGTACGGTGTGTATCCGGTCCATTGGGTCGAAGCACGTACGGTGGCAAGAGCGCGCAGCTAATCCACGCACCTGATGCGCGCTTGCTGCACCAAAGATAGTGTAGAAAGTTTTTTTCGACCCAAAAATAAAATAAAAGCCCTTCGTTGTTCTCTCCCTGACTGCTGATTTGAGAGAGCCACCAGCCATAGCGATGGTCTCCCCCATCGCCCCGCCCTCCCTCTAGGCCTCAGATCATTTGCAAATGAACTAAACACACTACAATAAAATTTAGTTCAAGCAACTCTTTTTGAGAATTTTTTGTAGTCTGCCGACGCTTATTGAAAGCGTTTAAATTATTTGAGCAATGGATTTTAGTGCTGGTTGTCATGGTATGGCACTCAACATATGTATTGTGATAGTGGCTTGTGTCTTTTTGGCACATGGCAGTGGCATGATATTAGCGTGTGCTATTAATTGGCATGCAACTATGGCAATGCATTTGCATGTCAAGCATCGGCATGGCACATCACGGTATGTGTTTTGCTCTGCCAAGCTGGTATGCAATACTTAAATTCTTGTTGCATGTTTCTTTTTGTGTATTGTTCAGTAATTCACCAGTAGCCATCCAATATTTTTGCTTTTCAGATTCTTATATATTGCATGTTTACTTTATACATTGGCGGTAAATATTAGCAAAAATATCTGATGCAGCAGCAAGAATTTCATAGTCTACACTTGTTCCTTTGGCTTGTAGGCCATATGAGCATGGTGCTACATTTATTTCATTTTGTTGTTAGAAATGTCATTTGGCATTGCATTGTCCAATGATGACCAACAAAAGTGACATTTAATTCTCTTAATGAAAAATGCAGTGTTGAACATAGATTATAACCAATCAAGACTTCATCTGATTATAACGAAGAGGAGCAATCAAAACTTCATCTATGTACCAATACTTTTTATTTTGACAAAAGAAGAATCAATGGATTAATGAAAAAGCTGAAGATATCCATGTAAGTTTTATCAATTATAAATATTCTTGAATGTAATATTTTATACTAAACATGTTGAATTTGTTTTCTTTTCATTGCAAGCATAGTTAGTAGAGCGACTTTTTTCACAGCACTCTACAGGAGAACCAATCAATGAGGATGCCGCTTTTGAGGAGGTTTTAGGTTTTAGATCTAGTTATAAAAGGGGATGGGGTCCACTGCCGAAGGGTATATCGAGTACTAGAGGGAGTTCTTCATCTTTTGAAAACTCATAATTAAAGGAGGAGCTACATGAGTGCCAAGGAAAACTACATGAGTGTCGAGAGTAATTGAGTCAACAGAAGGATATCATCACACAGCAACAGAAGATCATTGAGGATCTAAAGGCAACGACTGATGAGATCACTACTTATATGCGATAGCTAGTTTCTGGATTTGCCGTAATAGCTGCCTATTACGATGAAAATGGTTCACCGTAATATGTTATAAGTTATTACGGCAAAACTATTTCACCGTAATAGCTACATATTATAGCAAAATTAATTCACTATAATAGGTTTTTCTAAAAATATTTTTAAAAAAATTTATAACGATGATATATTTTGCCATAATATATTATTTATTATAATGAAATTATTTTTTCGTAATAAGTTATTACGGCAATAACTTATTACGATGATTTGAGACGTATTGCGATGAACTTTTTATCGTCATAATAACTTATTACGACAACTTTTTTACGTATACGATGAATTAATTCGCCGTAAAAAGTCATTTTTCTTATAGTGTTATTGATGGCTATCATTTCATACATAATTTTTCTATTCTTTAAGTTGATGTTGTATGTATTAGTCATGCATGTAACAATCAAATAGCTGGTTCATACGGCTGATTTCTTTTAAAAAATTCTCTTTATAAATACCATCCATGGCATTTTGTGAAAATCTTAGGTCCTCTTTGGCATCACTTCCAGTTTCGAGCTAGTTTTTGTTTTCAAAAGCAGAGAAATTGAACTAGAAATGACATTTGGTGACATGGTTTCTATTTTCAGTCTTTTGAACCATTTTAGTTTCTAGAAATTGTGGAAACTAAAAATAATTCTGGTTTTCAAAGTTTTTGAAAGCCTAAACGGCCCATGGCTACCACATCTGAATGGTTGCCACCACCCCCTTGGCACTTGCCACTGCCGATTGGCCATTGCTACTTTAGCTCTCCGCCTTTCGTTGGCCAGTGTGACCGATGGTGGTGCCACTGCCACTAGCCCCTATCACCAGCCATTGGCACCAGCGTTGCCAGCACCACCTCCAATTGTTAGCCATCATCATATCCATCATCAGTGCTACCAAATAAGTTTGGGTTTCATTTTCAAAAAGAAAAGAGTGGAAATTAATTTTTGTTTCCATGAAAACCAAAATAGGATGTGATGCCAAAGACAACCTTAGTTTACCAAAGCTTCAGAGTAGATAGAAATAGATATGATACATATGTGTACGTACCATGATACATATGTATCGTGATACTTAAATTATTTATAAATTATAATTTTTCTTATAGATAGATGAGCATGGGCAAAAATCCAATGAGGTTGAGTTTTACCGGATGACTCATATTCACTTGCAGTTTTATCAGAGATGAGTTGAGGGACTTATATGTAATTATTTATTATAATAATTACAATTTATTTCATGCAACGATTTTAATTTGATTTTGTTAAAATCTAACTAATTTTTCTAAATTAACACAGGCGTGTCGATGACTCTACAGCATCTACGTAGAGTAGTCGTGTCAAGACTGAGGTGTTACGGAGCTGATGGGACCGGAACGCTATGGTCGAGTGAGGGGTTATGGAGTTGGAGTCACCTCACTTAGTTATCTGCGGTGAGTAAACATACACGTAATGCTGCAGATTGTGTTCAGGATACACGTGTTCGTAGACTTAAGCAGGAGATAGAGGAGATGCGACATAGCTATGCCATCGACAGAGCAGCGATGAAGGAGATGCAATAGAGCCGTGCCATCGATAGAGCAGTGATGGAGGAGATGCAACGAAGTCGTGCCATCGATAGAGCAGCAATGGATTCCATGAGAAAGCACATTGAGCGTCTTACATCTATCATATAGATGTTTGTTCTACATCAGGTAAATACATATATTATTAAATATATATTTTTAAATTAAATTAATTATTTATATATATATTGTCATTGATAGTTTTGCAAATTAAATAATTTTAATTTTTCTTATAGGCTACTGGAGCATCAGATCCTCGTGAACAGAGTGACGACCTTCCTCCTGCAGATCATTGGCATTGGCTTTTTTTATTTTATATCTTTTATTTCATGTATTTTTAAATTTTATTAAACTTTAAATTGTAACAAACTATCTCTTAGTTGATTGTAATGAAATTTATATCTGAAATTTTAATTTGGATGTGAAAAATGTATGCAATATGATTTTATATTTGTTACGATTGCATTGTATAGGTTTAATATAAATTTGTACGACTTTGATTTTAAAATTATGAAAAGCGGCTTAATTTTAATTTTATATTTGTTATTTTTTAAAAATAGAATAGGTTTAATATAAATTTAGCTTAATTGTATTATACAGGTTTAATGTAAATTTTATGTATGCAATGTGTGATTTTATATGGTATTACATTATACAGGTTTAATTTTAATTTTCTGTTTGTTATTTATTTTTTTAAAAAAAAATATTTTTTACGATGCTTAGGAGCGTCAGCAAAAATTATAATTTGTCAACGCTTTAAAGCATCGGCAAGATTCTAAAGCATCAGGAGTACCGATGCTTTAAAAAGCATCAGCACCATTTCATCTTGTCGACGCTTTAAAGCGTCGGCACAGTCAATTTCTCAATACTTTTTAAAAGCATCGAGAAAATTTTCCTTCACTCTGCTTTTTCAACGCTTCAAGAAGTATCATAATGCTATTTTTCGACGCTTCAAAGCATCGAAAAATAACTTTTTTAGCATCACCTATACTAAGAATTGTTGTTGTCACAGTAGAAATACAAACAATTTGGAGATCCTGAAAAGCTTTGATAAATTGCCTCTAGTGGTTCCATTGCAGAACCATTGATTTCTGGGAAATGTCACAAGTAATGCATAAACCTCTATCCCTCCAAAGAACGTAGAACTCAATTTTACCATTAACAGTACATATATTAAAGTTGAAAGGGACTTCCAAACTATAGCTTTTTAAGTATAAACTACATCAACGACAAAGCCTTCATCCTAAACTAGTGGGACCAGCCACATGCATCCTTTTTCTTCATTCTATTTGATTTTGAATCATCCAAATATTTTAAACTTTTATTTATCACTTTTAACTATATAATTTTTATCTATTAGTTTAATTTACTTCTTCATTCAGATGCATCTTTATGTTTACATTATCCATATCCAATCATGTAAATTATTCTTCTTTATTAATTTACTTCTTCATTCAGATGCATCTTTATGTTACATTATCCATATCCAAATCATATAAATTATTCTTCTTTAATTTATTTTTAATTAGTGCTATCTTTATTTATTTATTTTTACTAATAATTTTATTTTATATATTTTTTTATACTATCATATGTGCATTTTTATTTAGTTATATTCATCTTATTTATGTTTAATATTTTAAATGAGATGACAATAATAATTATGCAAAAAAAATCCATCCATTTAGATGGAAAATCCACAAAGATTGTATCAATTTTAGAAACTATTTGCCCGCAATTAGACTGTCAACTATAACTATAACTTATCTAAGCCTTTTTTCCAACTATATGAGGTCGGCTATATGAATCTACTTTCTTTATTCTGTTTTATTTGATTTAGTAAATTCTTATTTTAGCAGATTTGATAGAGTTTTACGCTGGCTGTTAGCTGTCTAACACAATCTTTCTTCTTTATCTGGGCTTAGAACTAGCCTTGATGGAGCTCTGCAATTTGACTGTGTATAAGTTTAATATGTTTTATAACTAAAATTCTTGAATAGGAAGAATTGCTTGCGTTGGGTTCCAATAGGTTGTGCCTTGTGTTGGGTTGCGCTTGATTGACCACCATAGTCAAGTTTGGCATCATTTAATTGCTGTCAGCACTGCAGCGGCACCACCACATCTTCCTTTGGTGCCCCACCAAGTCCTCTATTACCCCTAATCGTGCCTCAGGACTTAAGAGCCATCTCGGAACCATGACTGCAAAAGCTTTTACTTTCCATGGAAGCCATCACTAGAGATTGCAAATCACCCATGTCGAATATTTTTTTTTATAATTTGCTAAGCCATCACTGGAGCAAGGGTCATTTATATGAAACATGACTCGCACTCCATTTGTCTTTTTGGGTCAACAGAGACGAGAGAAAATTTATGATTTAGAAAACTTACAATATTTGGGGGTTCGTAGGACTATTATTTCTAGTCACCTTTTTTCTAGGGCAAGCATCCTTCCAGTTTAATCCTTGTAGAAAAGCTATGTAAAGTCCATTTCATTCATACAAATTTTCATGCGATTATGAGGTCTTTGATTGGGAAAAGGATTAGATGAGTTGAGTGACGAGGTATTTGATGCAACTCGCTTAAGGTCCGTCAAGGTTCAAGTCATAACTCTTAAAGTTCATTACATAGACATTTGTCATGTTCCAAATCATAGTATGAATTTAGAATGTAACAATCTACCACACACTAGATGTGCAAGACATTCAATAACAGAAGTCATCATTCATTTAAGTGATTATAAACTAATATTTTTGTAATGAATAAAATAAAATTTTTATTATAGCTTGAATAACATAAAGTAAACAAGTATTCTGACAATTATCAAGTTTAAAAGGCTCTCAAGATAACTAGGACAAGCTAGAGAGCCGATTCTACTTTCTCCCTAGGTCACTTTTCATTTCTTGGATTCTGAAAAGTAATAAAGATAATTTAATGAGTTTATGCTCAGTAAGTAGTACTAATAATAAATTTATCATTCAAAGATTGATATTTTTAAAACTTTTAAGAGCAAGCATATCTTAACTGTAAACTTAAAAAACTTATGATTCATAAAGTATATATAAGCTAGTATTTATAGCATTATGTTTTTATTTTAGTTTCTCATATTATCAAGGTGTGCATGTCTTCATTAGATAAAGTTTACATGTTATAATGATTATTATATCATCTTTAATTAATCATTATTTTAAGTTTGCATATCATATTATTATGAATATATCATGGCCACAAAATATGGTTACATAAATTCCTAAGACAAGACTAAAGTATCTCATTTAACACTATAAATGAGGGTATATCCTTTACATATATCCTCTATAGAAGTGAGTCCTACTATTAGTCATTAAGTCATCGAGTCATATCATAGTGAATCGAGAGTGACATATTTATCGTTATGTATTCATTTACATCAATTAATCCATTATTTAATTATTCTTACAATTCCTTAAATAATGTTATATAAATGTCATCATATCATCATTATTATTATAGTTATTTTTATTGGTTATTATTTTTTGGTTTCATAATAATATCAATTTTAACTTTTTTATAGATAACTTATTTAAATTAGTGTTTTTAATAATTAATTATGCAAAAATTAAATAATAACAAAAAGCATTAAAATTTTAATATTCTACTGCACATAATAAAGCAATAAAATCTAGTAATGCAGAATGGCAATGGAGTAATAATGATTCACATTTCAATTAACAATGCATATTTAAACATCAATAGTTAATCAAAAATTATATTTAAATATAAAATTAAATAAATAAATAAATTACTAATTTATAATTAGCTTACTTTTCTCTCTCGCTAATCATAAAAGTCAAGTCAACCTGATCACCTGTATCACATTGTTTAAAACTTTTTAATTTTTACAATTAAAATCATGATGATAAACTTTTAAATTCGAAAATAATCCATTTGACTCAAGCCTTGACCCAATCCTTTATGTACTTGGACTTGCTGGACCAACATCTTGAGTTAAGGTTTAATTAAATCTTGGTCTTGACTCAGCCTAAGATCTTAGTATAACTCAGATTACTTGATAGATTATTTGGTTAGACAACTTGAACTAGACTACCAAATGGGTTGAACCAATTTTCATAGTAAGGGTAATCGGTCTGAATTATGGCCTTGTTTTTTTTTAAAAATAAACCTAAATAGAGGCATTCAAAGCCAAGGTTAGAGCCTTAAATCCAAAAAATCCGATGATGGCGGGAGGCCAATACCTAGATTCCACTGCCCTAAGCAAGGTCATATGAAATAGAAGTGAGGGGTGGGGATAACTCGCCAGAAAGTGTCGGCGGAGCGGTGGAAGAAGTCGCCGACGTTGTAGGGAGAATAATATTTCAAGCGGACATAAAGACGTCAACTTCGCTGGAACCTGATTTTTTTTTTCGTTGAATTCTCTCATGAATCAAATGCTATTGATGGTTAGAAGCCAAATGAATCTAAGATTCTTGAGTTCTTATCTCAGATATTTGAATCAACTCCAAGAAGAATTTGGCTGCTTATTGTCACGCCCCAGACCCAAAATTTTTGAGCTAGGGTGACAACCCGCCGCATGCCAGGCATGCAAGGCGTCCCGAATCATGACACTGAATTCAAGAAAGGCAACAACCTATATATCATTCAAGTTCATAACTTTAATACAATTCATAACTAAAGATTTGGGCTACAAGCCCTACACGCAAACATTACTGGGGTTACATCAACATATGAATCCACTTTATTTTAAATAGAAGCTCCAACGATCCTATGGTTCCTTCTTCAATCCTGAGGCTCTGAAAAACATTGTGAGATTTATATGAGCTCACACTCAATAAGTAAGCCACGTTATACAGTAAATCATAGCATAGCAATCAATAAGCATTCCACAAATACTCAAACATGCAATGTAAGTAAACTCACTGTTTATACTCTCAATGATAACCGTAAATGTGACCCACGGCCCTGCAATATCTCAATAGTATACCAACAAGCATCCCCTACTGAAAGGGTCCAGATACCAGGGTCACGCCATGTCAAAATCCACCAGAACACATACTCTATATGTGTGATGTCACCTCGAACCAAGCAGAACACATCCTCTAGATGTGTGATGCCACCTCATAGTAACTCAGAACACATCCTCTAGATGCGTGATGCCATCTCGAACCCAAGCAGAACACATCCTCTAGATGTGTGATGGCATAAACAAGCAGAACACATCCTCTAGACGTGTAGGTGGCATAAACAAGCAGAACACATCCTCTAGACGTGTAGGTGGCATAAACAAGCAGAACATGTCCTCTAGACGTGTGTGTGGTATGACATGATAAAGGAGAACCGCAGCGACACATAACAGTACCTCACATCACATGCACTCATCATATCAATAACAACTCTATATTGCATAAACAGTGGATTATACTTACTGAACAATTGCATGTAATATATCACATCAATGTCATAATAACTGCATCTCTCATGCATAGCATCCACATATGAAATCATAGCACATAAACAACCATGTGTTCATAATATTCATCTACTTACAATTTAGCCAATATCCATAACAATTCTTCAAGTCACAATATAATTCACAATTTAAATATTCATGAATTAATTATTAAATACTGATAACTGGCTTACTTACCTCAGTACGCAATCCAACAGGTATATATCAACTAGTCAAATGTCTGAGCACCTACAGGATCATTTACACAATTAATTTATTAGAATACGAATATTAAAATGACCCTTAGAATTTCTACCCAGACTAGTTCACGGGCCCTACTTTGGGCTCGAATATCTCCCACTATATACACACTCAATTGGGGAAGTAAAAATACCCCAAGAAACTAGAATTGATCCAAGTTCTAGCCATATAAATATTTTGCTAATCTCGGCTCGTTACGGAGCCCAAAATCCAGCCCAAAATCAGCTCGCTGCACGGCCCAAAAGGCCTTGAACCGGCCGGCCCGGTTCATCACAGCCCACCAGATCCCCTGTTTCACCGAACAGGGGACGGGGACTTAGTCGGCGGCCAGGGCCGCCGCCGGCCAAATTGAGGGTGGCCCGGCCGCTGGTGGCCGGGCCAGAGCCAGCTGCCGCCGCGGTCGGCCACCAATCTCCCTCTCTCTCCCTCAACTTCTCACTTTTTTATTCTTACATCCGCGCGGCACATCACTGTGCCGGCGGCACGGCCGGCCACCTTGGTCGGCCGGACCTCCACCGGACGCACGCCCGGCGCCGGTGGAGGCGACAGGCCGAAGCTCGGGCCCGGGGAGGCGGCGAGCATGCTGCCGGGCCCAAACCAACCGGCTTCCGCCACCGCGCGAGAGAGGGGCCGATTGGCCCTCTCTCTCTCTCTCTCTCCACCACCACCCCGTCGGACACCTCCCCCGGTGCCGGCGGGGTCACCGGCCAAAGCTCAGGCCCGGCGAGGCGGCGAGCACGCCGCCGGGCCTGAACCAACGATCGACCGGCAACACACTCCCTTTCTCTTTTCTCTCGCGTTCTCTGTCTCCCTCTCTGTCTCTCTTTCTCACGCTCTCTCTCTCTCTCTCTTCTCTCTCTCTCTCTCTCTGGACCAGGGGATTACTTGATGGAAACGGACGCCAGGATGATGGAGGGAGTCCCCGTCCATCATATAAATAATCCCCTACGCAACGCTTCAGTCCAAGGACTCGGAAACCCATCAGACACGCATAGACTCGGGAATCCAAGCGTCATACAGGGAACTTAAATGTCAGAATAACACTAGGTTCCAAGTGACCCCAATTAAATACCGATAGTTATCCTCCCCATAATTAATTTACCGGGGGTTTACATTCTCCCCTTCTTATAAAAATTTTGGCCTCGAAATTGGATATACATCCAATAGAATACAAATCCAAATTTTCTATCTCATAATCAGCTAAATTTCATTCAAAAGTCACCGTCATCGATACATCGTTGATCTGTAATAAGATACAAATAATTGTGGATGTTTCTTTTTTTCATTCTCTCCTTATACTCCCAGATAATCTCCCTCTCAGAATAATTACTCCGCAAAACTTTGACATAAGGAATACTACACCATCTCAGAACTTAATCCTTGCGGTCCACAATGTGCACAAGATGATCTTCATAGGTCAATTCTTTCTTAAACTAAATCAGTTCAAGTTCTAACACATAACGGGGGTTTGAAATACACCTCTTCAGTCATAAAGATATGAAACACGTTAAACACCCCAAAGAGTAATGAAAAATAGTGCTTAAGTTATAAGCCACCTCCTTTATTTGATCAAAATCTCAAATAGCCCAATAAATTGAGGACTCAATTCACCTCTAAACACAAATCTCATCACGACATTAGTTAGTATAATTTCCAAATGATCTTCAACCTGAAATTTCAAATCTTTCTGTTTAACATCAACATAACTTTTCTATTAACTCTGAGCTACATGAAGCTGCTTTAATTAATGATACTTTTCATAGTTGTTAAACCAGCTCAGTAACCAAAATTGTCTCTCTCTCAACTCAACTCAATATGAAGGGAATCTACACCTTATATCATAGACAATTGAAATGAATCCATTTGAATGTTGGCTTGGTAATCATTAAAATAAGCAATTTCACTAAGGGTAAGAAGCTATACCAAGCACTTTCTAAATCCATCACATAGGCTCGCAGTATATCATCTAAAATCTTATTGGTTCATGCAGATTGTCCATCTATTTGAGGGTGGAAGGTCGGACAGAAATTCAGCTTAATCCATTAAGCCTTATGATGACATCATCGAATTAGGAGAGTGAGACAAATGGGTTCAGACTCAATTTACGTAGTTTACCATTAAACCAAAAATAAATATTAATATTTTATCCCGCTAAAATTTCATCCTCGAAATTAAATGTCCACAAATTTTGTACCATTAAAGATACTCACTAGCAACTTTTATTTCATTCCTAGGTACCCAAATGATGTGTCCAACTTTCAAAATTAATTTAATCTTTCTACCAAATAAAATTAATTTCCTTAAGAAGTATTTCTTTCCTATCATCCTTTTTTTTTTTTTTAATACCTTAACTTCTCACAACACAATCATCATAAATATCATAGAATCCATCACATGTATTATGTCATCCATTCTTAAGGTTAGTAACACATCAGGTATTCTTAATTCCTCGATAAGATAATTCTAAATTCTTATAAATTAGATATAAGATAATTTCTTCCAATGCTCTCTTAACTCATAAATAGTTGAATGTGCCACTAACCATTACGACACTTATTTCAATCATCATAACATACTAGGTTTTACTCTTGAATACTTCAAGCCACATCAATGAACATTATGCCAATCATTTAGGATATCTTTCATAATTATCATAATCAACTAATTTAATTTATTGAATAATATTGCCATCATTACTCACCGGTATAATTAATTTATCAATAATACCACTACAACCAATCAATTTCTCTTGAATATGTTAGTATATTCTCAATAAATATTGTAATTTAAATGATTCAAATTCTTGAATCGATTATTTCGTTATCAATGATTATCAAAATCATCTATAGATTATGCAATGTCTCATGCCATAACATGACCAACTAATTTAAACCCTTCAAATATCTCAAAGTGACTTCACTAATCGAGCTCAGATGGATACAAGACTTATAAGGTCAATCAAGATTGAAAGTGCACTTACCATCCGAAAGATATAATTAAAAATTATAGTAATCTCTCTATGACTTGAAAGTGATAATAGATGTACCCTTAACCATAATCCATAATTGATAATAATTAAAATAAAATCATCTCCCTCCTATTTTCTTAACAATAATTATGCCACTTATGGATGATTGATAATTTATCCATCCTGGAGAAAGATATCTACTTAGGAACTATGAAGAAAGGTACAATAAGTATGCACGATAAATTAATGAACAGATATCTTGATTTAGAAATCTATTAACAGATGAAAATTCTCATGAAATTCTTTATCAGTGCAGTTATCTTATTCTCATTCTTGCTAAAATCTTTCACTTTCTACCATATAAATATTTGATCATTTATAGCCAAAATCAGTTCTAAAGATTAATAGAGTCTACTGCTCTCAAAAACTTAAACAGTAATTGTCTTAGAATTTAAAATTTTATATTCTTCCTAAATGGTCCATCAAGATATAATATGCAGTCAACTATTTCATTAGCATCAATATCAACCATCTCCACATCTAGCAAATTAACAATCAGTTTTGAACATGCAATATCCATAATAAAAATTCTCTTAGTAAAATTCACTATATATACTTATCCATCCAGACTCAAATTCAGAAAGTACTCAATTGTGATTAATCAAAAACATATAATTAACTATTTCATTCTCAAAATATCATCAATATTAATCATCCCTATAACCGGCAGATTAGCTTACAATATCAACAATGTAAGTTCTACAAATAAACTTCATTTTATCCACATTCAAATTCAGATTTAATACCTCAAAATCTATATATCAACTCAATTGCAATATGAACATAATGATGTTATCTTAGTCATATTAGTCATCAATTACAATTTTCAACTATTATATCATATTCCATATATTCATCTATCTTTTATTGCATATCCAATTAAAATTTCATCTCCCATATTATTTAAAGGTCTGAAATTGCCACGAATCATTTCCAACAAGTTTAATGGAGCTAAAACCTCTAGAAGCCCCTTGACCTCCCCATTGGTCAAGGTCACCAGCTTGGGAGTCTCACAATATCATTGGCTTGCGATGGTTCATTCTTAATTCCTATCAAATTTGTAATTCAATTAATATCTTGATAAACTCTAAATTTCAAGCTTCCAAAGCATAATTCATGAAATTCCTTGAAAGTCATAATTGTCTCCATATCATCCTAGTATTTTGCCTAGAGTGTCAGGTTTTCCTAAGTATAATGTCATCAAAATATGTTCTCTATGAGTTATCATGTCAATATGTCCGTGTCCCTAGGGTCATAAACAAAGCTCTGATACCATAAAAGTTGTCACGCCCCAGACCCAAAATTTTTGAGCTAGGGTGACAACCTGCCGCATGCCAGGCATGCAAGGCATCCCGAATCATGACACTGAATTCAAGAAAGGCAACAACCTATATATCATTCAAGTCCATAACTTTAATACAATCCATAACTAAAGATTTGGGCTACAAGCCCTACACGCAAACATTACTGGGGTTACATCAACATATGAATCCACTTTATTTTAAATAGAAGCTCCAACGACCCTATGGTTCCTTCTTCAATCCTGAGGCTCTGAAAAACATTGTGAGATTTATATGAGCTCACACTCAATAAGTAAGCCACGTTATACAGTAAATCATAGCATAGCAATCAATAAGCACATAAATGATTTGCATGCTTAAACATTCCACAAATACTCAAACATGCAATGTAAGTAAACCCACTGTTTATACTCTCAATGGTAACTGTAAATGTGACCCACGGCCCTGCAATATCTCAATAGTGTACCAACAAGCATCCCCCTACTGAAAGGGTCCAGATACCAGGGTCACGCCATGTCAAAATCCACCAGAACATATACTCTATATGTGTGATGCCACCTCGAACCAAGCAGAACACATCCTCTAGATGTGTGATGCCACCTCATAGTAACTCAGAACACATCCTCTAGATGCGTGATGCCATCTCGAACCCAAGCAGAACACATCCTCTAGATGTGTGATGACACAAACAAGCAGAACACATCCTCTAGACGTGTAGGTAGCATAAACAAGCAGAACACATCCTCTAGACGTGTAGGTGGCATAAACAAGCAGAACACGTCCTCTAGACGTGTGTGTGGTATGACATGATAAAGGAGAACCGCAGCGACACATAATAGTACCTCACATCACATGCACTCATCATATCAATAACAACTCTATATTGCATAAACAGTGGATTATACTTACTGAACAATTGCATGTAATATATCACATCAATGTCATAATAACTGCATCTCTCATGCATAGCATCCACATATGAAATCATAGCACATAAACAGCCATGTGTTTATAATATTCATCTACTTACAATTTAGCCAATATCCATAACAATTCTTCAAGTCACAATATAATTCACAATTTAAATATTCATGAATTAATTATTAAATACTGATAACTAGCTTACTTACCTCAGTACGCAATCCAACAGGTATATATCAACTAGTCCGATGTCTGAGCACCTACAGGATCATTTACACAATTAATTTATTAGAATACGAATATTAAAATGACCCTTAGAATTTCTACCCGACTAGTTCACGGGCCCTACTTTGGGCTCGAATATCTTCCACTATACACACTCAATTGGGGAAGTAAAAATACCCCAAGAAACTAGAATTCACCCAAATTCTAGCCATATAAATATTTTGCTAATCCCAGCCCGTTACGGGGCCCAAAATCTAGCCCAAAATCAGCTCATTGCACGGCCCAAAAGGCCATGAACCGGCCGGCCCAGCCGGCCCGGTTCATCACAGCCCACCCGATCCCCTGTTTCACCGAACAGGGGACGGGGACTTAGCCGGCGGCCAGGGCCGCCGCCGGCCAAATTGAGGGTGGCCCGGCCGCCGGTGGCCGGGCAAGAGCCGGCCGCTGGTGGCCGGGCAAGAGCCGGCCGCGGCACCAATCTCCCTCTCTCTCCCTCAATTTCTCACTTTTTTATTCTTACATCCGCGCGGCACATCACTGTGCCAGCGGCACGGCCGGCCGGACCTACACCGGACGCACGCCCGGCGCCGGTGGAGGCGACAGGCCGAAGCTCGAGCCCGGCGAGGCGGCGAGCACGCCGCCGGGCCCAAACCAACGCGCGAGATAGGGGCCGATTGGCCCTCTCTCTCTTCTCTCTCTCCACCACCACCCCGCCGGATACCTCCCCCTGTGCCGGCGGGGTCGCCGGCCAAAGCTCAGGCCCGGCGAGGCGGCGAGCACGCTGCCGGGCCTGAACCAACGATCGACCGGCAACACACTCCCTTTCTCTTTTCTCTCGCGTTCTCTGTCTCCCTCTCTCTCTCTCTCTCCCTCTCCTTCTTTGGACCAAGGGATTACCTGATGGAAACGGACGCCAGGATGATGGAGGGAGTCCCCGTCCATCATATAAATAATCCCCTACGCAACGCTTCAGTCTAGGGACTCGGAAACCCATCAGACACACATAGACTCGGAAATCCAAGCGTCATACAGGGAACTTAAATGTCAGAATAACATTAGGTGCCAAGTGACCCCAATTAAATACCGATAGTTATCCTCCCCACAATTAATTTACCGGGGGTTTACACTTATCATACGGCTTCTTTCCAAAGGTTCAAAAGGCTCAACGATGGCTTGGGAGATGAGTTTCATGATGTCTTAAAATCATCCTGCCATGATCGATCAGGCCAGGATCGCTGGTGCAGATGATCGTGGAGAAGGTGGCTTTACGGCCTCCTCCTCGTTGACTTTAAGCGTTGCACGCACACAAACCGCTCCCCTGGTTGAGCCGGACCGGTCGAATGGACCAGGTTTGGTTTAACCAGACCGGGCCTTGCAACGTTGTCCAGAGCTTTATGATTGATCTCCTGATTCTGCGCCTTTTCCAACTGTTTGCAGAGCAAGCGCTAATCCCGTAGTCCAATAAGCAGAGAGAACGGTACAGGTTGTGGATAAGATTTTATGGTGGCAGAAAAAAGTCTTTGGATGATGGAATGCGCATGATGATTAAATGCACGCGCGTGTGACCCCACGTACGCCAAGAATATTCTCATAGTGCGAATGCGGGAAATTAATTAATGATTGATGTTCCAGCATGAGTTGACATTTAACTATAAATAGGACTTCAGGGTGATCGATCTACTGCATAACCAAAAATGGGATTCCAACTTCGCATTCCTTGCTCCTCTTCCCGTTTTCTTGACTTCATCTCGCTTCCAAAAATGGCGTTATCTGGCAGAAGAATCAAGCAAGGTTAGCGCTTTCATTCCTGTTGATAACCATTTAACTTTGACAATTTATTTGGTAGAGATATATTAAAAATCTATACAGAAATTATATAAAAATAATAATATGTTCATGTATTATCTTCAGCCATTGTTTATGATCTATCTTTTAAGAATCTTGATTAGGATCTTAAGTGCTTTCTAATCAATGTGCATGCAATCGCTGTGTATGCTCTTAGGATTTACTTTTTCTCACGTATGATGTGTTATCAAAAACTTTAAAAAGATCTCGAATTTTCTTAATTTTCTTCCATGGCCTACTTATATTTTAAATTTTAAAAAGAGATATGGTTATCACTTAATTAATTAGTGGATAGATATTGTTGAGATTGAGATATATCTGTAAATGGTTACTAAATAAAATAAAATAAAATAGGACATCCACCAACGAGATACTATATTCTCCTACTTGGTTCGTATATTTTATTTTAATTCATAGCCCTCAATATTGAACAAAAAAATCAAATACATGAATCATAGCGATAGATCCTCTATAATTGAGTATTATCTTCGATGTATTACAATGCATTCAATTTCTTTACCACTATTCCAAACATGATAACATAACATAATGAATAAACCCTATATTTATTCAGAGTTTAAAAGAAAATTTTGTCATTTCTCGAAAGTCAAATAATGTGTACATCCAAATGAGAAATAAATAAATAATTGGAATAAGAGTTTCTTTGTACAAATAGTTGTCCATACAACTAAATATATCATGGGACCAACTCTCATTCGTACCACATGATCCTTAAAATTCTTAATTGGCATGTCTTTAGTCAAAGGATCAGCTATCATTAATTTAGTGCTAATGTATTCTATGACCACTTTGTTTTCTTTAACACGTTCTTTTATGGCTAAATACTTAATGTCGATATGTTTACTTCAACTACCATTTTTGTGGTTTTTAGCCAAAATTACAGTAGCTGAATTTTGTAGTACAATTTAATTGGCCTAGCAATAGAATTAATAATTCTAAGCCCTGAGATAAAATTCTTCAACCATACATTATAATGTAGCCTCAAAACAAGCAATGAACTCTACTTTTATACGTGCGGAAAATTAATTAATGGTTGACGTTCCGGCAGGAGTTGAAATTTGACTATAAATAGGGCTTCAAGGTGATCGATCTACTGCATAACCAAAAATGGGATTCCAACTTCGGCATTCCTTGCTCCTCCTCCTTGTTTTCTTGACTCCGTCTCGCTTCCAAATGGCGTCATCTGGAGCAGAAGAATCAAGCAAGGTTAGCACTTGCATTCCTGTTGATAACCATTAAACTTGATGATTTATTCTCTAATACTCGCTCTCTTGGATTCCAGTTGTACATTGTTTACTTGGGAGAGAGGAAACATGAAGATCCAAACTTGGTCACTGCATCACACCACGAGATGCTCACTTCACTTCTTGGAAGGCAAGTGAGCCCTTTCTTGGTGCTGTCAAAGGACTGGTAGTCCATGAGCAACTCATAATTTGAGTAAATAAATGCTCGACCAGGAGCAAGCAAGCCGAATTGGATTTTGCCCACCTCATTCATGCTCAGTTTGATCAAGTCAAAAATAAATAAATAGAATATATTTATCTATTTTAATTATAATATATGAATGAAAATTATCCCTTTATATTTTTACTTATTTGCATATTTTACATCAAGAAGAATGTGCTTCGATACACAGCTTGATTAAGATTGTCCTTCGAAATTAACCAAAAACATATATAAGAACACCTTGGAGGTCTTCTGTGCTCTCCTCAAATTAAATTCCTAAGATATTAGCCGTTCTAGAGCAGCCTGGAATGAGCTCAAAACTAATCGAGTTGGTTCCACTTTGGGTTGATTGCAAAACACACTGGGCTTGAGCCTGGCCTAGCTTGCTCGTACTCACTCATTTCCATCACCTATTCGTGCGATCCCTATTTCAGTGTTATTTCACTTTCTTTTAGTGGAACCTAGCAATTTTACTGACTTGATCCATTTGTGGTGCTCCAGCAAGGAGAAAGCTCTAAATTCAAATGTCTACAATTATAAACATGGATTTTCAGGCTTTGCAGCTATGCTCACGGAGTCTCAAGCAAAGAAACTTTCAGGTTCTGCATGCTCTATCTGCACCAGTCTTTGAGTAGAACATCCGAGCGAGTGGAATTTTAATTAGTTAAAAACGTTAAGCAAGCTATTGATAAATTTTCTTTCATGTAGATTTTCCTGAGGTAATCAGTGCCTGCCTAAGCCGTAACCATCGCGTTCACACAACTAGAAGCTGGGATTTCCTTGGGTTACATTACTACCCAACCACAGCCACAGGATTACTTCAGAAGGCTAATTACGGCCAAGATGTCATCATTGGAGTAATCGATTCTGGTCGGTCAGTCTTCTTTTAGATTTAGTTATTTTATGGTGATGATTCCACGGTCATCACCTGATAGCAAACGTTGGCATTTCTTTCAGGCATATGGCCGGAGTCAAAGAGCTTCAACGACCACGGTTTTGGTCCCGTGCCGTCCCGGTGGAAAGGCATATGTCAGGCAGGACAGCAGTTTGAAGCCAAAAACTGCAACAAAAAGTTAATTGGAGCTCGATGGTACGCCGGCGGGGTTGATGCAGAAGACCTCAAGGAAGAATATATGTCTCCACGGGACCGTGAGGGCCATGGGACGCACACTGCCTCCACTGCAGCTGGTGTGCTAGTAGAGAACGAGAGCTTCAACGGCCTAGCATACGGGGCAGTGAGAGGAGGAGCTCCTCGTGCTCGCCTGGCAATTTACAAGGCATGCTGGGCGACGATAGGCTGTTCTGATGCGGCTGTCCTCGCAGCAATGGATGATGCCATCCATGACGGTGTCGACGTCCTATCTTTGTCCATTGGCGGGCCCATGTGCGAGGACGCTGGTACCTTGCATGCCGTCGCTAAGGGGATAACTGTTGTTTACTCTGCCGGGAACGAGGGCCCCATATTCCAGACAGTGAAGAACGTGTCTCCATGGCTTATAACGGTGGCCGCAAGCACGATTGACCGCTCCTTCCCCGTCGACATCACCCTGGGAAATTATCCGACATTTGTGGTAAGGCGATCACTTAAGCCCTCCGGCAAGCATATCATTTCTTAGTGCACCTTAAAATCATATGGATATGTGCGTGCGTCTTGGCAGGGCCAATCCAGGTACTATGGAGCCATGGAAGAAGCCAATTTTACGGGATTGGTTTGGGCTGGAGGGTAATATAACAACCTGTCTAGTCCTAGTCAATCTAATTAGCATATTATCGTTTTTCGACACTGAATTGAATACGGCAGAATTTATTAATCTGCAGCTGTGATGATGAGGCTATAAAGAAAACTGATGTCGCCGCGAAGATTGTGCTGTGCTATGATACCAGTTTCGTGCCTAATCCGGATATAGGGAATGCAGTTCTCAGCGTGCAAAAAGGTAGGGCCAACGGTATTATTTTGGCCACGTACACCACCAATCTGCTAGACTTTTTCGCAGACCAGGAAGGATTCCCTGGTGCTGCTGTAGACTATGAGATTGCTACACGGATAATCGAGTATAGTACTGCAGCTGGGAGGTGAGAGTTTCCTATTGGCTTTTCATAAGAACTATCCGAACGTCGAAATGGAAAACTGATCTCTTTTACTTCAACAATCGACTTGCCGTATAGGAAAAATATGCCTACTTTGGTGAAGATAGGTCCAACTCGCACCACCGTAGGGAATGTCGTTGCACCAAAGGTCGCAGCTTTCTCATCGAGAGGGCCCAGTCCAACGTTCCCTGAAGTGCTCAAGGTATTTGACTTTGATGCGGCCTAATTCTACCCCATTCTACTGACCTATGGACATTGGCAACACCGATGGCGATTTGCCTAAAATTTTCCATTGCCAGCAGATTTAACCAGCAGTCAAGACTTAATTATTCAGCATGCAAACCTGAAAATGGTTTCATGTCAAGACTTTGTAAAGTTCTTTAAATGCAGTTTACTGTTTACATTTGGACAGCCTGATATTGCTGCACCGGGAGCCACCATTCTAGCAGCAGTCGGGGACTCGTACGCATTCAGTCAGGTACATCGATGGCATGCCCACATGTGTCAGGAGTAGTAGCGTTGATCAAGTCTGTCCATCCGAATTGGTCTCCTGCAGCCATAAAATCAGCCCTTGTGACAACTGGTACGAAGAATATTGAATCCTCTTCTTTTCTTCGTTTAATCTTTTCCCATACTGTATAACTTTACTGACAGCTGACTCGACTTCAAGCATCGGTGACTAATGCATATGGCGTACCGATAATGGCGGAGGGAACAGTGAGAAAAGTTGCCGACCCTTTCGATTTTGGTGGAGGACACATAAACCCAAACAGAGCTGCTGATCCTGGGCTGATCTATGACGTCGATCCAAAAGATTACACTAAATACTTTGATTGTAGGCTCGATCGATCTCAACTTTGCAATGAAACAACAGGACCCTTATATCATCTGAATCTGCCCTCCATTGCCATTCCTAATCTCAAGACATCTGTGACGACATGGAGAACAGTTACAAATGTTGGTCAAGTTAATGCATACTATAACGCAGTCATTGAATCTCCTCCAGGTGTCAAGACGGTTGTGGAACCTCGTTCCCTTAGGTTTGATGCAACTAAAAAGATGCAGACATTTAAGATAAGTTTCACGTCAACTCACAAGGTTCAAGGGGACTATACGTTTGGAAGCTTGACTTGGACTGATGGAGGAACCCATTTGGTGAGGATTCCGATAGCAGTTCGTACAATAATTAAGGACTTCTATGCAGATACTGCATAAAATCACTCGTGAAGCTTTCGTGCTGCAGCCAGCGATTACGTACCTACGAGGTATGTTTTAAGTACAATAAATGTCATGCCAGAACTCTATGTTCTATGAACCATCGTTATGCGTTTGTACATGTCCAATGGAATGACCACCATGTTAGAATTTGATGTTGCATAAGCTTGATAAGATCTTGAATTTGTCTGAGCTTGATTTATGGTTATTAAACCTCTGGAAGAACGCATGACGTGGCTTGATAAAATTTAAGCTTAATAATGATCAACCATATGATAAAGAAACCGGGTTGCCTCAAAATCTACAATATATTTTTTCAAGAGAAAAAAAATCGCTCGATTTGAGACTGGAGTTTGATCAATCCGAGTTTGATCAAAACTTAAAGTTTGATCAAGCTTGAATATGTTTCATATTGATATGACTGATCCCGTGACGTCAGAAAAGGTAACGGCAGCTACTGACCCCCGAGACCCCGCCGGTCTCGGGGTGCACTGGCATTTTCCCACCCCCAGGACCCCCTCGGGGTCGGGGGGTGGGGTCATCATTTCTTAACCCGAGATCCTCACCGGTCTCGGGGTGCACTATCATTTCCCCATCCCCGGGACCCCCTCGGGGTCAGGGGGTGGGGTCATCATTTCTTAACCCCGAGACCCCCACCGGTCTCGGGGTGCACTGGCATTTCCCCACCCCCGGAACCCCCTCGGGGTCGGGAGGTGGGGTCATCATTTCTTAACCCCGAGACCCCCACCGGTCTCGGGGTGCACTAGCATTTCCCCACCCCCGGGACCCTCTCGGGGTCGGGAGGTGGGGTCTGTTGGGCCTGGTGTGGTGCTATTAAGGCCCAGGTGGGCTAACTTGTATTGGGCTGTTTTGAGTCCAAGGGTTGAGATTAAATCAAGTCACGGGTGTACACGGGCTTGAGGATTAGTTTAATCTCATTGGTTTAGTCCATGGGAGTTTTTTGTTGAGTCTAGGCCTGGCCCACTTCGTGGATGTATTTAAACCCTAGTCTCTAGGGTTTGAAGGGAATAGAGAACAGATTCTTTTCTCCCAAAAATTCCCTTCTCTCATCATAGGGCGGCAGCCCTTTCTTTCTCCTCCCCATCTTCCTCCTTTTCAAGAAGTAAACCTAACAGGATTAGAAATCCTTAATTCTAGTTCTTGTTGAACGGGGAATCCCATTGCTATTCATCAAGGTCTAAACCTAACAGGATTAGAAATCCTTAGTTCTAGTTCTTGTTGAACAGGGAATCCCATTGCTATTCATCAAGGTCTAAACCTAACAGGATTAGAAATCCTTAGTTCTAGTTCTTGTTCAACGGGGAATCCCATTGCTATTCATCAAGGTCTAAACCCTAACAAGTGGTATCAGAGCCTGGTTCAAGGAGTAATCTGGAGGCCTTCAAGGAGTTGAAATAATTTCAACAAAATCTCGTCAAGGTACTTCTCTATTTTATAAAATTTATTTTTGTGCTATTTTTGAAATTGGCCATGGGGAGTAGCATAAAAATAGAGGTTGAGAAGTTTGATGGGAAGGGAAGTTTCTCCATGTGGAAAGTCCGGGTAGAGGACCTCCTTGTGCAGCAGGGTTTAGATTTGGCTTTGGAGGAAAGGCCAGATGGGATGACAGACAAGCAGTGGATTTCATTGGAAAAGAAGACATGTTCAATGATCAGGGGCTGTCTGGCGGATTCAGTCCTCTATTCAGTGCTGGAGGAGAAGACCCCGAAGGGACTCTGGACGAAGTTGCACACCCTCTATATGGGAAAGAATATGTGCAACAAGTTGATGTTGAAGAAGCGCCTCTACAACCTTCGGATGTCAGAAGGTGGAGATGTGCTGGGTCACATCCAGATATTCGACCAGATGAGCAATGAACTTCTAAATGTTGGGGTCAAGATGGAGGAAGAAGATAAAGCACTTCTGCTTTTATGTTCAATGCCCACGTCTTATGACTCATTGGTCACAACACTGCTCTATGGGAAGGAGACATTAATTTATGAAGATATTGTCTCGGTGCTTCGGACGAATGAGCAGAGGGAGAAGATGACCAAGGAAGCTGTTCCCCAGGAGGGTCTATCAGTTGGGAAAAGGACAGGCAGAGGTAGGGGCAGGGACAGAAGTAAGTCTGGAGGACGATCAAAGTCCAGGAAAGGCAAGAGAGAGTTGAAGTGCTATAAGTGTGGAGAGGTAGGACATTTTAAGAAGAATTGTCCTAAGTGGAAAAATCAGAAGGGAGAAAAGGAGGATCTGAGTCTGTGAGTACAGTTGCAGATCAGGAGGTGGAGGATGATCTCTTGGTTGTATCAGATGATCACAGGCACAGCACAGAGATGTGGACCTTGGATTCAGCCTGTTCTCATCATTACACTCCCAACCGGTCGTGGTTCAGTACTTACACAGAGGTTGAGGAGGGGAATGTGACTCTTGGAGATAATCACCCTTGTAAGGTGGCAGGTATTGGCACAGTGAGGGTGAGGATGTTTGATGGTATAGTGCGCACTCTTACCAGTGTGAAGCATGTCCCAGAACTCAAGAAGAATCTGGTATCACTGGGGTACTTGGAGCGGACTGGATACAACTTCAGCAGTCGTGCCAGGAGTGGAGTTCTGAACATCTCCAATGGAGCCATGGTGGTGATGAGAGGGAGGAGGCTGGAAAATAATCTATACAAGATGGAGGGCTCTGTGATGACTGTGAAATCTGAGGTGGCAGCTGTGGAGCAAGATCCCCGGGATGTGTACAGGATGTGGCATTACCGCCTGGGCCACATGGGAGACAAGGGGATGAAAGAACTGAGCAAGAGAGGTCTGCTTCCAGACTTGAGTAGCGGAGATATGGAGATCTGTGAGCCTTGTCAGATGGGAAAGCAGAGGAGAGTACAGTTCTCAGTCAGCACAGCTAGGAGTGCTGAACCCCTGGAGTTAGTACACACAGATGTCTGGGGACCAGCCCCAGTTTCTGCAAGGAATGGGGCCAGATACTTTATGACCCTGATAGATGATTTCTCAAGGAAGCTGTGGATCTACTTTATGAAGGAGAAATCAGAGGTCTTCACCAAGTTCAAAATCTGGAAGGCTGAGGTGGAGAAGGAGCAGGGTAAAAGTGTGAAGTGTCTGAGGTCTGATAATGGCGGGGAATACACCAGCAGGGAGTTCCAGATTTTTTGTGAGGAGTGGGGCATCAGAAGGCACTTCTCGGTGATGGGAACTCCTCAACAGAATGGGGTGGCTGAGAGGATGAACAGAACACTATTGGAAAAGGCAAGATGCTTAAGGCTGCAGGCAGGGCTTCCAAAGATGTTCTGGGTTGACGCAGTAGATGCAGCTAGCTACTTGGTCAATCGGTCATCGCACACCAGGTTAGATGGAGACATTCCAGAGGATATATGGTCTGGAAGGAAGACAAGCCTAAACCATCTAAGGGTGTTTGGATGCACAGCATATGTGCATGTTGGAGCTGGGGAGCGGAGTAAGTTGGATGCCAGGTCTAAGAAGATGGTGTTCCTAGGCTACCCGCGAGGAGTCAAGGGGTATCGGCTATGGGACCCCTTGGAGAAGAAGGTTGTCATCAGCAGAGATGTAACCTTTGATGAGAGCTCAATCCTCCAGAACAGAAGTGGCATGGATGCACAACAGGGACTACAGGAGGTAGAACACGGTAACACTAGTCAGACAACCTCCTATACAGTTGTGCCATTTGCTAGTGGACCAGGAGGATTTGAGATTCAGGTGGAGAGGACTGACAGAGGGGGTAGAAGCCAGGGAGTTCAGCAGGATGCAGCTGAACAGGGGACTGATACTGGGATCACACAGCAAAAGCCCAAGAGGAACGTGCGACCACCAGTTCGATACGGCTTCGAGGATTCGTTGTCATATGCCCTGGTGACAGCAAATGGAGACCCTTTCACCTATGAAGAGGCTATGGAAAGTCAGGATAGAGATAGGTGGATCCATGTTATGGCAGAGGAAATGCAGTCTCTTCACAGAAATAATACGTGGTAGGTGGTCCAGCTGCCACAAGGAAAGAAACCCATTGGTTGTAAATGGGTTTATCAGCGCAAGGAAGGAGCTTCAGAACAAGAGGGTATCAGGTATAAGGCAAGACTAGTGGCCAAAGGATACTCTCAGAAAGAAGGCATCGATTATGGTGAGATATTTTCTCCAGTTGTCAGGCACACTTCCATCAGACTATTATTGAGTATTGTAGCAGCTCAGGACTTGGAGCTGGAGCAGATGGATGTGAAGACAGCATTCCTCCATGGTCATTTGGAGGAGAGCATCTACATGGAGCAGCCACCAGGGTTTAGAGAACCAAGATCAGATGGGAAAGTTTGTTTGCTGAAGAAATCTCTGTATGGACTGAAGCAGTCGCCGAGGCAGTGGTACAAGAGATTTGACACTTATGTTAGGAGCATTGGACTTTCCAGGTGTGAGTATGATTCTTGTGTGTATGTTAAATCTCTGGATGATGGGTCTAGGATGTACTTACTCTTGTATGTAGATGACATGCTGATAGCATGCAAGAGTGAGAAGGCTGTACAGGAACTGAAGATAGCTTTGTCTCGGGAGTTTGAGATGAAGGATCTGGGGCCAGCCAGGAAGATCCTAGGGATGGAAATCATCAGAGATAGATCCAAAGGTGTGCTGCATCTGAGTCAGGGTGGCTACATTAAAAAGATTCTGGAGCGATATGGGATGAAGGATGCCAAACCGACAGCACTACCTTTGGCAGCATATTTTTCCTTATCGAAGACCATGTCACCACAGACTGAGGTGGAGGCTCAGGAGATGGAGAAGGTACCATATGCTTCTGGTGTTGGGAGCCTTATGTATGCCATGGTATGTTGTAGGCCAGACATAGCCCATGCAGTGAGCCAGGTGAGCAGGTTCATGGCGCACCCTGGTAGGGAGCACTGGCGAGCACTGAAGGGAATCTTCAGGTACTTGGTAGGTACAGTTGGGGTTGGTATTTGCTATGGACAGCAAGAAGATGCTGAGAGATCCAACTTATCCAAGGAGGCTCGTGGGCAGTTATATGGGTATGTGGATGCAGACTTTGGTGGAGATGTGGACACTAGGAGATCCACAACAGGCTTTGTGTTCAGCCTGTTTGGTGGTCCAGTATCGTGGAGATCATGTCTACAGCCCATCACAGCCTTATCTACCACGGAGGCAGAATACATAGGTATCACAGAGGTAGCAAAGGAAGCTCTTTGGCTGAAGGGCTTGATGCTAGAGATGGGACTTGATCAGAAGGTTGTCCAGGTGCATAGTGACAGCCAGAGTGCTCTGATGCTTGCGCAGAATGCAGTCTATCATGCCAGGACGAAGCACATTGACCTCAGATACCACAGGATCAGAGAGCTGGTGGAAGATGGTGAGGTGGAGCTGGTGAAGGTATACACCAAAGAAAATCCAGCAGATGCACTGACTAAGGTTCTTCCACGGGACAGTTTTCAAAAGTGTATTTCGTTGTTAAAGCTGATGGACACAGTGGACGTGCTGAGGCCTTGAAAGCACCAAGTTGGAGATTGTTGGGCCTGGTGTGGTGCTATTAAGGCCCAGGTGGGCTAACTTGTATTGGGCTGTTTTTGAGTCCAAGGGTTGAGATTAAATCAAGTCACGGGTGTACACGGGCTTGAGGATTAGTTTAATCTCATTGGTTTAGTCCATGGGAGTTTTTTGTTGAGTCTAGGCCTGGCCCACTTCGTGGATGTATTTAAACCCTAGTCTCTAGGGTTTGAAGGGAATAGAGAACAGATTCTTTTCTCCCAAAAATTCCCTTCTCTCATCATAGGGCGGCAGCCCTTTCTTTCTCCTCCCCATCTTCCTCCTTTTCAAGAAGTAAACCTAACAGGATTAGAATCCTTAATTCTAGTTCTTGTTGAACGGGGAATCCCATTGCTATTCATCAAGGTCTAAACCTAATAGGATTAGAAATCCTTAGTTCTAGTTCTTGTTGAACAGGGAATCCCATTGCTATTCATCAAGGTCTAAACCTAACAGGATTAGAAATCCTTAGTTCTAGTTCTTGTTCAACGGGGAATCCCATTGCTATTCATCAAGGTCTAAACCCTAACAGGGTCATCATTTCTTAACCCCGAGACCCCCACCGGTCTCGGGGTGCACTGGCATTTCCCCACCCCGGGACCCCCTCGGGGTCGGGGGGTGGGGTCATCATTTCTTAACCCCGAGACCCCCACCGGTCTCGGGGTGCACTGGCATTTCCCACCCCGGGACCCCCTCGGGGTCGGGGGTGGGGTCATCATTTCTTAACCCCGAGACCCCCACCGGTCTCGGGTGCACTGGCATTTCCCCACCCCCGGGACCCCCTCGGGGTCGGGGGTGGGGTCATCATTCTTAACCCCGAGGCCCCCACCGGTCTCGGGGTGCACTGTCATTTCCCCACCCCCGGGACCCCCTCGGGGTCGGGGGTGGGGTCATCATTTCTTAACCCCGAGACCCCCACGGTCTCGGGTGCACTGGCATTTCCCACCCCCGGGACCCCCTCGGGGTCGGGGGTGGGGTCATCATTTCTTAACCCCGAGACCCCACCGGTCTCGGGGTGCACTGGCATTTCCCACCCCCGGGGCCCCCTCGGGGTCGGGGGGTGGGGTCATCATTTCTTAACCCCGAGACCCCCACCGGTCTGGGGGTGCACTGGCATTTCCCCACCCCCGGGACCCCCTCGGGGTCGGGGTGTGGGATCATCATTTCTTGACCCCGAGACCCCCATCGGTCTCGGGGTACTCCGGCATTTCCCCCTCTGGGACCCTCTCCGGTCTCAGGGTGGGAGTCATCAGCGATTAGCATGCAACTCAGCTGCCAAGGAAAACGACAACTCCAGGTCGCACGGTGCTCACACGTGATTCTCGGTACATCCGTGATTGCACCCCGTTACGGAAGGCCATACCTCATAACGGCGTATGGCGCATTGCATGTCCCTGTGCATGGCCATGCCTCGCTACGGCGTACGATTCGCTACTACTTGCAACTGTGCCGGTCATATCAGCCGGCGGCCCGCACTGCATGCCTTCGCGGCCGCTGGACACGTATGATATCACGTCAGCAAGCGGTACGGGATGTCTCCGACACGCGTGGCGATGGTACGAAGGTGATCTCCCAGATTAAGATAAGGTATTCGGACAAATATAAAGGCACGTGCTAGCGCTGTAAGTGGGATCTGAACTCTGGTTTTTCTGAGCTTTCTTCCTCCCAGCAAAAACCCTAACCGCCTCAGCTCTCTTCGCTGGAGCGGTTCTTTGTCTGAGCCCAAGTGACTGACTTGATCGTCGGAGGGTCCCCACCGGCGCCACCGGTCCCCGGGGACTTTTCTTGCAGGACTTCGAGGAGAAGGACGTCCGTCTTCCCCGACGTTTGAGGAAGGTGACTTGGCGTCATCAGATTGGCGCGCCAGGAAGGGGAGTGTAAGAAAGACGTCGAACCAGCAGCTTTCTTCTTCTCCTGTCTTCGAGTTCTTAAAGCCATGGTGACGACTCGAACGAAAGGAGTTTCAGCCGGTCGCGCTGGGGGGCAGCGCTGCGGGGCTGGTCCACCCGCGGAGGCCCCCCGGCTCTCGCATCCAGTCTTCCGGAGCCTCTGCATCTCCGGGGGCAGGGCCTTCTGCTCCGTAGAATGACGTTCCTGCGTCTGCTCCGCAGCAACTCCAGGAGGATCGATTCACTGCCCTGGCCACGCAGGTCCAGTCGTTGGCGGCGATGGTTCAGGGCCTGCAGCACCAGCAAGCGGCCTTGCAGCAGCCGGAGCCGAACCCGTCTATCCCGGGGTGATGCAGCCTAGCCAGCATTCCTCCCGCCGGAGATCGCCAGTTCCTGCAGATCATCGCCGCCGATCCCCGGCCAAGCCACATCACCGCGAAGCATCCAAAAGGCCCCGGTCTCCCTCTCGCCACGCCAGCGTTTCTCCTAAACGGCGGCACGGAAAGGAGGCGGAGCGCCCGCGCCGGCATCGCCGCCCTCGCTCTTCTTCTGAATCTTCGGGGAGGGCTCCTTTGATGGCCGGATGCCTCGTCGAGCTGAGCGTCGACTCGAGGAGTGCAACCAGAAGCTGGAGGAGCTTAGCCGTCGGATCACCCACCTGCCAGAGACTGATTACGACAGTCGGCCTCCCCTGTCCCGCCGCATCATGGAGGAGCCCATCTCTACCAGGTTCCGCCTTCCTCAACTGGACCCATACGACGGAACTACGGACCCCCTGGACCATTTGGAGAGCTACAAGGTACTCATGCAAGTTCAGGGGGCCACTGACTCACTTATGTGTGTTGCTTTCCCGGCTACTCTGAAAAAGGCTGCCCGGGCTTGGTATTCTCGTCTGCCGCCACGAAGCATCGACTCCTTCCGCCAGTTGGAGAGGGCTTTTCTGGCCCACTTTGACGCCTGCCGGAAGATCCCGAGGGTGGCGGACAGTCTGTTTGCCGTTCAGCAGAAGAATGGCGAGCCTCTGCGGGATTATGTTGCCCGGTTCAAAGAGGCCGCCCTGGAGGTCTACAACCTGGAAGACTCGGTGGCTACCCTGGCTCTGAAGCGGGGGCTTCGCCCTTCTCGCTTCGCGTATTCTCTTGACAAAAGCCGCCGGGCTCCTACTCCGAACTTCTGATCCGGCCCAGAAGTACATCCGGGCGGACGAAGCTGACTTTTCCCGGCGTGAAGCTGGTGGGAATATCCCCAGGAAGCCGACCCAGCCAGAACCTGCAGAAGCCCGCCCCAGGAGGCCCGAGCCTCCTCGCCGACCAGACAACCGTCCTCGACCTCCTGCACCGAGAGACGGGCCTTACACCCGCTGCTTGCCCCAATATCTCAGATCCTGCTCGAGATTGAAGGGGAGCCTTATCTGCAACGCCCTCCTCCCATCAACCCGAAGATCCCCGGAACAAGAACCTCTACTGCCGCTACCACCGGGACCATGGCCACAACACCGACGACTGCCGGCAGCTGAAGCTATTGAAGACCTCATTCAACGGGCCACCTGGGAAGTTCGTCCAGAGGGGCAACCCGGGAGCTCCTGGCCCATCAGCGCCCGCGCCGCCGTGATCGATAACGCCCCGACGGAGAAGACGTGGCGATGATTTCCTGGGGGGCAGGAGGCCCGTCGAAGAGACCAAGGGGAGAGGGGGAGCAAACTGTAATTCCTTTTTTCGAAAGGGACTTGGAGGGGTTGTAAATAAAGATGATGATAGCGTCGTCGTATCCATGACGATTGCTAAACACCCTGTAAAAAGAATCCTAGTCGACAGTGGAAGCTCCGTAGATGTTTTGAACTACGATGCCTTTGTTCGCATGAACCTGTCGCATGATCTACTTCGACCTGTCGCCACGCCTTTGATGGGATTCACAGGAGATTCGTGAGGGTCGAAGGGGAAATTACTCTTCCCGTAACGGCTGGAACGGCTCCGTGCCAAAGCACTGTCCTTATAAAATTTTTGGTGGTCCGTGTGCCCCTGGCGTACAACGCGATTCTTGGGAGGCCCGGGCTCAACCTCTTGGACGCCATCATATCCACCAAGCGGCTCCTTGTGAGGTTCCCAACCAGCAGAGGGGTCGGCGAGATGCGAGGAGAGCAGGGCCTACCGGCACTTTGCTATCACTTGGCCCCTAGTCCCCAGGAGGCGGCACCTGCACCGGCACCCGAGGCCCTTGACCCGCGAGACTTGGAGAGGAGGGGGGAACCGGCCGAGCGGCTGCTCACTTTCCCCCTCGGGGAGGACCCCATGCAGACGGTTCGAGTTGGAGCCTTACTTCCGGACGAAGCTCGTGACCGGCTCCTTACCTTTCTGCGGGCCAACGCCGACGTCTTCGCATGGTCAGCGTCCGACATGCCCGGGATCCCGGAGGAGGTGATTACACATCAGCTCAACATTCGACCGGAGTGCCGGCCCGTCAGACAGAAGAAAAGGAGTTTTGCCCCGGACCGGCAGAAGGCTGTTGACGAGGAGGTGCGGAAGCTGCTGGCGGCTGGCCACATCCGCGAGGTGCGCTACCCGACTGGTTGGCGAACGTCGTGATGGTTCGCAAGGCCAGTGGAAGCTGGAGAATGTGCGTGGATTTCACCGACCTCAATAAGGCGTGTCCCAAGGACAGCTTCCCGCTGCCCCGAATCGACCAGCTGGTAGACGCCACCTCCGGGCACGGGACGCTCAGTTTCATGGATGCGTTCTCGGGGTATAATCAAATCAAGATGAGCCCAGCAGATGAAGAAGCGACCTCCTTTGTCACGAGAAGGGGATCTACTGTTACAGGGTGATGCCCTTTGGACTTGAAAAACGCCGGGGCTACTTATCAAAGATTAATGAACAAGGTTTTTGAGGATCAGCTGGGGCGCAACATGGAGGTATATGTGGATGACATGCTGACCAAGAGCACCAATGCAGAAGACCATGTAGCTGACCTCGAGGAGACTTTCAACAATCTGCGCCGGTACCGGATGAAGCTCAACCCCCACAAATGCGCCTTCGGAGTAGCAGCTGGCAAGTTCCTGGGTTTCATGGTGACCCAGCGCGGGATCGAAGCCAACCCCGACAAGATTAGAGCTATCCTGGAGATGCGGCCTCCGCCAGCAAGAAGGAGGTGCAACGCCTGACGGGGAGGGTGGCGGCCTTGAGTCGTTTCATGTCAAGGTCGGCGGAGAGGTGCCTGCCCTTCTTCAAGGCGCTGCGCAAGATCAACGGCTTCGAGTGGACGAAAGAGTGTCAGGGCTCCTTTGAAGAATTGAAGCAGTTTCTCTCCACTCCTCCGCTGTTGTCCAAGCCTGAAAATGGAGAGGAGCTCTTTTTATATCTGGCCGCTTCCCCCGAGGCTGTTAGCTCCGTGCTTGTGCGCATGGATGCTGACGGAGCCCAGAAGCCAATCTATTATACCAGCAAGGTACTCCATGACGCTGAGACCAGGTATTCAAAACCGAGAAGATTATCTTCGCCTTGGTGGTCTCTACTCAGCGCCTTCGGCCTTACTTTCAAGCCCATCCCATCGTGGTGCTTACGGACCAGCCCCTGCGAGCTATCTTGTCTCGCCCCGACACCTCCGGCCGGTTGGCTAAATGGGCCATCAAGCTAAGTGAGTTCGACCTGTCCATCCGGCCAAGGTCAGCCATGAAGTCCCAGGTGTTGGCGGATTTCCTGGTCGAGTGCTCCTGGACCGAGAAGGACGTGGAGGAGGCGCGACCGGAGGAGCGTGTGGACTCTCCCTCATCTGGGGAGGCGGAGGACTGGATCCTGCATGTGGATGGAGCGGCAAACTCTCAAGGGAGCGGAGCCGGACTCATTCTCGCGAGCCCGGAGGGAGACGTGGTGGAGTACGCTCTCAGATTCCAGTTCCCAGCAACTAATAATCAGGCGGAGTACGAAGCCTTGCTGGCGGGGATGAGATTAGCTGAGGAGCTAGGCGGGGCGCTTGAGGGCCTTCACGGACTCTCAACTCATTTCTGGACAAATCGCCGGGAGTACGAGGCTAGGGACCCAACCATGTCCCGCTACTTGAGCAAGGTGCAGTCCCAGGCGTCTCATTTTTCTTACTTCCGTGTCAGCTATATCCCCAGGGCGGAGAATGCCAGGGCTGACGCGCTGTCCCGCTTGGCCACTTCGGTCGACGGGACGTTGGGAAGGACATACGTGGAGCACCTACAAGTCCCAAGCATGAGGCCGCGGATGAAGCATGCCAGTGGAGCAGGAGCCCTCCTGGATGGACGCCTACATCCGGTACTTGACTGACGGTACTCTCCCGGAGAACCCCGCTGAGGCCAAGCTGCTCAGGCGAAGGGCCCCGAGATTCTTGATGATGGACGGGAAGCTTTATCGGAGATCCTTCTCATACCCGGTCCTCAGGTGTGTGGGGCCAACTGAATCAGATTATATCCTCAGGGAGATCCACGAAGGCGTATGCGGGAGTCACCTGGGGGGCAGAGCCCTAGCCTACAAGGCCCTGCGCCAAGGGTACTTTTGGCTGACGATGAAGGAGGACGCGGCCGAGCTTGTCAAGAAATGTGATAGCTGCCAACGTCATGCCAATATCCAGCGACAGCCGACGTCTCACCTGACCCCCTTGGTGGCACCTTGGCCCTTCGCCCAGTGGGGCATGGATATCTTGGGTCCATTTCCCCCGGCTCCGGGCAGCGGAAGTTCCTCTTGGTGGCGGTGGATCACTTCACCAAGTGGGTTGAAGCTGAGGCTCTGGCCAAGATTACCGAGAGCAAAGTGAGATCTTTCTTCTGGAAGTCAATCATATGTCGGTTCGGGCTGCCGCGCACACTAGTCACTGATAATGGCCGGCAGTTTGACAATGCGCCTTTCCGGGAGTTCTGCTCCGAGCTGGGTATCTGTCAGAGGTTCACTTCCGTCGGGCATCCTCAAACCAACGGGGCAGCTGAAGTGACTAACCGATCATCCTCCAGGGACTGAGATCTCGACTGATGGCTGCAAGGGACGATGGGTGGAGGAGCTCCCCAACGTGCTATGGGCCTATCATACAACGCCGCGAGCCCCCACTGGCGAAACGCCGTTCAGCTTAGTCTTTGGCTCTGAAGCTGTTATTCCTGTGGAGATCGGTGCACCCAGCCCCCGGGTGGAAGCCTATAGCGAGGAAGGTAACCCTGACCAACTGCGAGCCAACCTCGACCTGGTGGAGGAGTGCGAGACCGGGCGCGGCTTCGAATGGCAGCCTACCGACAACGGGCCGCAAATACTACAACGCTCGCGTGCGCCCCCGGACGTTCCTGCCGGAGATCTGGTCCTTCGACGGGCCGAGGTCTCGAAGCCAGCTGAGGGAGGCAAGCTAGCCCCAAACTGGGAGGGGCCTTACCGGATCACCGAGACGCTCCGCCACGGAGCTTATAAAATTGAAGAACTTGATGGGACGCCACTCCCTAGGACGTGGAATGCGGATAACCTCCGCGGTATTATCAGTAATGTATTCCTTTTTCATGTTAAGTATCATCCCTGTATTCGCTTGGGTTTTCACCCCTTGTTCAATATTAACGAGATTCAATTTTAGCTACCACAGAAAAGCCCGACACTTCGGCACTCAAAGCCCTGCACTAGCCAGGCACAAAGCCCAGTGTACCACTGGCAGAGCAGTGTGCCACTGGCTCTCAACAACAAAAGCCCGGCACCCCGTCGGCACTCAAAGCCCTGCACTAGCCAGGCACAAAGCCCAGTGTACCACTGGCAGAGCAGTGTGCCACTGGCTCTCAACAACAAAAGCCCGGCACCCCGTCGGCACTCAAAGCCCTGCACTAGCCAGGCACAAAGCCCAGTGTACCACTGGCAGAGCAGTGTGCCACTGGCTCTCAACAACAAAAGCCCGGCACCCCGTCGGCACTCAAAGCCCTGCACTAGCCAGGCACAAAGCCCAGTGTACCACTGGCAGAGCAGTGTGCCACTGGCTCTCAACAACAAAAGCCCGACCCCCCGTCGGCACTCAAAGCCCTGCACTAGCCAGGCACAAAGCCCAGTGTACCACTGGCAGAGCAGTGTGCCACTGGCTCTCAACAACAAAAGCCCGGCACCCCGTCGGCACTCAAAGCCCTGCACTAGCCAGGCACAAAGCCCAGTGTACCACTGGCAGAGCAGTGTGCCACTGGCTCTCAACAACAAAAGCCCGGCACCCCGTGGCACTCAAAGCCCTGCACTAGCCAGGCATAAAGCCCAGTGTACCACTGGCAGAGCGGTGCACCCCCGCTCTCACACAACCAAACCCGGACAGCTCCCTGCAGGGCGCCGATAGCCCCAAGGAGCCTACCTACCTAACTCCGGCGGCGTTCCCGCTCCGAGAATTCTACCCTCCCTGGCTCTAACTTTTGGGTTTAAACAGCCTCGGGTGGGGAGTTGCCCCCGAACTAGAACTAATGGGGTTACAAGGCTACATATCAATCGATGAAGTCCATGACAATTCAGAAGGCATTTTGAAGAGTGTTTTCATTAATTGAAAGGACTACAAAATGCCGACGTGTCGGACTTGCAAAAAAAAAGAAAAAAAAGAGCAAAATAACAAGTGCGAGCTCACGGCTCTGCCGGTGCGGGCTCATCATCAGAAGGGGCCAAGTCTGACAACCGCTCCAGTTCAACCTCCAGGGCCGGGGGAAGTTCAGGTCTCTGGCCACCTTCTCCTTGCCGTGCTGGAACCCGTCGAGGAATACAGCTGCCGAAGCTTCGGCCAGGTCATCTGCGAAACGCCAGACGCCTTGTATTCCTCTATGAGCCCAGCGGCTCGGGCTTTCTCTGCGGCAAGGGCTTCCGTTGACCCTTTCAGCCTCCCGAGCGCGGCTTACCTCCTCCTCGACCGGCAGTTCCTCCTCGCCGCTCTTGCCTCTTCCGCCGCCGCGCCCGCTCGATTTTCGGCCTCCGGAGAGCTGAGGTTAACTCAGAGATATGTATGTCCCTGGCCATTACAGCGCTCAGCCTCCGTCATTTGAGAGAGCGCTGCGCGTGCACGGTCGGCTTCAATCTCCGCCCGGCTCTCGGCGGCCTTTACCTCGCTCGCACAGTTCTTGGCCGACTCCAGCGCCTTCTCGGCCGCCTCCGCGGCGCCGAGCCTCCTCAACCTCTTTCTGCGTCTCCCGCAGAAGACCTTCTCCCCGCGAATTACCTCCCTGGCGGCCTTCAGGGAGTGCGCAATCTGCACGCGTAAGCCCCAGGTCAGCTAAAGGAAAAAGATAAAAAAGACAAAGGATAAGAAGATCGCTTACCCTGACGACGGCGGCATAGGAGTCGGAAGAACGCCCGCTTTCTGGTGACTGAGGTCCTCCAGGATCCCAGGAACGAAGATCGGATCCAGGACTCGCTCAGCCCAACGGCCGTCATCCAGGGAGTCTCGGGGTGGCCCGGGCTGCCCCCGCCTCCCCCGCCGTCTCAGCTGTCCCCGGTTCTGTGCGTGGGCCACTCCTGGGCGACCCCTCGGGGGTGGACTCGCGGGGCCAGATGGTCCCTCACCCCAGTCCCTGGTAGTCCGTGGGGTCGATCCCCCAGGAGCCGGGAGCTCTTCAGTCGATATGGGCTCCCCCGCGGCTGGCTCTTCAACGGCGGCTCCCGCGGTTGTCCCCACCTCTGGTGGAGTATCGGCTGTGAGGTCGACCTCCGGAACAGCCGGGACATTTTGCAGAGCCGGGGTGGGGAGACTTGTGCTGGAGGGGAGGCCCGAGCCATAGGGCGCTTCGGGGCTGGGGCCTGCTGACCCCTGGATGGTCCTTCCCGGGCCCTCTTCTTGGAGGCAGCTCTCAACAGTTTTGCGCCGGTATTTCATGGCTGCATGGCATCAGTTGGGTTTTCAGAACAAAAAAAAAAAAAAAAAGAGAAAGAAAAGAAGAAGAAGAAGAAGGAAGGGCAAAGGAGCGAAGTTTTTGGCTAAGGGTGGAGAAGGCTTACCCCGGTGGGAGATGAGGCCCGCCGACTCCAGGTTGTCCTCCGATAGCAGCAGGTGTATCGGGGAATCTCGGTGGCCAGCAGTAACCCCAGTGCCTCCCGGTCCCCAGGCTGGATAGCACGGCGTTCCCCCGGAGGTCGGGGTCTCCCCACTGGGGCCGGACTTGGTTGACATTGGCAAAGAAGAAGCGGGACTTCCATCCCTTAATCGACGAAGGAAGAAGGAGTTTCAGGACCCGATTGGGTCGGGGCTGAAACAGCCACCAACCCTTTTGGGCCCGGAGGGAGTAGAAAGTGCGGAACAGGCTAATTCTGGGGGTGATACTTAGGTGGTGACAGAGGATGACGAAAGCGCTGATTACACGATAAGAATTTGGAACTAACTGGGAGGGGGTCAAGGAATAGAAGTCAAGGAGGTTGACGAAAAAAGGGGAAAGGGAGGGCGGAGACCCGCCTTTAGGCAGATCTCGTAAAGGGCCACCCGACCGGGTCGGGAGGAATGACCCTGTCGTCGGGGTTGGCAGGAACAGCTCAACCTCCCGGGGGATCCTATAGCGGGCCCGGATTCTTTCCAAATCCAGCCGCGTCATTGTGGAGGCCGTCCCCTCTGGGGACTCCTCCGCCCTCGAGGAGGCGCCGGCCTCCAACCGGCGGCCCCTCGATGGGGCTCCACCGGTGACCCGTCGCCGGGCCAGAGGGACGCGGTCCTCTGAATCAGAGGACCACTCAATCGGGGGAGAAGGGGTAGGAGAGGTACGACGCCTCTCGAGGGAGGACGGTTCTCAGAACTGTCCTCCGAGGTCCAAGAAGGGGAACTCATGAGCGGGAGACAAGTCCAAGATGGGAAAAGCTGACCTGGAAGGGAAAAAACCAGACGCGGCCCGCAGGTTGCAGGAGAAGTTGGAGGTAGCGAGGAAGAAGACGATGACAAAGGCGGTATGGCGTCAGTTCACCCCCCCCTCGCTTAGCTTTATCGGGTTTTCAAATCATCCCGCCATGTCTCGTCGGCCACATGGCCCTTGCCATACGCTGGCTCGCCTCGAGGAATGCCCCGGCGCGTGGTGCGGCGCCCCCGGCCAGTGGTGGGACCCCGCTGACGTCGCCGTAATGAAAGGAAATGATGATGCGGCTTTTCGCGCAAACTTCGAAGAGCCAGTCCTCACTCTCGAGGGCGATCGTGGCAAGCACAGTGTACGGAAGGCCGCCTCCTTACATTCCCCGCACCGTCCGCATAAAGACAAGGACGGGGATCAGCCACGTGGAGAACGCCCCTTGAGCCTCAGCGGTGGGACCCGCTTCGCCCCAGGGGCGAGGGGCATCTGATATGACTGATCCCGTGTCGTCAGAAAAGGTAACGGCGCTACTGACCCCGAGACCCCCCCGGTCTCGGGGTGCACTGGCATTTCCCCACCCCGGGACCCCCTCGGGGTCACGGGGTGGGGTCATCATTTCTTACCCCGAGACCCCCACCGGTCTCGGGGTGCACTGGCATTTCCCCACCCCCGGGACCCCCTCGGGGTCGGGGGTGGGGTCATCATTTCTTGACCCCGAGACCCCCGGTCTCGGGTGCACTGGCATTTCCCCACCCCCGGGACCCCCTCGGGGTCGGGGGTGGGGTCATCATTTCTTAACCCCGAGACCCCCGGTCTCGGGGTGCACTGGCATTTCCCCACCCCCGGGACCCCCTCGGGGTCGGGGGTGGGGTCATCATTTCTTAACCCCGAGACCCCCACCGGTCTCGGGGTGCACTGGCATTTCCCCACCCCCGGGACCCCCTCGGGGTCACGGGGTGGGGTCATCATTTCTTGACCCCGAGACCCCCACCGGTCTCGGGGTGCACTGGCATTTCCCCACCCCCGGGACCCCCTCGGGGTCGGGGGGTGGGGTCATCATTTCTTAACCCCGAGACCCCCACCGGTCTCGGGGTGCACTGGCATTTCCCCACCCCGGGACCCCCTCGGGGTCACGGGGTGGGGTCATCATTTCTTAACCCCGAGACCCCCACCGGTCTCGGGGTGCACTGGCATTTCCCCACCCCCGGGACCCCTCGGGGTCACGGGGTGGGGTCATCATTTCTTAACCCCGAGACCCCCACGGTCTCGGGGTGCACTGGCATTTCCCCACCCCCGGGACCCCCTCGGGGTCGGGGGGTGGGGTCATCATTTCTTAACCCCGAGACCCCACCGGTCTCGGGGTGCACTGGCATTTCCCCACCCCCGGGACCCCCTCGGGGTCGGGGTGTGGGGTCATCATTTCTTGACCCCGAGACCCCCATCGGTCTCGGGGTACTCCGACATTTTCTCCCCTGGGACCCCTTCGGTCTCAGGGTGGGGAGTCATCAGCGATTAGCATGCAACTCAGCTGCCAAGGAAAATGACAACTCCAGGCCGCACGGTGCTCACACGTGATTCTCGGTACTCCGTGATTGCACCCCGTTACGGAAGGCCATACCTCATAACGGCGTATGGGGCATTGCATGTCCCTGTACATGACCATGCCTTGCTAGGGTACGGTTAGCTACTACTTACCACTGTGCTCGGTCATGTCAGCCGGCGGCGCGCACTGCATGCCCTCGCGGCCGCTGGACGCGTATGATATCACGTCAGCAGCGGTACGGGATGTCTCACACGCGTGGCGATGGTACGAAGGTGATCTTCCGAGATTATGAGATAAGGTATTCGGACAAATATAAAGGCACGTGCTAGCGCTGTAAGTGGGATCTGAACTCTGGTTTTTCTGAGCTTTCTTCCTCCCAGCAAAAACCCTAACCGCCTCAGCTCTCTTCGCTGGAGCGGTTCTTTGTCTGAGCCCAAGCAACTGACTTGATCGTCGGAGGGTCCCCACCGGTGCCATCGGTCCCCGGGGACTTTTCTTGTAGGACTTCGAGGAGAGGGACGTCCGTCTTTCCCCGACGTTTGAGGAAGGTGACTTGGCGTCATCACATATGGTTTGGGTTTAGCGCAGCTACTAACCTGTTGTCTTGGTTGGAAAAGTTGAGAGGTGCTAGATGGGCCACTTCTTCTCTAATCCTGGGTCTAATCTTTTTAAAGGTTTATAAAGACCTTAAAAACCAAAGTTTCCAAGCATCTAGACTTGGCTCTATCTAAAATAAAGTAAGTTATATTAGGAATTAGTACTACAGGGCATTGCCATATCAAATTTGTGTTATATAATTCAAATGGATCAGAAATTTCCAACTCATGAACTTTCCTAAATCATGCCAAACCACATGGTTCAGTTTGATTGGTTTAAGGCAATTTGATTTAGTTTGGCATGCTGGTATGGGATTGGTACAAGCAATTCGGTGCGGTTCACCTTTCGAACCGAACTAAGAGGCCAAATCGTCCTAATTTTGATATGGTTTGATTCGATTTAATTCATCCTAAACTATTTTTGCTTCTTAGCTAATTTAGTTTAGTTCACCTCAAATTATTTGATTCGAAATAATTCAGCTAACCTTGATTTAGAGTATCAGCTGAAGTTAAAAATTGTGTATCCTCTCCTATATGATAACGATGGGAAGGAGAGGGGGTTGTGAAGAGGAAGCTCATCTTCTAAATAAAAGTGATCTGGTGGGGTCACTATGGATCGAAGGGTGGAGAAAAGTTGGAGAGAGGATAAGCCGAATAAGGGACCCAAGGAGGAGGTAGAAAAGAGGGAAGGAAGTATGCAGAAATTAATAATGGAGCAAAAAGAAGTGAGGATCATCATGGAACCTCAAACAAGACTCACTTGAAATAAAAATATATTTTTGCCATCAAATCTACCCATCATAAAGGAATGGTGGGAGAGATATTGACATAAAATTTTGACTTATTTTATCTAAAGAATACTAGTTTCGATTTATTAGGACGCACTAATGCAAAATTTGTTGGGTGCAAAATTGATCACAAGAGTACTAATGATTCGAGATACTTTGTAGGTCAATCACTAATATCTTATTTAGTAAAAAGCAAAATTCAATTGTAGTCGATACCAAATATATTACAGCTGAAGATTACTTTGAAACTTTGGGAGCATTTTGTTCATGAATTGCAACATTTCATTATGGTATCACATTATCAGGCATATGATTTTTAAAATTTAGATGCCTGGACATGTCTAATATTATATAAAATCTTGATGAATTATAATTTGAAACTTTGGAAGCATTTTGTTCATGAATTGCAACATTTCATTATGGTATCACATTATCAGGCATATGATTTTTAAAATTTAGATGCCTGGACATGTCTAATATTCATGTTTAATTCACACAGTAATCGGATTGTAGATTATTAGATATCTTATATTGACATGACTATTTAATAAGTTAGATTATTACTAAGAATTCATATTAAAATATGTTAAAATTTTAAAAATACCCTTATTTTCAAGATTGAAAAAAACCAAGTTAGAACAATATTTTTAAATATAATAATTATATATTATATAAAATATATAATTAACATGCAATAATACAATATATATAATTATATAATATAATTATTATAATTATATATATAAAAGTATATTATATTATATTAATAATAATTATTATAACTATTTAATATAATATAATAATATGAGGAAGACTTGGTTACACTCGAATCTAGTCAAGTATAGAATTTAATTACCTTCACATCTTTGAATTTATACAATTCATAGATTTTAAATATAAAAAAAAACTAAATTATTATAAAATCTTCGTACCTCATTTACTCTTTTGTTTATTTATTTACTTGCTATTGCTTTTAATTTAATTTTATCATCATCAAGTGAAGCTATAACAATTAGTGTTGGTCATCCTTGATGATCCAATTATCAGTCAGGTCTTACGTAAGGCCGAGTATTGGCATCACAACATCAAGCTTGCCATCCCTCCTTTATTGCCCAACCACTATTTTTTATAAACTTTCTGTTTGCAATCCACTTAGATCTCTACCAAGCGAAAGGATCTCTACTAACCATAATGGAGGGCTTCTCAAATCAAAACTTGATTAATTCTTCTATTATCCTGTTTTTTGCTAGTGTCAAAGTCATCACGAAGGTTTTCTCTCATAGTAGCATTGGCAAAGCTCAACAATTACGATGGACGCTTCTAGTCTTGATCAGCTCAAGAGTCACAACCTTATCAGTCTTTGTGGTTGGTGCCACACTTGCCACGCCACAATCTCACTATCCATGGAATGGGAAAATCATGATCCAATTGTACGATTATATAGAAACCGGGAGCCTAAGTAAATAAATTAGCCAATGTTTAAGTCAAAAGGGAGCGACATCACAAACAGTAATTAATAACTTTCCTTGTTTTCTTTTTTTCCAATGAATATGGACTTTAAATTATCATGAAAGAAAGGGGAAGAGTAAGGAGAATACTGCAGCAATTGACCAGACGAAGAAATGAGTCAAATAAATATAGAAGGAAGGGTTTTTCCCTTCCTTTGTTCTTCTTTTTATTGAAGGACATAGATAAATATAAATTATTTTCCTTCAAGCTTTAATTTGGAGGTTTAACTCTTCTGTTTTTAATTTTATTTTCTATGAGCCAAGCTTGGGTGAAAATACAAACATTAAATATTAAACCCAAGTGTAATAACCAAAGAGTTTTAGAAAAATCAAAGATCTACTTACAAGCCACACGAATTGAATGCTTTTCTAATGAGAGAATAGAGAACTTGCAAACCAACCGGTTAATGAATCAACATCGAACAACTATTCAAAGTTTTGATGATCAGCACGATTAATCCATGAGACCGCTCCATCACGATCTTTGTCCGCTCAAAATCAAGTGGCCCACTTGATTGGCTGATGATGCTGTTGATCAAATGAACCCGTGGGCTTCATGAACTCAAACTGTGAACACGAAGAAACGCCGCGGGACCCAAAAATAAAATAAAAGCCCTTCGCCGTTCTCTCCAGTCTCCCCGACTGCCGATTCGAGAGAGCCACCAGCCATGGCGGTGGTCTCCCCCATCGCCCCGCCCTCCCTCCGGGCCTCGGACCAGGACCCCTCCGATCCGTCAGCCGACCCCCCGGCCTCGTCCGTGGACTTCGGGCCGGAGCACTAAGACGCTGGCTCAGATTCGCTCCCTTACCGACGTCGGCGCTGTGACCCGCCTTCTCTACGAGTGCATCGCCTACCAGCGCAGCCTCGACGTCCGCCTCGAGTCCCTTCTCGCCCAGCGCCCCGACCTCGACCGCCACCTCCTCTCCCTCGCCGTCTCCTCCCACCTCCTCGACCTCGCCCACTCCGACGCCGGCCTCCTCCTCTTCTCCGTCCGCTGCACTGCCGACCTCGCCGACCAGGTCAGCTGAAAGGTCCGCGAGGTTGATCTCGCCCAGTCGCGCGCCCACTCCACCCTCTCCTGCATTGACGCCATCGTCAACGCTCCCACTGCCTCGACGGCGTTCGCCGTGCCCTCGAGGCCGAGGACTTCGAGTCTGCTGTCTGATAGACTGAAATTAAATATATTGATCCCTATCGTATATGCGGAAATATTGGGACCAATATATTTATCCTAATTAATTAAGAAAAGATCGATAAATACCTCCAGCCATTGCTGTTGATTTTCTTCAAGATGAGGGTAAGGATCTTCCACGCCTTGCGGTCTCTCGATGGTGTAAACTTTCTCTCGATGAAACCAGGCGCAGGGACCTACCCATTTTTATAAACCTTTATGCCTTATCTGTCCATCACAGAGGGCGCCGCTTTAAACGGATATGGTTGAGGGATCCTTATCTCAATCGTGAATTCAAAATTTGAATTCACGCAATCCCTCAAGATCAGAATATAGGACCACCTTAATCGTATCGGTTACGATACGCTTAATAGAGAAAAAACCAACATTCTCCCACTTGGTCGGTATATTCTATTACTATATTAAGAAACAGAATACATGAATCATGGCAATAGGTCCTCTAAAATCGAGTATTATTTACCATGTATCACAATGTATTATATTTCCCAAACATAAACCCATATAACTTAATGAATAAACCCCATGTTTATTCTAGGTCCAACTTAATGATGCTCATCACAAATAAATGTGTACACTAAATAACTGAATGTGAAAAACATCACAATCATAAAAGAGTTTCATTAATTATAAAATTCATCATTACAATGAATTAAATAAAATAACCAAGACCCATACGGTCTACATGATCCCTAAACTTCTGTAGTGGCATGCCTTTAGTCAAGGGATCAGCTATCATCAACTCAGTGCTCACGTGCTCTATAACCACTGTCTTTTCTTTAACACGTTCTCGTATGGCTAAATATTTGATGTCGATGTGCTTGCTTCGACTACCACTCTTATTGTTTTTAGCCATAAACACTGCAGCTGAATTGTCACAATAAATCTTCAATGGCTTAGATATAGAATCCACAATTCTAAGCCCAGAAATGAAACTCTTCAACCATACACCATGCGAAGTAGCCTCAAAACATGATACAAACTCGGCTTCCATGGTGGAAGTAGCAGTCAAAGTCTGCTTGGCGCTCCTCCAAGATACAGCTCCACCAGCAAACATAAATATGTATCCAGATGTTGACTTCCGAGAATCAACACAGCCAGCAAAGTCAGCATCAGAGTAGCCAATTACTTCCAAATTTTCAGTCCGTCTGAACATAAGCATGTAGTCCTTGGTACCCTGAAGATACCTCATCACCTTCTTAGCAGCTCTCCAGTGGTCTAAACCTGGATTACTCTGATATCTCCCCAACATCCCAACTGCAAATGCTATGTCAGGCCTTGTACAGACCTGAGCATACATCAAGCTACCAACAGCTGAGGCATATGGGGTGTTTTTCATTTCCTCCCTCTCAAAGTCATTCCTTGGGCACTGACTCAAATTGAATCTGTCACCCTTGACTATGGGAGCTATACTCGGCGAACAATTTTTCATCCGAAATCTCTCTAAAATTTTATTGATATAGGTTTCTTGAGATAGACCTAAAACACCTCGAAGTCTGTCTCTTTGAATTTTAATGCCAATGACATAAGAGGCATCACCCATATCTTTCATGTCAAAATTCTCAGAGAGAAATTGTTTCACCTCATGTAACATACCTTTATTATTGGTTGCAAGTAAAATATCATCTACATATAGGATTAGAAAAAAATTTTGCTCCCACTGACCTTCTGGTATATACATTGATCCATGATGTTCTCTACAAATCCAAATGAAGAAATCACATCATGAAATTTTAAGTACCATTGCCGAGAGGCTTGTTTCAATCCATATATAGATCTCTTGAGCTTGCATACTAATTGCTCATTATTACTAGAGGAAAAACCTTCAGGTTGTTTCATATAAACCTCTTCCTCTAGATTTCCATTGAGAAATGCAGTTTTCACATCCATTTGTTGCAACTCTAAATCAAAATGCAACAAGTGCCATGATAATGCGGAAGGAATCTTTCTTAGATACAGGAGAAAATGTCTCCTTGTAATCAATTCTCCCCCTTTGAGTGAATCCCTTAGCAACGAGTCTTGCCTTATATCGCTCAATGTTGCCTAACGAGTCTTTCTTGGTCTTAAAGACCCATTTGCAGCCAATGGCTTTTACTCCATCAGGCAACTCAACAAGATCCCAGACTCCATTAACTGCCATAGAATTCATCTCATCTTTCATAGCATCATACCATAAATTAGATTCCTTACAATTCATGGCTTGTGAAAACGTTTCAGGATCATTTTCAGCTCCAATGTTATAGTCCGACTCTTGAAGATACACAATATAGTCACTAGAAATTGCTGATTTCCTTTCTCTTGTAGATCTTCTTAATGTTGTAACAACCTCCTCTGGAGGAGTTGATTGTTCAACTATCTCTGGTAACTCATGAGAGACTGGATCTACTAGTTCATTATCAGCAAATTATGGAATTTCAACGACTGGTTGTATAATGCCCGTTTGGTCTTGAGGGGCACTATGAACGATAATCAGTCTGTCACTTGAAGTGGAAGGTTGAGCATCAGAATGTTCCCTTTCAGGAATCATGCTCTGCAATTGATCACTCCCACTGATCAAGTCATTCTCAAGAAATTTGGCATTTCTCGATTCCACAATCCTAGTTGTATGAGATGGACAGTAAAATCTATATCCCTTGGACCTCTCGGCATATCCAACAAAATACCCACTAATGGTCCTAGGGTCCAGCTTTTTCTCTTGTGGATTGTATACTCTCACTTCACATGGGCATCCCCATACGCGTACATGTCGCAAACTTGGTTTCCAACCTTTAAATAACTCAAATGGCGTTTTAGAAACAGCCTTGGTTGGAACTCGATTTAATATGTACACAGCTGTCTTAAGAGCTTCTGTCCACAAGGACTTAGGTAGTTTGGAGCTGCTAATCATGCTCCTCACCATGTCCATCAATGTTCGGTTCCTTCTTTCTGCTACACCATTCTGATCAGGTGAGCCAGGTAAACTGTATTGGGCAACAATCCCATGTTCTTGAAGGAACTTCGCAAATGGACCAGGCATTTGTCCATCTTCTGTGTATCTCCCATAATACTCACCTCCTCTATCAGATCTCACAATTTTGATTTGCTTTCCACATTGTGTCTCTACTTCTGCCTTGAATACCTTAAAGGCATCTAATGCTTCGTTCTTATTATGAAGCAAGTAGAGATACATAAATCGTGAGTAATCATCAATAAAGCAGATAAAGTATTTCGGACCATGAAAATCCATATCCGGACAACAAATGTCCGTGTGTATGATCTCTAATAGGTCTGAACTCCTCTTGGCACCTTTCTTTGACTTATTGGTCTGCTTGCCTTTAATGCAGTCCACACAAGTATCAAAGTCAGTGAAGTCCAAAGTATTGAGTACTCCTTCATTCACTAACCTCTTGATTCTATCTATGGAGATATGTCCCAATCTCCGATGCCACAACATAGAAGAGTTATCATTTACAACACATCTTTTCATGCCAGCCCTAACATGCATTACATCATGAGTGGTATTATTTTGCAAATTAATATAGAAAAGACCATCAGACAAAGTACCATTCCCAACAAGTTCAGATTTATAATATAAACTGGAAGAAGTATCTGAAAAGTTGAAAGAATAACCCAAAGGTACAAGTCTTGAAACTGAAATTAAATTCCTAGAAAAACTAGGCACATAAAAGGTCCTTTCCAAATTTAAAACAAAAACCACTACTAAGAACTAAGGTGCATGTCCCTATAGCTTCCACATGTGAGCTCATCTTATTTCCTGAAGAGATATACTGCTCACTTCCCACTGGCTTCCTTAAGTTTTGCATACCCTGCAAAGTATTGCAAATGTGGATTGTAGAACCAGAATCAATCAACATGTGTTATAAATAATATTAGCCATATTAGATTCATAACAGACAAGTGAGATTGTTTTACCTTTCTTTTCAAGCCAAGTCTTGAACTTGATGCAATCCTTCTTCATGTGTCCCTTCTTCTTACAGAAGAAACACTTGGATTCCTTCTTAATATCAGATTGGGGTGGTATTTTACTTTTACCCTTCTTCTTGGTCCGTGCCCGATCCTTTCCACTTATAGTCAGCATTGCACTTTCACCCAATTCCATCAACAGTCTACCTTCTTCTTGAACACACATGGCCAAAAGTTCATTGATTGACCATTTTTCCTTATGTGTGTTATAAGATATCTTAAATGGTCCATACTGCTGTGGAAGTGTATTTAAAATATAGTGCACCAGAAAGGACTCAGACATTTCAACCTCAAGAGTCTTCAGTTGAGCTGCAATGTCCCTCATTTGCATAATGTGCTCACGCACACCTCTCACTCCAGTGAGCCTCAGGGATGACAACTTCAATATTAGGGTACTGGCAAGAGCTTTATCTGAAGTACTAAATTGCTCATCAATGGCCTTTAGTAGCTCCCTGACATTCTCATACTTATCAACTGAACCACGTATACCAACAGAGATTTTTGTCTTTATGAACATTGTACTCAAGCGATTGGATCGCTCCCAACGTTCATAAATCGCAATCTCATTAGGAGTGCTGGTCTGAGTTACTGAAGGTGGTTCATCCTTCCTTATAGCATAATCAATGTCCATCCAGCCCAGATGAAGGAGAATTCTCTCCTTCCAAACCTTATAGTTATCACCTCTTAATTCAGGTATGTCACATTTTATTTCAGAGAAATTTACAGGTTGCATAACTGCAAAATTTAAACATACATGCTTATTATCAAAAAATTGAGGCTAATAAAATGCTTTACCAATGTAAATTATGCATTTAGAAACCAGTGAATCTACTGACATAAAACTTGCCTGTGGGCTAAAGCTCTAATTCAATTAGATTCACTTAAGTCTGTATGATAAAACTATCAAATTATGTTCCTTCTTTCTAATTCCTGTGGGTAGATTAGAAAAATATAATTTGATATTTTATTTAATTAATTATATAAATATAAAACAGTGAATCTACTGACATAAAACTTGCCTGTGGGCTAAAGCTTTAATTCAATTAGATTCACTTAAGTCTGTATGATAAATCTATCAAATTATGTTCCTTCTTTTTAATTCCTGTGGGTAGATTAGAAAAATATAATTTGATATTTTATCCTAATTAATTATATATAAAATAGTGAATCTACTGACATAAAACTTGCCTGTGGGCTAAAGCTTTAATTCAATTAGATTCACTTAAGTCTGTATGATAAATCTATCAAATTATGTTCATTCTTTCTAATTCCTGTGGGTAGATTAGAAAAATATAATTTGATATTTTATCCTAATTAATTATATAAATATAACAAAAATTCCTATGGAATAAATTTTATTATATTTATAATTAATTACAATTAATGTCTATTATTTATGTGATTTACTAACTTTATTATACAATTTTATAATTAAGGATGCTGTGGCTACTCCTCAATTATTCAATTGTATTTATCACTTAGACATTATTTAATTTTTATGTTCAATTATGTCACTTAAGATGCATGCATAATGCACAAAATTTATACACACAAATTCTAAATATAATTGAACATAAATGGTCCAACCGCCTAATGAACGAGCCAACAGCCCGTCATCTCACCCAATTTTAATAGTTTAATTTAACCAAAAAATCTCTCAATCACCTCAAAAAAAATTTTGGATCAGATGTGCTTGGACTGCTGCAATCCAGCATGCTGCAGTTCAAGCTGGGCACACAGCCTAGCTTTGGCTGACTCAAGCTGCTGGGCATACGGTCCAACCTGATTGCTGGTCCAGATGGCTAAGCCAGCCAGGCGGTGGGCCAGCCCTGATCACTGGGCCATGCAATGGGCCAGTCTGGCCCAGGCGCTGGGCCCAGGCCTGGCCAGCGCTTGGCCCAGGCGCTGGGCCAGCCAGCTGCTGGCCAGCGCTTGGCCCAGGCACTGGCCCAGGCCGCTGGGCCAGCCAGCGCCTAGCCCAAGCACTGGGCCAGCCAGCTGCTGGCCAGCGCTGGGCTAGCCAGCGCTTGCCTTTTTTTATAATTTTAAATGCCGCTGGCCAGCCAGTTTTTTTTTTTTTAATGTCCTGCACGTTTTTTCTGTAAGAGGCATTTTTCATCCGTCCTCGTTCCGTGCACATATCCAAAGCAAGAAAACGATGCTTCCTTATCTTATGGTGATTTAATAGTGAGATATTTGGATTTATCTGTTATTTAAACTATATCCAAAAGGGTGAGCGAATAGATAAGTGCATGGTTCATGGCATAAATCTTATTGATAAATCTCTTAAATAAAACTGAATTAAATAAACTGAATATTAAGAGTATATAAGATCTAATGCCCTTTCAGATTATTCTTGATCACCTATTAACTCTCCCGGAACGCAGGTAGTTGGGTCAAACGCACCAAGGTACTACAGCAGCCTCCCTTATTGGTACGTCCCTAATATCCATACCGTACGCCCGTTGGGTGAAATAATCCAGGGTACTACCAGTAGCCTCCCCTTTGGACTATCCCTAAACGAGAGAAATAGAGATCAAGAATACCTTGTCCCTCTTTATCAAATAAATCATATAAAGATTGTTTCATAGATTTTATCAGATCCATATATCAATAGAAACAATCCTAATAATCAAGACAGAGGTATTTTTAAATTGCTCTGATACCAAATGATAGACTGAAATTAAATATATTGATCCCTATCATATATGCGGAAATATTGGGACCAATATATTTATCCTAATTAATTAAGAAAAGATCGATAAATACCTCCAGCCATTGCTGTTGATTTTCTTTCAGATGAGGGTAAGGATCTTCCACGCCTTGCGGTCTCTCTCAGCGATGGTGTAAACTTTCTCTCGATGAAACCAGGCGCAGGGACCTACCCATTTTTATAAACCTTTATGCCTTATCTGTCCATCACAGAGGCGCCGCTTTAAATGGATATGGTTGAGGGATCTTTATCTCAATCGTGAATTCAAAATTTGAATTCACGCAATCCCTCAAGATTAGAATATAGGACCACCTTAATTGTATCGGTTACGATACGCTTAATAGAGAAAAAACCAATAATGCCCGCTTTGTCTAGACCTTCCTCCAGATCGACGTCCGATTCCGCGAATCCTCCGCCTCGGACCACCGCGACCAGCACCTCGACTGCAAGCGCCAACTCAAGTCCATCATCCGCCGTCGCCTTGCCGCCGCTGTCGACCAGCACGATCACCCCTCCATCCTCCGGTTCGTCCGCATCTTCCCCCCTCTTGGCCTCCAAGAGGACGGCCTGCAGATCTACGTCTCCTACCTTAGGAAGGTCATCGCCCTACGCGCTCTTCTCGAGTTCGAGCACCTCATCGAGCTCGCCGACCAGCAGAGCGGCCACGCACCCCCAATCTGGGCAAGGATCAGGTCAATTTCGTTGGCTGCCTCTCCAATCTCTTCAAAGACATTCTCCTCGCCGTTGAGGAGAATGACGAGGTCCTCGGAGCCTCTGCGGTGAGGACGGGATCGTGTACGCCATCTACGAGCTCCAGGAGGAGGAGTGCGACTCGCGGGGAGCCCAGAACTTGAAGAAGCACATGGATTATAGGAAGCTCGCCCGCCTTGCCTCCGAGATCAACGCCTACAGCAAGAACCTTCTCTCTGTCGGAGCCCCCGAGGGCCCCGATCCGAGGGAGGTGGAGATGTACCTGGAGGAGATTCTGGCACGGATACAGCTCGGGGAGGATTACATTGAATTCATGGCCTCCAAGACCGGGCACTGGGGTCTGTCGACCCTCAACTTGGACCAAGGGCCACCAAGGCCTTCGGAAACTATCACGCACTAGACTCAATGTGGGATCCAGGGGTGGCAACCCGCTGTATGTCTGGCATGCAAAGCGTCCTGAAATATAATCCAATTTATTCAAGATAAGATAATACTACTATACTATATCATTCAGAGTCAAATACTTTAGTACAAGCCATAATTATGAGTTTTGGACTATATGCCCATCATATATAAATCAATGGGGTTACAACAAAATGTTAGATCTTAATTTCCTCTTATAGAAGCTCCAACTACCCCAAATCTATTCTTCAGTCTTGTGGCTCTGAAAAACATTGTGAAATTTAGATGAGCTCACACTGAATAAGTAAGCCTACTATAATATAATATAATCATTTTATCATTTCAAGATATTATCAAATCATATTTTCATATATAAAGTTTTAATTTCAACTACATTCATCATGTTATCAAAACATGCATGTCATCAGCTCAAATAATTTTTGAAAGCAATTGTTATATATAGCATTTCAAGAATATACAATTAATGTCAAAATATTCAATGTAAACAAACCCACTGTATTCATATTATTATTTCCTTATGTGTCCCACGGTCTTACAACACCCATCTGGTGTATCACTCTTTAATGTCCCCTAAGAGAAAGGGTCATGGTACCAGCGTTATGCCATATATCATAATCAATCACAACACATCCTCTAGATGTGTGTGCGTTATGCCATATATCAATCACATCATATCCTCTAGATGTGTGTCCTCTACATATCTCCCCCTGTGAAGGTGGGTCCCGTATCTCTTGGCATTTCACATCGTTTCACATCATCTGAGAACCGTGGCAACACATATCATCATCATATTTGCATATAGTACATCATGCATCATCATGAGCATAAGCTCCTTATGTCACATTTACAGTGGTTTGCACATTCATAGCATAAAATACATCAATAGTTCCAGTATATTTTGCAAAGCCAAAATAATCACATCATTCAATTTTTGCACATTTATAATTTATTACTTTGCAAAATATTAGCAATCACATATAATTATAACAGATACCCAATTGTATACTGGTGCCACTATTTATCAAATTAAATAGCAAAATTTCATTTTATCTCATTTTTCAAATAATGCAATATATATCAATATAGCATTTAAATACATAATATTCATATTCTAATAAATTATAAAAATTATAATAAATGGCTTACTTACCTCAGTAAGCTAATCCCAAACTGTAAATCAACTCTATGGATATATGGTTATCTACAGCATTAATTTCCACAATTAAACCTTTAAAATTGGAATAATGAAGCATCCCTTAAGGTCTACCCAGTCTAATCCTGGGCCCAACTTTGGACTCAAATATTTCTCAATGTATAAGCCCGAATGGGGAAATAAAAATATCTCAAGGAACTAGAATCAACGCCGAATCGGACTATATTTTTATTTCTCCGTTCTTGACCCAATATGGAGCCCAAAATGCAGCCTGAAAATGGCTCGTGAGCCGGTACAACAGGGCCCAACGTGGGACGGCCCAATCGGCCCACGTCTCCTTCTTCCCCACCTGCCTCCCCTGTTTCACCCAAAAGGGGGGGAGCCATGCCAGCGGCCAGGACCATTGCCGGCCAATTCCTGGGCAGCCTGGCCAGAGCCGGCCACCGCCGCGGCCACCTCCCTTTCCCTCTCTTTCTCCCTCTATTTTTCTCTTTCTCTCTCGTTCTCTCCCGCGGCACGAATCGTGCCGGTGGCACGACCAGCCACCATGGCCGGCCGGACCCTCACCGGACGGTCGCTCGCCACCGGTTAGGGCCACTGACCGCCGCGTAGGCCCGGTGAGATGACGGCCACTCCGCTGGGCCCGAACAAAGTCGTGAACCAGCTTGGTTCTGCCTCTCTCTCTCATTCCCTCTATGTTTCTCTCTCATTCTCTCTCTCTCTCTTACCTTGGCCGGCATGGGTGATTCTGGAGAAGGAGGGGTGCTCCCCCCCTCCTTATATCATGGCAAGGGGAGGGTTAGCCCTCCCCTGTGCCCGTGTGAAGGGGGCGTGTCGGTGCCTCCTTTCGGCACGCCAGGTCAACAATGGCGAAGGAAGGGCAGCACCTCCCTTCCTCCATCAACAATGGCGGATCCTCACATGGTGAGGATCCGGGGGTTCACATTCTTTCCTCCTTATAAAAATTTTGGCCTCGAAATTGGTGTACTTCATATAACATTTAGAATCCAAATCTTTGATCATATGATTAATCTTCTTTCCATTTACATATGCTATGTTACAAACAATTAAGGATATTTTTCTTTAATTTCCTCATCAAGTTCCCAAGTAGCTTCCCTCTTAGAATGGTTACTCCACTGAACCTTGACATAGGGAATGCTATGTCGTCTTAAAACTTGATCCTTGCGGTCCACAATACGCACAGGATGCTCCTCATATGTTAGATCCTTCCTTAATTGCAGGGAGTTGTTTCAGCTCCTGGAAACTTCTCTCACACTCCTCAATCCAGTCAAACTTCGCTTGCTTTTGGGTCAAGCGAGTCAGGGGTAGAGCAATTGAGAAAAGCCCTCCACGAATCTGCGATAATACCCAGCCAGCCCCACAAAGCTTCTGACTTCAGATACATTGGAAGGTCGACTCCAGTTTACAATTGCCTCAATCTTCTTTGGGTCCATAGTTATGATACTTGGCTCAACCAGAAGTCACACTTTTACAACTTGGCATAAAGCTTTTTCTCCCGAAGAATTTACAGAACAATCTTCAGGTGGTCCACATGCTCCTCCTGGCTTTTAGAATACACCAGGATGTCATCAATGAACACCACCACAAACTGGTCCAAGTATGGCTTAAATATTATGTTCATCAAGTCCATGAATGCTGCCGGGGCATTAGTTAACCAAAACGGTATCACCAAGAACTCATAGTGGCCATACCTAGTCCTGAATGCTGTCTTAGGCACATCTCCAGCCTTGACCTTGAGTTGATGGTATCCTGACCGAAGATCAATCTTCGAGAATACCCGAGCTCCTTGAAGTTGATCAAACATATCATCGATCCTCGGCAAGGGATACTTGTTCTACACTGTTACCTTATTGATTTCTCGGTAATCAATGCAGAGCCGAAGACTTCCATCTTTCTTTTTGACAAATAATACTGAGCATCCCAAGGAGAGACACTCGGTCTGATAAATCCTCGATCTAGGAGCTTCTGCAATTGGCCCTTCAGCTCTTTTAGCTCAGCTGAGGCCATGCGATAAGGGGCCTTGGATATAGGTCTAGTACTAGGGACCAAATCAATGGTAAACTCAACTTCTCGGTCTAGATGCAATTCGGTCAAATCATCCGGGAAGATGTTAGGAAACTCCATAGCCACTGGAATATCCTCCAACTTGACCTCTTCCTGCTGAAGGTCCTTGACCACAGCAAGAAACCCTTGGCCACCTTTCTTCAAATATTTGGCAGCCTGCAGTGCTGATACAAACACTGAGACCAGGTGTTCTTGGCTTCCAGTAAAACTAAATTCAGGCTGATTAGGGATTTTAAAGATTACCATTTTCCTGAAACAGTCTACTGAAGTATGATAGGAGGCCAACCAGTCCATCCCAAGGAAAACATCAAAGGACTTTAGTGGAAGGACGATTAGATCAGCCTTCAACTTTTTATCCTTCAAATAATTAGGCAAGATTTGCATACAGACTCCACCCTCATAACATCTCCATTTGGGAATGCAATGTGCAACTTTTGTTCTAGAGGAATGGGTGTCAACGATGCATTATTGGCAAGGTAAGCATCAGATATAAATGAATGCGTGGCACTCGGATCTACTAAAGTCTGAGCATAAGTGTTGCCTACTTTAATTGTCCCTGATGACAAAGTTTAGTTTATCTTAGATGTCATATAGCTGATCCTATTTATCCTTCATGATCAATGCATTATATCGCATATGAACAAAATAATCTTAAGTAATAGGTATACCTGCCACAACGGAGTAAGAAGCGGCAGCATCCTGTTGGGTGAGGGTGAAGACCCTTTCCTGGGTCCTCAGCTGCTGCTGCTGGTTCATCCCCAGATTTGGAGAAGGGAGCTGATCTCTCTAAAGAGGACAAGTGGCCATCTTGTGATCCACTTTTTCACATATGAAGCAGGCACCTCTCGGCCCACGACACAGCTTGCCCCGGTGGAAGTTCCCGCAGTGAGGGCAACGGGTCTCCTTACCCTTGGTCCTGAGGGGGCTGATATGTATCTTTCTTCTTGGCATGCCCCAAAGACTGGCCCGAAGGAGACCCCTTCTTCTTCCTCTGTAGCTCCCACTCCTTCTGGTTCCTATTCATGTCTCTTTCGATCACCAGGACTTTGCTCACCACAGCACAATATGTGGAGAGTTTAAATGCATTGATTGCTTGCCTCAGTTTGGGTCGCAGTCCTTCAATGAACATGGTGATTTTGGCTCTCTCAGTGGTCACTATTTTCGGAGCAAACCGGGCTAGCCTAGTGAACTCGTCTTCGTACTGGGCCACAGAGAGATTCTTCTGCTCCAGTTCCAGAAACTCAGACTCCATCTGTCTTTGCACACTACTGGGAAAGTATTTGTTGAAAAAGACCTCCTTGAACTCCCTCCAGAAAACAGCATGTCCACCCAATCGATGCTCCATATGCAACCACCAATCATATGCCTCCCATTGAAGGAGGTAGGTGGCAAATCTAATCCGCTCCTCCTCCTGGCTACCATGGGCCATGCAGGCCTTCTCCATCTCCCTCATCCACCCCTCAGCATCAGCGGGGTTGGTGGATTCAGAGAAGGGAGCATGAGCTAAGCTCTTAAACTCAGCAAAGCTCCGACCTCCTCCTTGCCAGGGTTATGGCGGAGCGGGCTGGACTGGTGGTTCAGGTTCGACTCGCGGAGTTTGCGGAGTAGGAGGGACGGGTTGAGCAGACAACTTGTTGGATCTGCTGCTGCATACCTTGCATCATTTCCACAAGGACCTGAAGTATTTCAGTCTGGCGCTGTTGCTGGCCATTGCCAGCCACATTGATGGAACTAGAACCTTCAAAAGTTTGCTGGCCTCCCTGCTGGCCAGAGTTACCAGCCTGGGAACCTTCAACTTGTCGCATACTTCTGGTGTGACGAGGCATGATTATTCCCTGCCAAGTTTAGTTCCAATCAATATCTTTACAAACCCCTAAGTTTTCAAAACATATTTATTTAAAAAAAATATCTATATCTTCTTAGAGCTGTTACCCTCCCAGTGTCATCCTACTATTTTGCCTAGTGTCATCTTATGTTTGTCCCTAAGGTCAAATCTAGGTTCTGATACCACAAAAGCTGTCATGCCCCATACCCAATGTGGGATCCAGGGGTGGCAACCCGCCGCATGCCTGGCATGCAAGGCATCCTGAAATATAATCCAATTTATTCAAGATAGGATAATACCACTATGTCATTCAGAGTGAAATACTTTAGTACAAGCCATAATTATGAGCTTTGGGCTATATGCCCATCATACATAAATCAATGGAGTTACAACAAAATGTTGGATCTTAATTTCCTCTGATAGAAGTTCCAACTACCCCAAATCCCATTCTTCAGTCTTGTGGCTCTGAAAAACATTGTGAGATTTATATGAGCTCACACTCAATAAGAAAGCCTACTATAATATAACATAATCATTTCATCATTTCAAGATATTATCAAATCACATTTTCATGTATAAAGTTTCCAATTTCAAATACATTCATCATGTTATCAAAACATGCATGTCATCAGCTCAAATAATTTTTGGAAGCAATTTCTATATATAGCATTTCAAGAATATATAATTAATGCCAAAATATGCAATGTAAACAAACCCACTGTATTCATATTATTATTTTCTTATGTATCCCGCAGTCCTACAATACCCATCTGGTGTATCACTCTTTAATGTTTCCTAAGAGGAAGGGTCCTGGTACTAGCATTATGCCATATATCATAATCAATCACAACACATCCTCCAGATGTGTGTGCGTTATGCCATATATCAATCACATCACATCCTCTAGATGTGTGTCCTCCATATATCACTCCCTATGGAGGTTGGTCCCGTATCTCTTAGCATTTTACATCGTTTCACATCATCTGAGAACAGCGACGACACATATCATCATCATATTTGCATGTAGCACATCATGCATCATCATGAGCATAAGCTCCTCATGTCACATTTACAGTGGTTTGTACATTCATAGCATAAAATACATCAATAGTACCAGTATATTTTGCAAGGCCAAAATAATCACATCATTCAATATTTGCACATTTATAATTTATTACTTTGTAAAATATTAGCAATCACATATAATTATAATAGATACCCAATTGTATACCGGTGGCACTATTTATCAAATTAAATAGCAAAATTTCATTTTATCTCATTTTTCAAATAATGCAATATATATCAATATAGCATTTAAATACATAATTTTTATATTCTATAATTATAAAAATTATAATAAATGGCTTACTTACCTCAGTATGCTAATCCCAAACTGTAAATCAGCTATGTGGACATCTAATTACCTACAGCATTAATTTCCATAATTAAATCTTTTAAATTAAAATAATAAAGCATCCCCTAAGGTCTACCCAGTCTAATCCTGGGCCCAACTTTGGACTCGAATTTTCTCAATGTATAAGCCCGAATGGGGAAATAAAAATACCCCAAGAAACTAGAATCAACGCCGAATCGGACCATATTTTTATTTCTCCGTTTTTGGCCCAATACGGAGCCCAAAATGCAGCCCGAAAATGGCTCGTGAGCTGGCCCAACAGGGCCCAACGTGGGATGGCCCAGCCGTCCCACGTCTCCTTCTTCCCCACCCGCCTCCCCTGTTTCACCCAAAACCGGGGGGAGCCGTGCCGGCGGCCAGGGCCACCGCCGGCCACCGGCGACCGGGCCAAAGCCGGCCGCCGCCGCGGCCGCCTCCCTTTCCCTCTCTTTCTCCCTCTATTTTTCTCTTTCTCTCCCGTTCTCTCCCGCGGCACGAATCGTGCCGGTGGCACAGCTGGCCACCATGGCTGATCGGACCTTCACCGGACGATCGCCCACCGTCGATGAGAGCCACTGGCTGCCGCCTAGGCCCGGCGAGGTGACGGCCACTCCGCCAGACCCGAACCAAGTTGTGAACCGGCTTGGTTCCGCCTCTCTCTCTCTCATTCCCTCTCTGTTTCTCTCTCATTCTCTCTCTCTCTTACCTTGGCCGGCATGGGTGATCGCGGATAAGGAGGGGTGCTCCCCCCCTCCTTATATCATGGCAAGAGGAGGGTTAGCCCCTCCCCTGTGCCCGTGTGAAGGGGGCGCATGGGCGCATCCTTCCGCTATGCCAGGTCAACAATGGCGGTGGAAGGGCGGCGCCTCCCTTCCTCCGTCAACAATGATGGATCCTCACCATGTGAGGATCCGGGGGTTCACAGAAACGGAAGTTTCAACAGGGTGGTGCAGGATCTTACCGGTTTTTATGTGATCCTGGAGGAGTTCTTTATGGTGGAGAACGTGAGAAAGGCGATCAATATTGATGAGCCCGTCCCTGATAGCCTCACGACCTCGATGGTGGATGATGTGTTCTATGTGCTGCAGAGCTGCTGCCGGAGGGCAATCCCACCCTCAAGCATTAATTCAGTGTTTGCAGTGCTGAGTGGGGCAATGAACCTGCTGAACATTGAGTACCAGGAGGCGCTGCAGCAGAAGATGAGGGAACCAAACCTGGGAGCCAAGATGTTCTTGGGGGGTGTTGGCGTGCACAAGACTGGGACAGATATTGCCACTGCTTTGAACAATATGGATGTGAGCGCAGAGTATGTTCTGAAGCTCAGGCATGAAATTGAGGAGCAGTGTGCCGAGGTAAGTCTGGCATCCTTTTATTGACAGCCTTCTTCTTTCTTAATTTTTGTTTTTAGTTATGTGTTATGCACTCACATAGAATTGGAGAAGATTTAGATAAGGCATAGTTAAAATAGATCAATAAAGTTGGTAGACATCACTTGCTTTAGCGATGGCTTCTTATCCCTATTGTTGAGAGTTAGACAAGCTGTGAATTTCTAGCTCCATATTGTTATATGTAAGCAAGAAAATTTTAAGTTGTACTGCATAAGAAGATTTAATAGCCTTTGTTGAGGATCACAAGTCTTGGTAGCAAAGTAGTGCCATTGTAATTGAGTTTCTAGGGTTCACAGTTGCTCTACAAAAGATGGTAACATCATGGTATATAACCCTCAATGTTTTTCTGATGAAATTAGCCGTTTAAGAATATAGATAAAAATCTATGAAAGATTGTAAATTGGTGTTATGTTATCCATAAACCACAATGATGGCCATCAAACCTTTGCACTTATTAGATGGAGTTGGTTTGTCATCCTTATTGACTATTTGTTCCTATCATCAGCGACCTCCACGGTCATTTATAAGTTCTTTAAATAATTTTGTCACTTTTATGCATGTTAACTTATCTTCCTTGCTTGTTTCTCGAGCCCTACTACTAGCCTGAGCACCTGCAGACAAAGATGTCCTTAGATTCCATTACTTTGGTCCATCATAAATGCATTGGTTTCCCATCACTTTGTCCTCATCGATGTAACTCCACCATCTCCTTTTTTGTCATGTTATCTTACTATTAGTTTTCCTACTGTACTTTACTTTTTTTCTAATTCCCTAATATTGTGTGCCATATGACACTGCAAACCTTCTTGCCTTATTCACAAATTTACTGCTGGGTTTCCAAGGCTTGCATCATGAGCACACATGCCTAGAAGCACCTGTCACTTAATCGATCTAGCTTTAATTTTACTAAATATTTCTGACTGTTTCTCAATTGTTTCATGTAATAGATTCAATATAATAACACCAACCATGCTATGGTCTCTCTTTGCTACTAAAATTAACTTCGATCTCATTTTCATTTTTTGTATCATTTCAACATTGTATCCTATAATAAATCTCTTCTACTTACTTTCAGGATGTTAACATTAAACTCTTTTCTCCATCATTCCTGATTATCTTGAGGATTCTACGTGATCTTTGGCAGTGAATTGTTAGGCCTTTTCTAGAACAAGATGTGAAGAAGAGAAATAAAAGGGAAATAAAGAAAATGCTTCGTTGTATCATTATATCATAGCAAATATTGCCCCTCTTTATATCTTGAGCTTCCAATGATGAAAAGTCCCTGACTAAATGGCTGACCCTTCAAAATTAGTAAGCTGAGCTGTATGGCACCCTTTTGCTCCTAATTACTTTTTATGGTCCTGTTACTTGCTTCTTTTAAGTTGTTGGACGCATGTCACAATCAATCACTCGTAGTAATATCCTTTCTTCAGGTGGATAGCTCCTCACACTTCATATTTGAGTAATTAAGTCCATCATTACTTCATGATGGGATGAAGTCAATCATAAAATTCGGCCTTATAAAACAAACCCTGTTTATTGTAATAAAGGTCGAGAACTTGATTTTGCAAAATAAAACCATTAACTGCAGAGGGATCGTCAAATGCTCAAAACTTATTGTGCCATTGCCTTTATTGAGATTGTAATTTCATTGTAATGTGTAGGTTTATGGTTATGGAATGTAATGAGGGTGTGAAGGTTCATTGTTCCATATGCAGGGGAGTGGCATGCAATCACCTACTATGTTCATCATAAGAAATAGGAATAGAGATTTAACAAAGACAAAGGTCTAGTGAAAGAGCTCTGAATTCAAGAACAGGTTTCGCTTACTGAAAGAAACAAAGTCAAAGAACAACCATCAACGGAGACAAATTAAATTTGCTGAACTAAGGAAACTTGAATTATCATATATGGTCATGAAAGAACAATGTTGAAGCTCTTTTTTCTTGTCGTAGACAATGCAAATTATAATATCACATTTAAGCTTACAATGACCATTGTCACCATTCAAGACATTGTCCTGGCAAAATGGAGCCATTTGTGGCGAACAAGACAGTCGGGAGGCACTATGAAAGGATTTAGTAGATTTTACTAAATAGCTATAACTAATGTTGACTCTCTAAGAATTGTTGTTGAATTACTAGCCAGGGCAACTTTATTGTCGGAAAACTGTGTAATGAAAAGCAAGGTTGGGCTCTCTGATTAATGTAGAAAGCCCACTAAAAGATATAAAGCAGATCTTAACTGCATTATGACTGAATTTGTAATTTGGGATTTTAACCAATTTCTGAATTATGGCTGTGTTCTATGTGTTATCTTTTTCATTTTAGTTCTTTCCTTTTGTCCTTCAGTCTTTCATATTTAATCGCATGAGAATCCATGAAAATTGTGCAAATAGTTTGTGACTTATTTTTTATGAGAAGTAAGTTAATTTTCTTTTCTTTTCTTTCTTTAGAAAAACCTATCAGACAAGTATGATCTTCATCTTTGTTTGCCAATAGGAGGAAGAATTGTGGATGCTTCTCACATTTACTTGCAAGAGAGTGGATTTTAATATCACAGAGATTTAATGGATAAAATAACGAAGTATCACTACCATAACAAACTAGTTTTGTTCCATTTCTTAATGACTATAATATGAGTCATCAGGGGATTTCTGAATGTTAATAGAATGGCATGTGGAGTTGAGTGATTTTATTCAGGTGTAACCAGTCAAGCTATAATGTCTGTGATTCTCAAGATGAAACAAGTCATTAAAATGATGAACTAATACCTAGTATCCTTTCTTAAATTTTTACATGTTTGTGCTGAGGTTGATGTGTATATCTTATGGAAAGGATTAAATGTGTCTTTGAAAAAAGTTTTGGTGAGTTCCCAAAGCTAGTCATGGCTAACAAATTAATGATTATCAAGTGGAAAGTTTATAATTTGTCAGCAAATATAAGACCTCAAAAAGTATGCTTCCAGCATTTATGCTGAGAGGCAGGATTGCTTAGATTAGTACAAAGAATTCTTAGTGTTTGCTGATGGTTCTCAACATATGATTTCAAGAAATTAGAGAAAGGTGACTACTTTCTCATCCCTTCACCTTCTTAGTGATTGATGATATGTTTCAAGGATTATTGAGGAGGAAGCTGAAATCAGCAAGAATAGGTGACATGCCTCAGCCATGCCATTAATTTCTCGAGAGAACCTCGAGGCTTGGATTGTTAGGTAAAGAATATGATGGAGGGGTCTAAGCAAGATGGACGAAAGTTAAAATACTATCCACTTAAATAAAACATTTCCCTGGAACAGAAGCAAATACAATCTTTCTCCTTGGGATAATTATAGAACAGAATAGTTCGTTTCTATTTATGTTGAAGGATGGGAAAAGAAATTGACATTGGTAGTTTGGGATAAGAAAATGGTGGAAACCTCAGTAACATTGCTCTCCAGACTATCCTTTCACTAGTTGGGATAACCCATTCACCAAGGAAAGAAGGTGCCACTTCATGAGGATTGACAAGTATCTGCAATGTTCAAGGGTGAGGTCTGGCATTGGTATTGTAAAGGGTTTTACAAAATTATTGGCTCAGTCTTTTTATTTTTTAAAAAAATAATTTTTACATTATTTTTTTTTAAAAAAAATTATTGGCTCAGTCTCAGCCAAGTGATATAGGATTGAGTTGGCACCTTTCAACAGTAGATATCTTATTGTCTCTTGTATTTTTTTTTCTTTAGATGAAGTTACCGAGATAGCCTTGACCACCCAGAGACCCTCGGTGCTCGAATACATGGATGAGATACTCGTAGCTGCAATGAAATAATTAAGTTTTAGTGCTCCTTTTTTATTTTTTTAAATAATATAATTTTTTAAGCAAAAGTTATCCAAAGGCCCTTTTAACTTTTTATACGTTTAGTTGCATAAAAACTAATTTTAAAAATAGTTTCTTATATATAATTAGAGGTGATCATGCATGAAAAAAATACAAATTTGACTCTCATATCTTTAAATGAAGATAAAATTATCAATGTAAAAAATTATAATTCTATTAAAATTTAAATTTTTTAAATTCATGATTTAAAAAATTTTATAAAATAATATTGCATTATGGAATGTCAAAATGTACAATAATAGCCCATAGTTTCAGAAACAGCACCAAATAACACAAAGTACTAAATTTTTATTATGTACTTATCTTTTATTTTTATATATATATATATATATATATATATATATATATATATTATAATACATTCTTGCAAATAAATAAAAGGTATGGAGTTGATATTGTCATTTTAGTCAAAATAATAGCAATGATAAACTTAAAAAAAATATTTTTACGTATAATCATTAGAATTTTATTTATGAAATGATCTTCATTCTGCATATGATGAAGATCAAATAGAAATCTAGATGTATTAGCTTGATGGAAGAGTGTTAGAAATTAATATCTTATCATGTCTGCAATTGCACGAGATATTTTAGCTGTGTCGATCTCCATAGTAGCATCATGTTCTGGACAAAAAAAGAAGTAGCATAACTGGCGAGGCGGTTGAGATACTTTTCGGTTTCAAAGATTGGTGGGATGCTAAAGTGAGGCTTCAAGATAAATGTGGACATGACTTAACCAGCGAAGATGATAATTATACAAATATTACTGATGAGTGAGTCATCTCTATTTTTATAATTATATTTTTATTTTTTAAATTGTTAAGGTGAGTCATCTCTATTTTTTTCTCCTTTCTTATTGTATTGTTGAGGTCAGGTCTAGTCTTCCTTCCTTCATGTACTATTTTGATTTTAAATTAATAAACTGGTAGGGATCTATGCCAAACCCTCTATCATTAAAGTAACTTCATATTAATAAATTCATTTGTTCCTAATAATTTTTTAATTTATTAAAAAATTATTTAAATTTTTTATTAAGCCTTTATGGGGATGGGCTTAGGCCCTGTAGGCCATGCCGTGCCGGCACGGTTGAGCTGTGCCAGCCTAGGCCCATTACGGATTGTGCTGTGCCGAATCGATAGATTGAATTTTTTGAGCTATGTCGGCACGGTTGAGCTATACCAGCCCAGGCTCATTACAGACCGTGCCATGCCGAGGATTGAATTTTTGAGCTCAGCATAATATGACTTAATAAGTTATGCAAGCATGACCTGATACCATAGCAGTATCGTGCCAGATACACTTCGTGCCGGACTGGTCCCCATCTCTATTACATAATTGATGAGGCGTTCAACTGGCGTTGCTTGGCGTCTCGGATCCCGGATAGATTAGAAGCAAATAATTCATTCTATTCCTACCCCATGCGTACGGAAAAGGAAAGTGCTTTCGGTGGCGGGCACTCCACCCGGCCGATCCAAATTAAAAGCGCTGATAAATTGAGTAGTCTTTCGATGGCGGACGCGTGTCCTATCACAGGTAGCACCGTCCACGTGTTCCCCATCGAGGATCGATTGGCCGAGGAAACTTGGCAACAGCTGGACGCTACGCGTGCCGTCTGCGAGGTGGAAGAGGCTGTCGGTCAGACGCCACGCGCAGCGTCCGTTTAATCGCAATCACTTCGGACTTGGGATTTCGTCTACTCCTTGGGAAGCAAGGCAGAATATAGGACTCGTTCTCCGCCTCTTTCTCTCTCTATTTAGACTCTTTGATCTTTTTTGATTCTCTTTATCAACTCTCTCAAGAACTCCTTCGCTATGGATCGAGAAGCTGCTGGCTATGTCTATTCTGAGCTGGGGGCCGAATTTCTCTGGCGATGAGTGATTCGGCCGCGGCTGGAGTGGGAGGAAAAACGAAGAAGAGGAGAGCAAAGGCGGAAGCGACAAACCGGCACGGTGCCGGTGGTGCAGGCAAAGAAGCTGGAGCAGCTGCAGAGGAGGAATTCGGGGGCTATGAAAATTGGATTAGATTAAACCAATTATCCTAACTAAACATGATCTAAAATTAAAATAAATTTATTTTTTATCGTAAAAATAGAAAAATAAATTATATATCTATATCAATTCAAAAATATAAATAAAATTAAAATAAATTAGATAAGATGCAACCATAATTTTTTTTTAAAAAAGGACATAACATAAATTATAACCATTAAAAATATAATAATTTTTATAATATTTAGAAAATTAAATTTTTTATATACCTGATTTTCTAAATTTGAATGCGATTTGGTTTAAATTAGGTTTTATAATCTCAAACCTAAAACAGAACTAAACTTGATTTTTTATTACCGAAATCTATTTTTTATTTAATTTGGTCGATTTGGATATCCATAAAAAATTGTATCCATCTCTATCCCTAAATTGGATAAAGCTTGACCCAAGCTAATGAAGCCAGCATCTTGATCGCTCAAGTTGGGATGCCAATATGGTCTCTAGCTAAGCTGAGAGGTCAGGTTATAAGATATTCGAAGGTTAGCATCCAAGCTATTTAATCAAGTTGAATGATATTCTAAGTTATTTGTATTTGGATTGTTTGGCCAAGCTCAAAGGTCGGTATTCGAGCTATTTTCAAATTGATGGGTCACTTGACTCTTTGACTGTAATATACAACAGTTTGCATGACGGTGATGTTGCCTTAATCCCTAGGTACGGTAATTGCTTGATGATGAATGCACTAAGGCATGTGTTGTTCTTCTAGGCTATTAGGCAGATATGATCTTTGCATGTTCTTTGCTAGGCTCATATACACTACAAGAAAAAATAAATTAGCCATGAAAAAATTCTCGTTGCTAAAAGTATAATTCCGTCACAAATCTTATATAGCGATGAAATTGCGATAGATAAAATCTGTTTCAGAAATGCTTCTTGCAAACATTTAGCGACGGAATTAAAATTCATTGCTAATCTTAGCGACCGAATTAGCGAAGGAATAATTGTCATTGCTAATTAGCGATGAAATAATTTTCTTCATCCGTTACTAAGTAGCGAGGGATATAATTTCATTGCTAATTAGCAACGTATTAGTGATGAATTTAAAAATCGGTCGCTAATTAGCGATAGATATAATTCTATCGCTAATTAGCGATGGATTAGTGATGAATTTTTATCCATCGCTAATATTTTTTAGTAATTTATTATTTTTAATTTATTTTATTCTTGTAATTTTAAAATTTAATTTATTGGAATGAAAATAATTTTTAAAAAGAAGTCATAAAATACATATTAAAATATTTTACAAACAAATTACAATAAACTTTAAAACATGATAAATATCCAATAAAATTCAATGATCAAAATATGGTTCTACATGCTATCAAAATGAGATGGATCTCCCTATGAAGCTAGAGCTGGAATATGGTTAGAAGGAGTCATCTATACTATCAGCTCACTACAAAAAAAATGATTTATTATGAAGAATTAATTCATCGCAATAAGTATAAAAGTCACCGTAATAAGTTATTACGACGATAAAAAAGTTATCGTAATGTCCTAAAATTGTCGTAATAACTTATTACGATGTAACTAATTTCATCATAATAAATAATATAAAAAAAATATATCATCATTATAATTTTTTAAAATATATATTTTTATAAAAATCTATTACAATAAATTAATTTTGTCATAATAGCATACTATTTCGGCGAAATAGTTTCACCATAATAACCTGTAGCCTATTACGGCGAAACAGTTTCACCGTAATAGCTTCCTATTACGCCATAATAGCTGCCTATTATGGTGAAACAGTTTCGCCGTAATAGTCTGCTATTACGAAAAAATTAATTTTTGCTATAATAGTTTGTTATTACGGTAAAATTAATTCGCCATAATAGATTTTTATTTTATTTTACATCTGTTACAATAATTTAATATAATATTAAAGCAACGATATTAAAATAATTTTTTGCTTCAAAATTTTCATAAAAAATTTAATAAAAAAAGTTATTCATTGCCAATAAAAAATGAATAAAATCTATTTCAGAAATGCTCCTGGCAAACATTTAGCGACGAAATTAAAATCCATTGCTAATCTTAGTGACCGAATTAGCGAAGGAATAATTGTCATTGCTAATTAGCGATGGAATAATTTTCTTCATCCATTGCTAATTAGCGAGGGATATAATGCTGTTGCTAATTAGCAACGTATTAGTGATGAATTTTAAAAATCCATCGCTAATTAGCGATAGAATACAATTAGCGATGGATTAGCGATGATTTTTTCATCCATCGCTAATTATTGCTAATATTTTTTAGTAATTTATTATTTTTAATTTATTTTATTATTTTAATTTTAAAATTTAATTTATTGGAATGCAAATAATTTTAAAAAGAAGTCGTAAAATATATATTAAAATATCTTACAAACAAATTACAATAAACTTTAAAACATGATAAATATCCCATAAAATTCAATGATCAAAATATGGTTCTACATGCTATTAAAATGAGATGGATCTCTCTTGTGAAGCTGGAGCTGGAATTTGGTCAGAACGAGTCATCTATACTATCAGTCTGTTACAATAATTTAATATAATATTAAAGCAACGATATTAGAAATAATTTTTTGCTCCAAAATTTTTACAAAAAAATTAATAAAAAAATTTCATTCATTTCAATAAAATCATCATATATATACAATGTTTGGCGAAATAAAAATGTCGCCATAATACGATGAAAAGAAAATTTTTTAAAATAAAAATAAGACTTATTATGGTGAAATAAAAATATCACCATAAAAAGATGGAAAGTAATTTTTATATACATAAAATTAAGCTTTATTATGGTGAAATAAAAATATCACCGTAATAAATATTCCATATTACGGCGACATATTTATTTCGCCGTAATAGCATAAAAAGAATTTTTAAAAAAATAAAATTAAGAGTTATTATGATGAAATAATAATGTCGCCTAATATGGAATATTTATAATGATGAAATAGCTTTTCGCCATAATAATATGAAATATAAAAATAAATTTTTATTAAAATTATAACTTATTACAATGAAAGCTAATATCGTGGTAATAAATGGATTTTTAACAATAAAATTTATTTTCGTAGTAATAAATTGTTATTACGGCGCTGTTATAAATCACGATATTTCACCGTAATATGTTGAAGGGAGAGAGAGAGGGACGTCCTAAAAAGAAAAAAGACATTTTAGAGAGAGAAAATAGGTGTTAGACATTAAAGAGAGAGAAAAAGAAGGAGTTAGACATGTCAATTCAAAAGAGGATGTCTCTCTCCTTTATACATGAACAGGACACGTTGTATGGTTCCATAGAGAAAATTTTTATTTCAACCACCTAATCATTCAACCATATCAAGTTGATAACAAATTATTCTAACAAATATTTATTATAACAAATTATCTTAACAAATTTAGGATATTTGCTAACATAATAATGTTAGGATTACAACCACCAAACTGCATCCCTAAAAAGTAGAAAATTGGTTATCCCATGAAATCAAGGTCGCACCCTTGAATTTGGCTTCATGATGATGCCCCAAATTATGGGTGTTCCCTCCTCCATGACGTGGAGATGGGTCATGTCCATCACATGGGCATGGATCCATCCTTCACGTGGCACAATCTCAGCCATCGGCTCAATTGGATTTCCATGAATCAAATCATGCCATCATATGGACCCAATTAAATACCACATTATTAATCTCAATTAATCTAAGCCATCCATCATATGGATCAAGCTTAATTGAGTATCTAATTATTGAATTTCATATATACATCACATGTACGGAAGGTTTCTCTCTTGAACACAAAATTCTTTCCTCTATGCTGAATCTTATTCATCAATTTCATGTTCTCTCATTAAGATTGAGTCAAACCTAATCCTAATTAATTGGTCATCTAATTTGAATTAAGTCCAACTTAATTTTCATTTTAACTTCATTCAAAATCTCTTTAATGCGTGTGACCCATTAGGTTCCTTGACACATTGGCAATAATCATATCCCTAATATTGACCCTAAGGATGACTTGATCAACACCTTGTTTAGTTAATTCTTTAACCAAATCAACTCCTTGATTAAGTTAAAGAATTCATGATTATAGATCATGAGTGGCCTCTAGCAAAGCATCATGACCACCTAAGTGTTAAGGGTTTTATTGACGTGGTCATCAACACCTGTCCATGAATAGTTAATGTACGATTCAATCCCTTCATCACATATCCCAGATCAATCAGTGATATGAAATATATCAACCATATAATTAATCTTTTGTTGGCCCAGATGGTAACCGAAGTGGGGGGGGGGGGTGAATTGGGTTTGTTTAAAATTTTACACTTAAAAACAATTTCACAAGTTAAGTGTGCACAAGTGAAGTGATGCAATAATGCTAAGCACAATATAGAAGAAGATAAAGAGAGATAAATAATCACGATAAACGCACAAGATTTATAGTGGTTCAGTGTTAGCCACACCTACGTCCACTCCCAAGCAACTCTTGGGTCTATAATCTTCCTGATTATAGCTGAGTTGTTTTGCAAGATCACAACTCGAACTTGTTATTTTACACGGGATCATAACGAACCCAGCTGGTTTTCACGGGTTCACGAGCACACAACCCAACGTAAGCTACTTTTAGCTTATCCCGAGGTCAACTACCTCAACTAATTCAATCCCCTGATTGAATTAGTAAACAAACAATTTAAATTTAAGTTTACAAACAATCCTCAAATGAGCAAATAAATAATATGAATAAATAAGAGTAGAAAAACCTGTTTTGAAGCAATTTGAAGTTGAGCTTTTCTTCTTTTCTTCTTCTCTTCTGAATAGGCTAACAAGATTTGAACTCTGATTCTTGAATGAAGCTCGTTAAAGAGAAGTATGAAATTTAGGGCTCTTGCTCTTCTTCTTCTTCAAAACGTAGGAAATCCTTTGAATATGCTCTTGAAAAACTTTTGGATTAGTCTTCTATCTCTCAATAACAAATAGGCTTTGACACAGAAAATTTTCTCTTTGAAAACTACTTGATTTTCTTTCTTTTTTCCATTCTCTTTTTCATTTTCTATTGTTGAGCGGACGAACCCCTTTTTATAATCTTCCTTAATCCAAGATTAGGTAAAAAATAGCCATTGAAATGTACTTGAATTACTTCCTCACGCAAGGAAATAGATCCGTTGGGGGTTAGGTAAAGAAATGTTACCGTTAGAATTGGCTCTGACAGATTTGAAAAATCATTTCTGACATGTTGGAGTTGGCTCCAACTTTTAAGGTGTTGGCTCCAAGTCGGGTTTCAAAATAGTAACAAAATGTCCATCGGGAAGTCGGCTCTGATAAACTATGGTGTCGGCTCGATGCGATCTGGAGTCGGCTCTAATTTTGAGGGTGTCGACTCTAACATTGTCTGAAAATGCAGTCTTTGTTTCTTAGGTTAGAGTTGGGTTTGACTTTCCAGGTGTCAGCTCCGAAATTTCAGGTGTTGACTCTAAATTTTTAGATGTCGACTCCGAAAACTGACTCAGAAAATAGTTCTCTGTATCTCAAGTTAGAGTCGGCTCTAGCTTTCCAGGTGTCAACTCTAAATCGTGCCAAAAATGTTAAACTATTCCGATACGCTTTGGAGTCGGCTCCAACACTGTGAGTGCCGGCTCCAAGTTCTGAACTTTAATATATTCCATTAAAAACTGATTCAAACTAATTTTTATATAACTTTTGAATAATTTAACCTTTCTAAGTTTATGAAACACTTGTTAATTTCATTAGTAACATAAGAAATATACTCATGACTTTTGTTAATCATCAAAATCAATAAGTGGGTCAACAATCTCCCTCTTTTTGATGATGACAAAAACATTGAGTATATGCATAATCAATTAATAAAAATTTTAAAATAAATAAGTTATCATAGTTAAGCTCCCCCTGTATGAGGTAGCTCCCCCTATGTAAGTGCATATTACAAAGTTCATTTAATTTCATGCATACCATATACATTCTTTTTCTTCATACATATTTAATTCCATTCAACATTGATTCCATAGCTCTATGCATATATATAAACACTCTTTCCATATTCTTTTTAGTTGCCCTATGCATATACATAAACACTCTTTCTCCTCCTTTTTTGTTATCAACGAAAAGGTTAAGAAAAATGCATTTAGCTTAAATCAACATATATCATCAAAATATAAACTTCATATTGCATTCATTGAGTATAAAGTCATTATATAAAAATATCCATTAAGACATTGCAAACAACATCAAAATACATTTCATCAAAATATTAAGTTATTACAACATTCACATTACATCAAAATATCAAATTACATCATTAATCCTAGTTACAAACTAAAAACAAAAGAAAACTAGAAATTGACAAAACTAAATCATCTCAAAATTTTCTTCAGTTCTTCTAAAATTTGTCCCATGCCTTTTCTTGAATTTTCATAAAATCATTCAGCATTCTCTCAACTAAAGCAGCTGCAACAAAAATTTTCTCCTGAAGCTCAGCATTGCACTTGAAATATGTATCAGAGTCACCTGCTATATCCTTGATTTTCTCAAATATCATCTTTAAGTCTGACATCAAGGTAACCAAGATGAGCTCAATGATGACTCAATCACATTAATTTTGTCTTCCAAGGAGTAGAAAAGCTGCCTGATTCCTATAAGTTGATTTTCAAACTCATTCTTCATCTTAATTTCATGATCCATAAATAGGGATTTGAGCTGCTCCAACTGACTCTCAGAAAATCCAGTGGATGCCTGAGTAAAGGATGTGGGTGCTGGTGTCGGTGCTACCGGGGGTACAGAACTGCTGGGACCTCGCGAAGGATGTCTAACAGATGGTCCTGCCACTAATGGACCAAGGGCCACAGTCTCATCCTTAGCTGCTTTATCATCCAGATTCCCTTTCCTTTCCCAATATCCATTGATCTTCATAAAGCCCATACGGTGTAAAGTTGCACTATTATAATAATCCGTATGTCTAAGGCTCTTCATTGGCTCATTGTCTAAAATATTAACTCCTTGGCTCTGAAAGGCCATTGTTAAAATCATACCATAGGGTAATGTAGATCTTTTCTTACTGCTAGCCTCTACCATGTACCAAATCATCATTCTAGGTAGGTTTATTGGTTGACCAGTCACTACACAGTCCATTACCATAATGTCCCTCTCGGACACATATTCAAATCGTCCAGTCTTGGGAACAAAATTCTGCTACAAATGTTATGCAAAAGTCTCAATTCTAGGGGTAACTGATTAGCCCTAATTTCTTCAAATTCAGCCACCTCTCTACCAAGTATTCTTGATAATGCCTCACCCCTCTCACTATAAGAATTGGCAATAGGACCAATAATAGGTATCTCTAACAAATTCCCAAAATCTTCGAAGTTAGGTGAACTCTTGTACCTCTTACAAAACTAACAATGCCTCCGTCTCCTCTAGTCAAATTATGATAAAAATCCTTTACTAAAGCTGGATAAGTGGGGACATCTAGGGAACATACCTTTTCCCATCCCATCTCCTTAAGCTGCCTCCCTAAAGTGAAGCCCTCCGCTTCAAAGAAACCGAAATCCACCTTTCTACCCATTGTAATGACTTTTCGGCTAAAAGATCAACTTGAGGAGAGGGTGGACCAGGATAGCACTTGGAGTAGAGGACGATGACGTAGAGGACAAGCTAGGCGAAGGTTGTCTTATCGGATGCCTTGCCGTACGTTTTTCCGTTGTCACCGGTGCTCCAAGGACTGATCCGTAATGTTTAGGTGCCATAGAGAGCTAGGAAGGGACGAATTAGAAGGATTCTAGAATTTGGAAGGTGTGGAGAAAGTTTTGGAAGAGTTTGGAGTCGATTGAGAACGAATAGGTGTCGACTCTACCCTAATATAGTCAACCTGGGACCACAAGGTATCTGTTAAAAGACAATGGTTGTTAGTTAGTTAGTATTTTATTTTATTTTATTTAGTCTGAGTTAGTTTTTTAAATAATGGGCCTATCTTTTTATGATTTGATAGGATAGCCTTAGATGAATAAGATCATAAGAGGATTATGCTTATCCGTATAAACAAGAAACAATATTTATATGGTGATGTGCTTAATGAAACGAAAGAGATCAATTTTATTCTTGAGAGAAAACCCTTCTTCTACCTTAATTTCTCTTCCCAAAATAATCTGAGTTGGAAACAATCCCAACAAAAAATTGGTATCAGAGCCTAGTTCCCGATTCTATCAGATTCAAAGCAAAATCGAAGAAACAAAAAAAAAAAAGATTTCTTGCTTTCTTGATTTTTGATGGTAACGAAGGTGAAGGAAGCCGGTGAAGGCGAGGAGGACGAAAAGACAGAAGCGGTGCTTTCCTTCCATGCGTAGCTGACGAGTTCTTCCACCAAGTTCTTTGATCTTGCAATTTCCTCTTTCCAAAAAAAAAAAAAAACAGCAATTCCATGAAATAGCCGTGCGCGTGAAGCAGCCGTGACGCTACCTTTTTGCGTTGACGAGCTCTTCACGGATCTCCAAGGCAATCTTTAAAGCAATGACCTTTGACTTGCCATCAACGTGTCAGGTTTTCTTAAAAAAAAAAACTTTGGCGTCAGGGAACAACCGAGTCTTTTCAACTTCTTGATCTATGGTTATTTTGGCAAGAGATTCCTTTTCAAAGAAAAAAAGAAGAGCGCCACGATTTTGCAGCCGTGTTTGGAAGTTTTCTTTCTTGCCGACAGTCGTTAGAATTTTTTCTTGTTCTTGAAAAGAAAAGAAAAGCCCTTGGTAGGTGGACTTGATGGCAACCCCAAGCAATATTGGAATGAATATTCATCAACCTTCTATCCCTATTTTTGATGAAAAAATTATGATTATTGGAGCATCAAAATGAAGACCCTTTTTATTTCACAAGAAGTATGGGATCTAGTTGAGAACGGGTACGAAGACCCAGTTAATCCAACAAATAATCAGAAGGAGCAACTGAAGGATTACAAAAAGAAGGATGCCAAAGCCCTGTTCTTTATCCAACAAGCTGTATTTCAGAAAATTTTTCCCAAAATTATTAGAGCCACCAAATCAAAGGAGGCATGGGATATCTTGCAGGAGGAATTTCAAGGCAACATAAAGGTAAGAGCTATCAAACTTCAAACTCTAAGAAGAGAGTTAGATAATTTGAGAATGCAAGAAAATGAAAAATTGAAGGATTACTTCTCCAAAATAACGGAGACTGTTAATCAAATGAAGAGCTATGGTGAAACCATCATCGAGCGAAGAATATGTGAGAAAATCTTGGCTAGTTTATCTCCAAAATTTGATACAATAGTTGCAATTATTGAAGAATCTAAAGATCTTTCTGAATTAAGTGTTCATGAATTGATGAGATCTCTTGAAGCTCATGAGAAAAGATTGTTTAGGTATAAAGAATCAACAATTGAAAGTGCCTTTCAATCTAAACTCAAAGTGGTTGATAAAAATTTTCAAAAAGAATCACCTAGTCATGCTTCAGTCAAAAGAGAGTTATTCAGAGTGAAAACCAGAGTAGAGGAAGAGGAAGGAATATGAAAGGAAGAGGTAGAGAAATGCAAAGAAATATTTTTTCAAAAAGGCAATATGATGAGAGCACTCAACAAAGGTGCAATATATGTAAAAGATCTTCTCATGCTGAAAAGATTGCTGGTTTAGGGGCAAACCCCAATGTTATAATTGCAAAAAGTTTGGACATGTTCAAAAAGATTGCAGATATAAAGAAAGTGAGCAAGCACACTTCTCAGAAGAAAATAAAGGTCAGCAAAGCACACTATATGCATGTCAAACTGCAGAAGAGCAAAGTAATAATATGTGGTATCTTGACAGTGGTTGCAGCAATCACATGACTGGTGACAAGTCTATTTTTGATATTGATAGTTCTTCAATTTCACAAGTGAAGATGGGCAATGGTGCATTAGTCCAAGCAAGAGGCAAAGGTACAATTGAAATCAATACCAAGAAAGGAAGAAAATTCATTCTTGATGTTTTACTTGTTCCAGATTTGAAGCAAAATCTCTTGAGTGTTGGACAGCTGATTGAGCATGGCCATATGGTACACTTTGAAAATAATGTTTGCAAGTTATATGACAGAGGGATGAAAAAGCAACTTATGGCAAATATCAAGATGGAGAAAAATAGAAGTTTTCCTCTTATTTTGCACTATGCAAAGAATGCTGCATGGAAGATGGAGGTAAATGATGAATCATGGTTATGGCACAAAAGGTTTGGGCACTTGAATTTTTAAAGTTTGAGAAGTTTACATCAAAAGAATATGGTGTATGGTGCAATACATGATAAGGAAGAACCTTGTGAAGGATGTGCACTTGGAAAACAACATAGAGAGGCATTTCCAAAAGAGCATGTATGGAGAGCCAAAGCACCATTGGAGCTTATTCATACTGACATATGTGGACCTATGAAAACTCCTCATGCAGGTAACATCTACTTCATTATTTTTATTGATGACTATTCAAGGATGATATGGGTATATTTTATGAGACATAAATCAGAGGCATTTCTTATCTTTAAGAAGTTTAAAAATTATGTGGAAAGACAAAGTGGGCATTATATCAAGGTGCTGAGAAGTGATAGAGGTGGTGAATACAATTCAAATGAATTTGAGAAATTTTGTGAAGATGATGGTATACAAAGAAAATTGACTGTTGGCTATGTACTAGAGCAAAATGGTGTTGCAGAAAGAAAGAATCGTACTATTGTTGAGATGTCTAGATCTATGCTCAAAGACAAAGGCCTTCCAAATTCTTATTGGGCAGAAGCAGTAAATACAACAGTTTATCTGATGAATAGATGTCCAACAAAAGCTCTTCAAAATAAGACACCATTTGAAGCCTAGTATGGTAGAAAGCCTTCAGTGAAGCATTTCAAAATCTTTGGATGTGTGCTATGCACATATTCCAAAGGAAAGGAGACATAAACTTGATGAAGTAAGTAAAAAATGTATCTTTGTTGGATACAGTTCTAAATCAAAAGGTTACAAACTTTTCAGCTTGAAGCAGAATCAAGTGATCATAAGAAGAGATGTTATTTTCAATGAAAAAGTTGCTTGGGATTGGAAGCAAAAGAAAGTTGAAGAAAATATTATTCCTCTTGATGAAGAAATTCATGATGCTCAAAATGAAGAACATGAGGTTGAAGGTTCACACAAACTACTTCAAGTTCAAGTCCATCTTCAAGTTCTACTCCTATAAAAATGAGAAGGTTAAATGACATTTATGCTTCTGTAATTTCTGCATGATTGAGCCTGAATCTTATGAAATGCTATGCATGAAGAAGTGTGGAACAAAGCAATGCAGGAAGAAATCAATATGATTGAGAAGAACAAAACTTGAGAATTAGTGAAGAAACCAAGTGATAAGAAAGTCATTGGCTTGAAGTGGATCTACAAAACAAAACACAATTCAGATGGCACTATTCAAAGACACAAAGCAAGATTAGTAGCAAAGGGATACTCTCAATTACTTGGTATTGATTATCAAGAAACTTTTGCACCTGTTGCTAGACATGATACAATTAGAACTTTATTTCTATAGCAGCTAATAAAAGTTGAAAACTACATCAATTAGATGTAAAGTCTACATTCTTGAATGGAGTATTAGAAGAAGAAATTTATGTTGAACAACTCAAGGCTTCATCATCAAAGGTCAAGAAAACAAGGTATACAAGTTGAAGAAAGCATTATATGGGCTGAAGCAAGCATCCAGAGCATGGTACTCTCAAATTGACACCTACTTCAATGAAAAAGATTTTCTAAAAGTCCAAGTGAACCAACATTTTATGTGAAGAAGTAAGCTACAGTGCCATTATCTTCTTCTGAAGCAGAATATGTTTCAGCAACTTTGGCAGCACAACAAATAATTTGGTTAAGAAGGATACTTGAAGATATGGGTGAAAAGCAAGAAGAAGCTACTACTCTGCTATGTGACAACAAATCTACTATTTCTATGACAAAGAATCCTATATCACAGCCGCACCAAGCATATCAAAATCAAGTACCATTTCATTAGAGATGTGGTAGAAGAAAAAGAAATTGAAGTCAAGTATGTGAAGACTGAAGATGAAATTGCAGACATCTTCACCAAGGCACTATCCAAGGAGAAATTCATTCACTTTAGAGATCTCATGGGTATCCAAGAACAACCATTAAAGGGGAGTGTTAAAAGATAATGGTTGTTAGTTAGTTAGTATTTTATTTTATTTATTTAGTCTGAGTTAGTTTTTAAATAATGGGCCTATCTTTTATGATTTGATAGGATAGCCTTAGATGGATAAGATCATAAGAGGATTATTCTTATCCGTATAAACAAGAAACAATATTTATATGGTGATGTGCTTAATGAAACGAAAGAGATCATTTTATTCTTGAGAGAAATCCTTCTTCTACCTTGATTTCTCTTCCCAAAATAATCTGAGTTGGAAACAATCCCAACAACGGCTCTCGCAAAGCTGAGTGTCGACTCCAAGTCGCTAACACAGTCAGCACCCGAAATAGAGTAGCTCCGCAAAGGCGGGTGTCGGCTCTAAGGTCACAGATAAAGAGCAACACAGACAGTTGTCAACTCCACTAATAGTGGTGTCAGCTCCAAGGTAGTTTAAGTGAAAAAATTAGATTTTCAAAGGATCTGAAACTTGTCAAAACAATCAATAAATTTTGGATAAATTTCCTTGGAATGTGGTGAATCAAGAGGTTCAATTTTCTAGATAAGTTATCCTTAGAGTCACAAAAGAGAATTTTCAAGAAAAAGTTTAGAAAAATGTTTGAACTCTAGATAGTCATTCCTAGGAGATTTAAAATTATTCAATGGGTCACAGACTCCTAATTTGCTCTAAGATAACAAAATCTTTCTTCACTTAGGGATTTTGTAATATATCCGCTAATTGTTCATCAGTACAAACATAATCAAGATAAATATCATTATTAGCTACATATTCTCTAATGAAATGATGTCTTATTTCAATGTGCTTTGTTCTTGAGTGTTGAATTGGATTTTTAGTTAGATTTATTGCACTAGTATTATCACATCTAATTGGAGTTTTATCAAGTGTTATACCATAATCTTCAAGTTGTCGCTTAATCCAAAGGATTTGAGCACAACAACTTCCAGCTGCAACATATTCAGCTTCAGCAGTTGATAATGCAACTGAATTTTACTTTTTGCTAAACCAAGAGATTAAGTTGCTATCTAAAAATTAGCATGTACCACTTGTACTTTTTTTATCTAGTTTACAACCAGCAAAATCAGAATCAAAATATGTAATTAAATTTAATATTGAGTCTCTAGAATATCATAATCCTACATTTTTAGTTCCATTTAAATACCTTGGAATTCTTTTTACAGCAATTAAATGAGATTCTTTAGGTTCAGACTGATATCTAGCACATAAGCATATAGCAAACAAATATCAGGTCTACTTGCTGTTAAATAAAGTAAAGAACCGATCATACCTCTGTAATATTTTTGATCAATTTTCTTACCATCTTCATCTTTATCCAGTTTGCATGAGGGACTCATAGGTGTTCCAAGGGGTTTAACTGATTCCATTCCAAACTTCTTAAGAATTTCTTTCATGTACTTTGTTTGGTTGATGAAAATCCCCTCTCTTTCTTGTTTGATTTGTAGTCCTAGGAAGAAGTTAAGTTCTCCCATCATGCTCATCTCAAACTCACCCTGCATTAACTTTACAAATTCTTGACATAGAAGATCGTTAGTAGCACCGAATACAATATCATCTACATAAATTTGTACTACCAATAAATCGTTATCTTTTCTTTTCAAAACAAGGTTTTATCAACATTTCCTTTAGAAAAATCATTTTCAATTAGAAATTTACTTAACCTGTCATACTAAGCTCTATGTGCTTGTTTCAAACCATAAAGTGCTTTGTGTAATTTAAAAACATGATTTGAAAATTTGTAATCTTCAAAACTAGGTGGTTATTCAACAAAAAAAACTTCCTCATTTATAAATCCATTTAAAAATGCACTTTTCACATCCATTTGAAATAAATTAATGTTCATATGACATGCAAATGCAAGTAATAATCTAATTGCCTCTAATCTAGCAACATGTGCAAAAGTTTCATCAAAATCAATTCCTTCTTCTTGATTATATTCTTTTGCAACTAATCTAACTTTATTTCTAATTACTACGCCATTTTCATCTAATTTATTTCTAAACACCCATTTAAATCCTATAACAGGATGACCTTTGGGTCTATCTACAAGGGTCCATACTTTATTCCTAGTAAATTGATTTAATTTCTCTTGCATGGCTAACATCCATTACTATCTTTTTGGCTTTCTCGATAGTTTTAGGTTCTATATGAGACCCAAATGCAAGATAATTATTGATATTTCTCATTGATGATCTAGTTCTTACACCTTGAGATGGATCACCTATGATTAAGTCTTTTGGATGACCATAAGCGTATCTCCAATCTCTAGGTAGATCTACATCATTACGAGTAGTATCAACACCATCATCCTTAGGTGAATCATCATCCTTAGCTTCAGGTTCATGATCTGAAGTTACATCTACACTCAATTTTTCAATATCTCTTTCAAGCAAATTTGTAACTTCCTCATCGTCTATCTTTTTAGAACTTGATGCTAAAGACTCATCAAACACTACATGAATTGATTCTTCTACAATTAAATATTCTTATTAAATACTCTATAAGTTTTGTTAGAAGTAGAATATCCTAAGAATATACCTTCATCAGATTTTGCATCAAACTTTTCAAGATTGTCTTTACCATTATTATGAATGAAATCGACAACCAAATGCATAAAAATAACTAATATTGGGTTTTCTATTATACCATAATCCATAGGGAGTTTTCTTAAGAATTGGTCTAATTAAGGCTCTATTTAGGATGTAACATTCCGTGTTTATAGCTTCCGTCCAGAAATACTTTGGGAGTTGGCTTTCACATAGCATGGTACGGGCCATATCTTCTAAAGTTCTACTTTTTCTTTTTACAACTCTATTTTGTTGAGGTGTTCTAGGTGCATAAAAGTTATGATGAATGCCATTTTCAGTGTAGAAATTTTTAAATAAATAATTTTTAAATTTAGTTCCATGATCACTTCTAAGAGATACTATGGTGTTGTTTTTCTCATTTATGACTTTCTTGAAGAATTTCAAAAATACAGGGAAAGTCTCATTTGTGAGCTAAAAACAATACCCAAGTGAATCTAGAATAATCATCTACTATCAAAGACCATATTTCTTTCCTCCTAAACTAGTGGTTCTAGTAGGTCCAAGAAGGTCCATATGAAGTAGCTTTAGTGGCCTAGTAGTAGAAATAATATTTTAGATTTGAAAGAGTTTCTAGTTTGTTTTCCAAATTGACATGCATCACAAATTCTATTTTTTCAAAATCTAATTTTGAATACCTTTAACTAAATCCATTCTAATTAATTTTGAAATTAAGTGTATGCTTACATGACCTAGTCTACGATGCCATAGCCATCCAATCTCATTTATCTAGCATTATCAGCAATTAAGCAATGATTACTAGTAGACAAATTGTCTAAATCAATTAAGTAAACATTGTCATTTCTATTTCCGATAAATATAATGCTATTGTCAATAGGATTTGATACAGTGCAAATAGAAGCTTCAAAGGAAACTTTGAAATCTTTATCACACAGTTGGCTAATGTTAATTAAATTATGCTTTAATCCATCTACATATAAAATATTTTCAATAAAAGTGGAGGGAGTGATTTGAATTTTACAATTTCCATGATTTGGCCTTTGCCATTATCTCCAAAAGTTACAACTTCTCTTTTTGCTTCAAGGGTGATGAATTGCTCTTTGTCACCCGTCATGTGTCTTGAGTAGCCACTATCAAGATATCATTTTCTTTTTGATCCTTTAGCCGCAAGACACTCCTGCAAGGCAATCAAATCTTTTGTTTAGGTACCCAAGCCTTCTTAGGTCCTTCATGGTTAGTAGCAATAAAGATTGTTCGTTTTGAAACCCATATCTTTTTACCTTTATGACTTAAATTCTTATAAGACATTTGAAATTACATTCATAAGTTTTATGTCCTTTTTTGTTACAATGATAACAAGCAATATCATTTTTAATTGGTTTCTTATAAAGAAATTGTTGACATACTTTTGTTTCATATATGGTCTATATCCTAAACCGGCTTTATCAAAAACAACTCTTTGATTGTTCAATAGTAAATTAAGTTTTTTAGCTATTTATAAATTTATCAACAATATTCTTATATTTATCAACTTTTTCTTCAAATTAAGATTTTCATTAGAAATTGATTCCTTTTCTTTTAATATATCATCCTTTTCAGATTTTAGTTTGTTAATTTCAAAAACTAGTTCATTTTTCATTTTGAGAAGATCTAAGTTTTCTGTTTTCAAGGTTATTTTTTGGTTTTCAAAATCTTAAAATCACTAACTAATTCATTAAAAGCATCATACAATTCATCAAAAGTAAAATCATCATCGGGGATTTCAGAATTTACCTCATTGTCATCATTCGCCATGAAGCATATGTTAGCAACTTCTTTTTGTTCTTCTTCGGATGAAGGCTCTTCACTGTCGCTCCAAGTTGCAACATAAGCTTTTTTTTTTTCTTATATCCCTTCTTTAATTGAGGACATTCTAATCTAAAATGTCCCGGTTTCTTACATTCATAACATATCAATGGATCCTTTTTCTTGTCCTTATCTTTTTCTCTTTCTTCTTCCATCTTAATTCCAGGTTTTCTCTTGTGGAAGGGTCCCTTCTTTGTATGAATTTTTTAAATTTCTTTGCAAGGAGAGCTGTCTCATCATCTTCACTGCTGCTCTTTTCATTTTCTGCAGCTTTGAGAGCTATTGTCCTTTTCTTTTTTACCTCTTCCTCTTGATGTTGTTTCATTGTAAGCTCATGGGTCATAAGGGATCCAAGTAGCTCCTCCAAAGGTAGAACATTCAAGTCTTTGGCTTCTTGGATTGCTGTTACTTTTGCTTCCATGATCTTGAAAGAGACCTAAGAATTTTTCGCACTAATTCAGAGTTAGAATAAGTCTTACCAAGACTTTTCAATCCATTTATAATATCAGTAAATCTAGTGTACATTCATGTAATTGACTCATTTTGTTCCATGCTGAATAGTTCATATTTGTGCACTAGTATGTTAATTTGGATTCCTTAACCTGGTTGGTACCCTCGTGTAACTTCCAACCTATCCCATATTTCTTTGGTGAAATGTAAGTGGATATTTGATTGAATTCATTTGCATCCAAAGAACAGTATAAGACATTCATGGCCTTGGCATTAAGCTGAGCAATTTTCTTATCATTCTCATTCCAATCCCTTTCGGGCTTAGGAACCATAGATTCATTTACTATGTGTGGGAGTGCTAGGACCATTAATAATGACACTCCATAATTCATAATCTAAAGCTTGAATAAAAATTCTCATTCTAGCTTTCCAATATGAATAATTTGTGCCACTAAACAAAGGAGGTCGATTTGTTGATTAACCTTCAGAAAAAGATGATCCAGCTTGAGCTGCCATTTAGATCTTTAGCTCTTGATTGTTAAATCAAGCCGAAATGAGCACAAGCTCTGATACCAATTATTGGTCCAGATGGCAACCCAAGAGGGGTGATGAATTAGTTCTTTTAAAATTTTACACTTAAAAACAATTTCACAAGTTAAGTGTGCACAAGTGAAGTGATGGAATAATGCTAAGCACAATATAGAAGAAGATAGAGAGAGAAACAAATAATCATGACAAACACACAAGATTTATAGTGGTTCAGTGTTAGCCATACCTCCATCCATTCCAAGTAACTCTTGGGTCCACACTATAATCTTCCTGATTACAACTGAGTTGTTTTGCAAGATCATAACTCGAATTTGTTATTTTACATGAGGTCACAACGAACCTAGCTAGTTTTCACGGTTACCAGCACACAACCCAACGTAAGCTACTCTTAGCTTATCCCGAGGTCAACTACCTCAACTAATTCAATCCCCTGATTGAATTAGTAAACAAACAATTCAAATTTAAGTTTACAACAGGTTAGAACTCCTCAAATGAGCAAATAAACAATATGAATAAATAAGAGTAGAAAAGCCTATTTTGAAGTAATTTGAAGTTGAGCTTTTTTTCTTTTCTTCTTTTCCTCTTCTTTCTGAATGGGCTAACAAGATTTGAACTCTGATTCTTGAACGAAGCTCGTTGAAGAGAAGTCTGAAATTTAGGGCTCTTGCTCTTCTTCTCAAAATGTAGGAAATCCTTTGAATATGCTCTTGAAAAACTTTTGGATTTCTCTTCTATCTCTCAATAACAAATAGGCTTTGACACAGAAAATCTCCTCTTTGAAAACTACTTGATTTTCTCTCTTTTTTCCATTCTCTTTTTCATTTTTTGTTTTTGAGCGGACGAACCCCTTTTTATAATCTTCCTTAATCCAAGATTAGGTAAAAATAGCCGTTGAAATGTACTTAGATTACTTCCTCACGCAAAGAAATAGATCCATTTTGGGGGGTTAGGTGAAGAAATGTTACCGTTGGAATCGGCTCTGACAGATTTAAAAATCATTTCTGACAGGTTAGAGTCGGCTCCAACTTTTAAGGTGTCGGCTCCAAGTCGGGTTTCCAAAAATAGTAATAAAACGTCCGTCGGGGAGTCGGCTCCGATAAACTATGGTGTCGGCTCGATGCGATCTGGAGTCGGCTCTAATTTCCGAGGGTGTCGACTCTAACATTGTCCCAAAAATGCAGTCTCTGTTTCTCAGTTAGAGTCGGCTCTGACTTTCCAAGTGTCGGCTCCGAAATTTAGGTGTCGACTCTAAATTTTCAGGTGTCGACTCCGAAAACTGGCTTAGAAAACAGTTCTCTGTATCTCAGGTTAGAGTCGGCTCTAGCTTTTTAGGTGTCGACTCTAAACTGTGCCAAAAATGTTAAACTATTCTGATACGCTTTGGAGTCTGCTCCAAACAGTTTGGGTGTCGGCTCCAAGTTCTGAACTTTAATATATTCCATTAAAAATTGATTCAAACTGATTTTTATATAACTTTTGAATAATTTAACCTTTCTAAATTCCTGAAACACTTGTTAATTTCATTAGTAACATAAGAAATATACTCATGACTTTTGTTAATCATCAAAATTAATAAGTGGGTCAACATCTTTGTTTACTTGATTTCAGAAAAATTGATCCACATGAATTAGAACTTCGAAACCATTTCAAATTCCAACTCAACCTTGCAAGGATTTAACAGTCAATTTAATCCATCAAATGGCCATGTGATTTAACCCTTTCTATCAAGGAAGACGAATCCTGTCTTGAACAAATACCACCTTTATGTGCTTCATGTCATACCCAATCGACACCATATTTGCCATCCATGGCTAGAGCGACATTTGCATGTCGTCAAAGCATGACATTCCATATATGAGATGCAATGAAGATCTCAAGTCAAAGGATCACTCGCACCATCATCAGAGATCAACCATCGACACTATATAGAATATCCATATGGGATTTCTGTGCAGGTTTTCCAATGCATTGTTACAATAACGAGCATCCATACACCTATCCAAGTATCCACATACTTCAGCTTGCGAGATCAGCTGCTCACCATAAGGGTGAAGATATGCAATGTGTGCTACTCTCATCGGCATTCGACAGTGTCCAGTCCTGTCTACGCATTGACTAGGAAAATTTAAAGAATCGAACCATAATGTGCAATTTGGATCTCACAATTTGTAATCTCTATTACAAATTTCATATGCACATTTCACATTCTTTTGGACTTTATCTCATAAGTAAAATATATCTAACATATGTATATTCACTACAGTAAATACAAGGAATAGCGACGCTTTTAAAGCTATTTCCTGACATTTTTTAGCATCGGGATATAGCCTTTTGACGTTTTTAAAAATGTTGTTAGGAAGGGGGTGGAGAAGAATTTTGCCGACGCTTTTTAAAAGCGTCGATAAAAAACTGTGCCGACGCTTTAAAAAGCGTCGGCAACGTTATTATACTACCCTCCCGCCCAGTTCCTCCCCCCCCTCCCTCCCTCCCTCTCTTCCCCCCCCCCCCCCCCCCTGACCCGTAGCCCACGCCCCTACCTGCCCAGTTCCTCCCACCCCCACCCCGCCCAGTAGCCCCCCCCCCCCCCCCCCCCCCCCAAAACCCAGTAGCCCACCCCCTTCGGAGCCCAGTTCCTCCTTCCCCGCCCCCCCCGCCTCAACCCACCCTGCTCAGCCCAGTTCCTACCTTCCGGTGGATCCTCTCAATATTTGCTTTGACCATCAGGACAGAATTTAGTAGTAAGTAGAGAAGCAAATTTCAATAACACTAACATTACAATCTTAATTTTCAGCTACACGATAAAAGGAAAGAGAAGAATTAAGAATTGAAAGACTTAGTCTTGAAGCAATTTTTTATTTTCATTATTGAAAGAAATGAAAATAGCAAACATTATCAAATAACTTTATCTTCCAATGAATCAACCACCGGTTTGCTCCTGCAACTGCTCCCAGTTTTGAAGATATGACAAGCTTCAAGACTGAGTTAATACAACTCGTATCATATACATGTAGAACTCCTCTTGCGGTGCTGACAATGATGGATTAAAAGTTGGTGGGTAGTAACAACAGTATACAGTGCAACTAGTGAAGAAAAAAAATGCACGTTGAAATAAAAAACCAAAATTAACACATTTTGCTTTCTTGTCTGACAGAAACTAAAAGGAGCACATTTATTTACAACATGTTTTTCTCCAAAATTGGATCAACCACTTCTAAGTCGTTTGCTTGAAGCTTGCAGAAACTATATTATAAGAGGAAAAAAAATGACAAATTAAGAGAATCAGGCATCAGATCCAACTCTGTCAAGCCATGAGACAACCTGATCGATTGAGGGCACATATCCACAGGCCTTCTACCAGTAAGAAGCTCCAACAAGACAACCCCAAAGCTGAAAACATCCCCCTTCAGAGTGGTCGTCAAGGTCTGGCTGTACTCTGGGGGAATGTATCCTAATGTTCCCACAAGATCAGTAGTTACATGAGTGTCATATGGCCAATCAGCTGCCATAGGTGTAACATCAACTGACCAATCAGCCGCCAGAGATGATATCCAATTATCTGAATCCTCGCTAACTTTCTTTAGTGGTTAGTAATATAAGTTGACTTTCCTAATCCCCCTTACTATTTAAGTATTAACATTCTCAGCTTTTAATTGCTGTTTGTAACAGTGTAAGACCACAGACAAAAAAAGAAGGGAAGGAAAGGCAGTTAACATTGGATTCTTAACAGAGAACTCTTATATTTTACCATGTCAAATATATGTGTATAAATTTCATCAAATCTTCATCATAAATAGTACAGAGTCACCACATTAGAAATAGTCCTAGATAAAATAGACCTGGCTGTAAAATAGACTTGACATCACCTTGCTCATAAAAGGTTTACAGAGGCAATTTACATCATAGATTAAAGTAGAACAACAACGAACTTCAAACTATGACGGCCAAGTGGCTAAGGAACCTGTTGCCGCTGAAATCCGTCCTCCGACTCGGGCGCGGTCGATCTCCAGGAAGAGGGGTGCGGCGGACCTGCAAAAGAAGCCCACACGTGGAGGGACGCTAGGGGTGGTCCTCCGCGGAAGACCCTCCGACGCTCAAGTCAGTGGAGAAGAAATCGGCGATCAACCAGATAATGAGGAGGTGGATCTCTCCGGGAGACCTCTCCGGGGGCGGCCAATCGGAGGCTCCAAAGGGCAGGAGCATCGACGAGCTCCCGTCGAGAGCAGGAGAGTGAGAGTGGAGGTGTAAGCGTGCAAGTGTGCATACAGAGTCGCGTACCTGAGGGAATCTGCCAATTTGATATTTATAGACTGTCACCTGGGGACTTGAGCATCTTCTGGAAGGTTCTGGGGTTGTTACGATACGGGGGTAGACAGAATCAGGCCGTTGTGGGGCCGTTAGAATCCACGCCTTGTCTGTTAAGGGATCGACGGCTGGGAGAGCTCCTCGATGTCTCGGGATCTGGGTGAGTAGACCTGGGGCGGTTACAATAGGTCTTAGGCCACGTCTCAACATGATTCCTTGCCTAAGGAGCTGCTCAGGTAAGCTTAAGCTCTCCCGCGTCAGGTTCCGCGGAGGTAGACGTCAGGGCGTGGATCGCTGGGTAGAAGCGAGCTACGGAAGCCCGAAAGGGGCCGAGCTAGGGAAGCCCGGAGGAGGCCGAGCTACGGAAGCCCAGGAGAGGCCGAGCTAGGGAAGCCCGGAAGGGGCCGAGCTACGAAAGCCCGGAGGAGGCCGAGCTACGGAAGCCCGGGAGAGGCCGAGCTAGGAAAGCCCGGAAGGGGCCGAGCTACGGAAGCCCGGGAGAGGCCGAGCTAGGGAAGCCCGAAAGAGGCCGAGCTAGGGAAGCCCGGAAGAGGCCGAGCTAGGGAAGCCCGGAGGAGGCCGAGCTACGGAAGCCCGGGAGAGGCCGAGCTAGGGAAGCCCGGAAGGGGCCGAGCTACGGAAGCCCGGAGGAGGCCGAGCTACGGAAGCCCGGGAGAGGCCGAGCTAGGGAAGCCCGGAAGGGGCCGAGCTACGGAAGCCCGGGAGAGGCCGAGCTAGGGAAGCCCGGAGGAGGCCGAGCTACGGAAGCCCGAGAGAGGCCGAGCTAGGGAAGCCCGGAAGGGGCCGAGCTACGGAAGCCCGGGAGAGGCCGAGCTAGGGAAGCCCGGAGGAGGCCGAGCTACGGAAGCCCGGAAGAGGCCGAGCTAGGGAAGCCCGGAGGAAGCCGAGCTACGAAAGCCCGGGAGAGGCCGAGCTAGGGAAGCCCGGAAGGGGCCGAGCTACGGAAGCCCGGAGGAGGCCGAGCTATGGAAGCCCGGGAGAGGCCGACCTAGGGAAGCCCGGAAGGGGCCGAGCTACGGAAGCCCGGAGGAGGCCGAGCTAGGGAAGCCCGGAAGAGGCCGAGCTAGAGAAGCCCGGAAGAGGCCGAGCTAGAGAAGCCCGGAGGGAGACGGCGGGAGGAGGTCAGCCTTAGCCGCCTCGCACGGATATCAATGCAATGACGATTTTACCCCCCAACACATGCCCTCCACTCCCTAGTTCGAAGCGTAGGTTCGGGCGTAGGGAGTATAAGCTCAAGTGGCGCGCCCTGGATGGGACATCTTGGCCTAGACAGTTCATGCAATGTTGCCCTAATTAATGCGACAGGGCCATCGTACCTTCGGAGGTAAGGTTCCTCCACTAGCGACGGTTGAGATCGTGCCGTGCTGTGAATCCCGATCGATATGGAGGTTTGTCGAGGTGATTCCGGATGCCTCGAATGAGACGTCCCGCCTCCCCAGGGCGGTTCCTTGGCGGAGAAGCGAAGTGACGGCCGCCCTATATATATACATGCTTATGCACATGTGCGCATGTTCGCGGCGTCTTCTCACCCTGTTTTCAGAAGAGTATTGGTCTCTCATCCTCTCTAGCGTTCATCGCTTTCGCCCAGGATTTTCCTCAACCGAGATGGCGATGAGCCCTGAGGATGTGGCCTCAGAAATCGTTGCTGAGGATTTGGGGAGGATCCACCAGAGGTATGGTCTGCCCCTGGATGTAGTTTTGCGGGTGCCGGAACCTGAAGATAGGGTTACTCGGGATTAGAGTCCGGAGTCTTTATCTATGAGGATAGTTTTAAGGCGGGTCTTCGTTTTCCTCTCCATCCCTTGGTGAAGGAGATCATGACCCACTACAACATCTGTCCATCGATGGTGGCTCCAAATAGTTGGCGGAATATCATCGGATTCATTTCGATGTGTCACCAGATTCAAGTCGTTGCGACTCTCCCCCTTTTCCGCACCTGTTACCACTTGACTCCTGGGAGGAAATCGGAGTGGACCTCCATCGGGCCCCGGAGATCCTTCAATGTCATCGCGGATAAGCCTTCTTCCATCAAGGGGTGGAAGAGCCGATTCGTGATTGCGGAGGGGAACGTCGGTTCTGATTTTCCTCAACGATGGGGGGAAGTTGCGAGGGATGCGGAGACGCATCCGGCCTTATCGGCGCAGGAGGAGAGGGACCTGGATGTCCTTCGTAATGGACAGGTATTTTCGGCTAACGACCTATTATCGGAGGGGGCCCTCTTCGCAGCCAGGCTCAGCCCTCTGGATCCACAAGGTGAGTCCCTTTTTGCGCTGTGTATTTTTCTTGATTACCGCGCTTGGGCCTGAGTATGTAAATTCCGGTTTGATAGCCACAAGGTTGGCGTTGTCGAGCCTCTCCAAGAGGAAGAGGGGGAAGCGCCCAGGGGAAGGTAGCGGCATGGACAGCGGCCGACCCGAGAAAAGGGCCCATACCTCTGCCAAAAACCCGTCGGACGTTGGAGTAGTCCCCATAGGACCGCTGGGGGCGAAGGAGGATCCGGGGAGAATGGCCATGGCACCTGGCGCCCTCATACTGGAGATATCGGACAGTTCGGATGAAGCTCCGCTGGCTCGTCTGACCGCGTCCCCCTTGAAAGAGGAACCTGCGACGGGTCCATCGGAGGCGGCCGTAGCAGAGGAGCCCATTGTCCCCGCGGGATTATCACTGGCTCCAGTGGGAGAGGGGAAGGAGATAACCGCAGCGGAGGAAGTTCAGGGGTTGGTCTGTCCGTCGGGGAGTCTGGTAGCAGTAAGGTCGGGACGCCCTCGATGGGTCAAGAGGCGGGTCAGACCGAGGCCTCGGGGGAGCTCGCGGAGGAGACACAGGTGGTGGCGACTGGAAAGGATGCATCGGTGGAGGGAGCACAACAAAGTGGGGGTCCCACGATCGGGGCTCCCTCGAAGAAAATTTTGGGGAGGCTGGCGCTTGGGCTGGCCGAGCTATCTGAAGAGACCCAAGCCATAGCCTTGACGGAGGAGGCCGGGAGATTGAAGGCCTCTCAGGCGGAGGCCGCCCAGGCTGGTCCCTCAGGCGGGGTTGGTCCATCCGGCAGCTTGGACGCTAGTATCGAGGAGGCGTTCTCTGCCATGATAAGGTCGGCCTTGTATCCGGGCGCGGATCCTTCGGCGGACAAGTTTGCTGACTTGGGGCTGGTCGACGCTGCATTTGGGCAGCAAGGCATGGCAGAAAGTATCCACCTTCTTCCCGATATTGATAACACAACATTGATGAGGATGACCCGGGCCTATGCCTCGCGGTGAGCTATTTTCCTTGTGCGATAGACGTTTCTCGATTGATCCCAACGTGGCCTCTTATTCAACTTTTGCTTTTGCAGAGTGTTTTGCTTTCCCGGGCGATTTGCTGGCGCTTGAGTTTGGCGACGGGGGCCAGCGCCCAGGCTCGGAGGGAGAACATCGAGCTCCAGTCGCGGCTGAAGGTGTCTGAGCAGTTCGAAGAGCTCATGGACACGATGGATAAAAATTTGAAGGGAGCAAGGGCAGCACACCAGGTCGCTCTGGCGGAGGTGTCCAAGCATAAGCATAGGGTGGAGGAATTAGAGAAACTCCTAGCGAAGAGCGACGACGCGTGCTTGGAGTTGGCCAAGGTTAAATCGAAACACTCCGCGGAGGTGGCGGCGATGCAGCGGGAACATGGTGAGAGTATGAGTCGGCTGGGGAGGAAAGCCGACGATGAAAGAAGGCGCCTGGCGAGAATGCTCGGCGAGGTGGAGGAAAAATTGAAACGGCGTGATGGTGAAATTGCCCATTTGAAGGAGAACGCAAGGTGGCATCAAGGGACGCTAACTCGGGTGAGTGACGAGTTGTCGCAAGCTCGTGGGGAGATCGAAGCCAGACAATCGAAGATCAGTACCCTGCAAGAGAGGGTCGAGCTGGTCGGCGCTGACAGGACGAGAGACCGGAGTGAGGCCGAGGAGCTGGCCAAAAGGCTGGCCAGGCGAGAGGGGGAGGTATGCTCCCATTTTATCCTCTTTATTTTTTTACTGGCTCCTTGCGATGCCGATTGATTTTGGCTTTTCTAGATGGCGAAGATGGGGTCGGAGATTCGGGCTCTCCAAAGTGTGCTCGCGTCCACTCGCAGCAGGAGCTCGGAACTCGAGACATGGGCTAGCGAGCTTGAGGAACAAAATGCCATTTTGAAGGCCCAAGTGATCGAGGCCGAGAAGCAGACTGCGGAGGTCAAAACGCAGCACGCCATTCTCAAGGGCAGGCAGGACGCTATTAGCGTTGACACCTTCCATCATGGGATAGAAGAGTGTAAACAGCGGATTCTCAGTGAGCGCCCGGAGTGGGACCTTTCTTTTCTGAGCGTCGAAGATTTCGAAGACGGCGAATCCGAGGAAGAAGAGGATGAAGACGAATGTGTCGATGTTTCTGATGCCGAGCCTGGCGGCGCCCGTGGTCCCAGCGAAGCCACAGTTTCTGAGGGACGATCACAAACTGCCGCCGAGGGGGCGAGAACATTGGAGAAGGGTGAGCCTAGTCACGCCTCCGCAGGCGCAACTGAGGGCTCCTCAAAGGCTGGTGCGGCTCCTGGTTCGTAGGAGTTGTTATTGTACCTTGCTTATCTGTCGTTCCTTAATAAAAGAACTTTCTGTTTTGACTTAAGTGCTGTCCTGGCTTGATCTCATCGTCGTTCAGTTTCGCCTTGAGTGGTCTGTGGCTCGCTGGCGATCTTGGGTTATCTTTATTCCAAGACTATGCAAACGCGTTAGCTCGGACCGATAGGCGAAGTAGGCCGGCCAGGGCCGACAGGCAAAATAAATCGGCCAGGGCCGAGGGGCAGAGTAGGCCGGCTGGGACCGACGAACAATATAGGTCGACTGGCACCGATGGATAAATTAGGTCGGCTGGGGCTGATGAATGAAATAAGTCGGCTAGGGCCGACGGACAAAAATAGGTCAGCGTGGGCCGACGGATAAAGTGGGTCGGCTAGGGCCGACAGATAAATTAGGTCGGCTGGGGCCGATGAATAGAATAGATCGGCTGTGGCCGACAGAAGAAATAGGTCAGTTAGAGCCGACGGACGAAAATAGGTCGGCATGGGCCGACAGAAGAAGTAGGTCGGCTAGGGCCGACGAGCAAAAATAGGTCGGCGTGCTTCCTGCCATCCTTCCAGTGCCCTGCTGTCCCGCAGGCAATTTAGTTTTTACTTTACTAGAAGCGGTGATACGGCAGAGTGGGGGGTATAAAGCTGCATCAGAGCTTTCCGGAAGGTGCTCTTTTCCCATGTAGGCTACCTCGTTGTGATGTGCACGCAACCGTCCACTATTGGACAGTACTTTTTTAAAGGACGATTTTCTGAGCCCGCCGGTTTTTGAAGCATCAGCGAACGATTTCCTGCATTTAATGACCGTGATTCGGGATCAGGAGGGGATCTTCGTACACGTCCTGGTTCATGCGGTGGGTTTGGCGCGTAGTGGGGTGCTGCGTTCACCCTGAGGGGCTATGTGGAGGCGTGGGACAGGTGTTTGGATCTCGGGACTTTCAGCTCTGATAGCTCATCCGAGTCTTTCCTGCCTATAAAGAGGGGAGAAAGGGGCCATGTTTGGCTATCTCCAAAGTGTATTTTCCATTTGAGTTTCCGTTATGCTCGCTTCTTTGTTGTTGCAAGTAGGAGGGCTAAGCTTCCCTCTTATGGGCTCCTTGCCGCTGGACAGCTGGGGCGACCGGGGAGCTGCTGAAGAATGGCTCGCCCCTAGGGGACGAGTCTCGGAGATCATATGGAGAGCGCACATGGGGGGCGCAGAGATCATACAGAGAGCGCACATATGCGCTTCCTGTGTGATCTCTGCGGCTCCTGCTCGGAGACGCAGGGTCGGAAGTGCATGCGGGCCTCCATGGTTTGTGTGTATTTCACCTCCTCCCCTGGTTCGGACTCCCGGGATCAGCCGCTTGGGGAGGGGGTGAGAGCGCCTCGTTCGCCGACTCCTTGTCCTTGAGCCATGGCAAGGCGCGGCAGTACGCCCCCGGTTGGGTGGTCTGGGATGGCCGTCCAGATATCCCGGTTGGGTCATCGAGATATCGTCCCGACTTGGGGCCAGTCGCAACTATTGGTCCGTGTCGACGGGCAATTATCGGCCCTAACCAACTGGGACGCGATTACGACTGTCTGGTTGCTCGAGTTTTGTATTTGCCTTTATTTCATGCATTTTAATGCTCTTGTAACGCCCGTGAGGCATTTGAAACTGATCTTGATCGGCAATAAAGAGAGTTATGTTCTGTTTTTTGACCTCTATCTTTTCTTGTGCCGAGCTTTTTGCTATTGTTGTTTGTGGGCGTCAAAAGCGTTCCGTTTGTCCTTAGACGAGGATTTCACGCCATCCGAACTAATCGAGGTTCGTATTCGGTGATTCGTAGACCGTTTGGGGAAATACGCTCCTTGCTTGGGTCAGGAGTTTGGTACTTTGGTGCTCCGCTTTTATTGGAGCTCGGTTTACCGTAGGTCGGTCTTGGCCAAAGCTTAGGGAGTCCGCACCCTTCTCGTCATGGTTCGAGGGACCAGTCACTCGAGATAGTCGAGTTCCGGGGAACATCTTACTTGGCCTTGCCAAGGTTCGAAGGATTTCGTAGCTCGGTCCTGCCGAGGTTTGGAGAATTTTGTAGCTCGGACCTGCCGAGGTCCAGAGAAAATCTGTAGCTCGGCCCTGCCGAGGTTCGAAGAATTGGTAGCTCAGCCATGCCGAGGTTCGGAGAATTTTATAGCTCGGCCCTGCCGAGGTTCGGAGAATTCTGTAGCTCGGCCCTGCCGAGGTTCAGAGGATTTTGTGGCTCGGCCCTGCCGAGGTTTGGAGAATTGGTAGCTCGGCCCTGCCGAGGTTCGGAGAACATTTTACTTGGCCCTGCCAAGGTTCGGAGGGTTCTGTAGCTCGGCCCTGCCGAGGTTCGGAGGATTTTGTGGCTCGGCCCTGCCGAGGTTTGGAGAATTGGTAGCTCGGCCCTGCCGAGGTTCGGAGAACATTTTACTTGGCCCTGCCAAGGTTCAGAGGGTTCTGTAACTCGGCCCTGCCGAGGTTCGGAGGATTTTGTGGCTCGGCCCTGCCGAGGTTCGGAGAACATTTTACTTGGCCCTGCCAAGGTTCGGAGGGTTCTGTAGCTCGGCCCTGCCGAGGTTTGGAGGATTTTGTGGCTCGGCCCTGCCGAGGTTTGGAGAATTGGTAGCTCGGCCCTGCCGAGGTTCGGAGAACATTTTACTTGGCCCTGCCAAGGTTCGGAGGGTTCTGTAGCTCGGAGGGAGCGATTCAGCTGCCGTTGCAGGCCACAGCGTTAGGCCCACGTGGTGCTTAATAAAGGGGCACCCGAGCGGAACAGGCGGCGTGTTGTCACGCACTTATTGGCGATGCTGCCCTTTCCAAGGGGGCGAGTTATCGGCCGAGCGGCGGACTTCCACGTTTTCCGAAAAAGGGGGTGGTATTAAGCGTCTCGGGGAAGCGCCGAATGTACTTAATGCAGGGAGCGACAGATTGGAAAGTGTTCGCCTGGGGAACCCCGAACAGTCTGCTCGCGCTTATCGATCTTACTCGGGATATGGCGTGACTCTTCGGATTCCTCACGCATTAGAATGGTGACACGTGGCAAACTCTCATGGATCGGCGTTTGCGGCGCGGCCGATCGGGATACCTGCCTGGCGGGTATAAATATGACTGAGGGGGATTGGTTTCGGCCATCCCTCGGTCTGAGCTCCGAAAAAGAATGGCCTCTCCAGCGCGATCGTCAAGTGATTCGTATTCCTCGGTTAGCAGCCTGCCGCACTCGGAGGGGAGGCGCACCTCCGTGACTGTCGACGGGCTGAGCCTCGCTTCGGGCCTCGCGATCAATGAGCAGCTTGCGAGGACGGCCGAGGAACTCTTGGACGTTTCAGTCCGGGAGGCGGAGGCCTCACGCCGGTTGATAGACCGGCAGGGGGAGGTGATAGCGTCCCTGCGTCAGCAGGTTGCTGACCTGACGGGACGCCTGGAGGAGTTACTGGCCTCTGGGGGCGACTGACTCCAGGGGCTCTGTCCGTTCTTGTTTTTGCTTTCTTGCAGTTTCTTTGTAGTCCTCCTCCTTTTATGAATGAAAGATGGACCTTGTTTATCTGTGAAGTCCCTTTCCTTTAAGAGTTTATGGCCTTCACTTGTGTAACGAATCAGGGGGTTGTCGTGGCCCCGTCGTTTTTTGCGTGCTAACGTAGGCCCTTTGAACGACGGGCTATAGGGGCGTTATCCGAAAGATTTCCAGTGGCAAAGAGGGAAATTGCCTAACTCTGCCTGGGGCTTTTGGCCGACTACGTGGGGCTCGATGGCCTCGAGAGTGGGTTTGCCAATGGCGGCTTCTTCTTGCGCGTCGATGGTTTTTTACTCGACGCGCTCGTTTTTAAACCTAGCGAAGTCCTTCAGGGACTATTTGGGGGCCGTTCGGCTTTGGTCGAGGCTCGTAGGTTTAGACTCTTTGCTGGGGTTTTTAGCCCGAATGATTTTTTCCTGGCCTTACCATGGCTCGGGGAATTCATCGCTCGGCCCTGCCGAGGTTCGGAGAAACATTTTACTTGGCCCTGCCAAGGTTCGGAGATCTGTTGCTCGGCCCTGCCGAGGTTCGGAGACTTTGTTTTACTTGGCCCTGCCAAGGTTCGGAGATTTGTTGCTCGGCCCAGCCGAGGTTCGGAGACTTTGTTTTACTTGGCCCTGCCAAGGTTCGGAGATTTTGTTTTACTTGGCCCTGCCAAGGTTCGGAGATTTGTTGCTCGGCCCAGCCAAGGTTCGGAGACTTTGTTTTACTTGGCCCTGCCAAGGTTCGGAGATTTTGTTTTACTTGGCCCTGCCAAGGTTCGGAGATTTGTTGCTCGGCCCAGCCGAGGTTCGAGATTTGGCTCGCCAGCCGAGGTTCGGAGACTTTGTTTTACTTGGCCCTGCCAAGGTTCGGAGATTTGTTGCTCGGCCCAGCCGAGGTTCGGAGACTTTGTTTTACTTGGCCCTGCAAGGTTCGGAGATTTGTTGCTCGGCCCAGCCGAGGTTCGGAGATTTTTACTTGGCCCTGCCAAGGTTCGAAGATTTTGTTTTACTTGGCCCTGCTAAGGTTCGGAGATTTTGTTTTACTTGGCCCTGCCAAGGTTCGGAGATTTGTTGCTCGGCCCAGCCGAGGTTCGGAGATTTGCTGCTCGGCCCAGCCGAGGTTCGGAGACTTTGTTTTACTTGGCCCTGCCAAGGTTCGGAGATTTATTGCTCGGCCCAGCCGAGGTTCGGAGACTTTGTTTTACTTGGCCCTGCCAAGGTTCGGAGATTCGTTGCTCGGCCCTGCCGAGGTTCGGAGATTTTCTGTCCAGACAGATAACTCGGTTGTACCGAGGATTGGTAAGCAGTATCTATTTCCTTTTACGATTTATGGCAATATGGTGCATAATCGATTCACACAGCAAGTTGCGGAAAAATAGATAACTGGCGAAGTATAAAGGACATACCCTATTGATAGTATTTGCGGAGGTTGTCCGAGTTCCACGTTCGGGGGACGGATTTCCCATCGAGATCCTGCAGCTTGTAGGTTCCCGGCCCAATGATCTCCGTGATTTGGTACGGACCCTCCCAGTTCGGTGCCAGCTTTCCTTGCTCCAGCGGTTTGGATACAGAAGCTTTTCGGAGGACGAGGTCGCCGGGTAGGAAGGTTTTCCCCTTGACCCTAGAGGCATGGTACCGAGCCACCCTCTGTTGATAAGCAGCCGTCCTGATTCGGGCCTTTTCTCTGACCTCTCTATCAGGTCGAGGTTGGTGCGGAGTTGTTCGTTGCTTGCTTCCTCTGAGTAGCTCTCCACCCGCAATGATGGGAGGCCTATTTCCACAGGGATGACAGCCTCTGTGCCAAAAGCCATTTGGAATGGAGTTTCGCCGGTCGGGATTCTCGGGGTGGTTCGGTAGGCCCACAAGACATGGTGTAGCTCATCCACCCACCTGCCTTGGGCTCTGGAGAGGCGAGCTTTGATTCCTTGGAGGAGAGTCCTGTTGGTCACTTCGGCCGCTCCGTTGGTTGTGGGTGCCCGACCGAAGTAAGGTGGTGACGGATTCCGTGTTCCTCGCAGAATTGGCGGAACTTGGAGTTGTCGAACTGCTTACCGTTATCGGTGATTATGGTGTGGGGGAGGCCGAACCGACAGACGATGGACCTCCATACAAAGTCTCTGGCCCGTGCTTCGGTGATTTGCGCGACTGCTTCCGCTTCAACCCACTTGGTGAAGTAGTCAATGGCAACAAATAAGAATTTCCGCTGTCCCGTTGCAAGCGGGAATGGGCCGAGGATGTCCATCCCCCACTTGGCAAAGGGCCAGGCGGAGGATATAGAGACTAGCTCGGCGAAGGGAGCCTCCGGATGCTTGAATGTCTCTGGCAGGCGTCACAGGCTCGGACTAGGTCGTCCGCGTCTTTCTGCATGGTCGGCCAGTAATAGCCTTGCCGCAGCACCTTGTGACATAGGGATCGGCTTCCAGATGGTTGCCGCAAATCCCTTCATGCACCTCACGCAAAGCGTAATCCGCTTCGGATGGGCGAAGGCATCTAAGCAGCGGCATGGAGAAAGACCGCTTGTAAAGTTGGTTGTCAATCAATACATAGTGGGTCGCCTGCAGCTTCAATTTCCTGGCCTCTCTTCGGTCGGATGGGAGCGACCCTTCTTTGAGATAGTTGAGGATAGGGTCGAACCAGGATGGTTCGGCCTCGATTTGCATCACCCGATCGGCTTCCATGATACTCGGCTTTTCCAGAGTTTTCAGATGGAATTTTTGTTCAGCATCCATCGTCTCCGCGGTTGCCAATCGGAGAGTAGGTCGGCACGGGCGTTTTCCGATCTAGGAATTTGAATAATTTCAAACTCAGAAAAATGAGGAAGCAAGTTACGCACTTCCTGGAGATACCGAATCATATTTGGCTCCAGAGCTTCAAATTCTCCTCGAACATGGCCAGCTACCAGCTGAGAGTCGGTGAAGGCGTTAAGCTTTTCCACCTTCAGGTTGCGGGCGATCCGGAGACCAGCTAACAGGGCCTCATACTCGGCTTCGTTGTTGGAAGCCGGAAGGAGAATCGGACGCCATATTCGAAGATCATTCCCTCTGGGCTGGTGAGGACTAGACCCGCACCGGAGTGATGGGCATTGGATGACCCATCGACGTGAAGGAGCCACCGAGCTTCAGGCTTTGGTCCTTCGGGATTTTTGGGGTAGAGCCGTCTTCTGGGATGGTACACTCGAGGAGGAAATCGGCCAGCACCTGGGCTTTGATGGCCGGGCGAGGTTGAAAATGTATGTCATGCTCGCTTAGTTCGACGGCCCATTTGGTCATTCTCCCCGATGTTTCTGGACGGTGGACCACCGCCTTGATGGGTTGATTGGTGAGGACCGTCACTGAATGTGCTTGAAAATAAGGCCGTAGCTTCCGGACCGAGGTGATCAAAGCCAGCACCATTTTCTCAATCCTGCTGTACCTCGTCTCCGCATCGCGAAGCAGCCTACTCACATAGTAGATCGGCCTCTGGATTTTGCTTTCTTCTTTGACTAGCACCGAGCAAACTGCGCTCTCCGAAACAGCCAGGTACAGGAATAGGGTCTCTCCTGGGATCGGACTACTGAGAAGTGGAGGCGAGCCGAGGTACTTCTTGAGATCTTGAAATGATTTCTGGCACTCAGGAGTCCACCAAAAATTTTTGGCCGATCGGAGAGCTTTGAAGAAGGGGAGGCATCTCTCGGCTGACCGGGCCACGAAGCGGTTAAGGGCCGCTATCCTCCCGGTTAAGCGCCGGACCTCCTTAATAGACGCTGGGGGCGCCATTCGTTGGAGAGCTTGAATCTTCTGAGGGTTAGCCTCGATACCCCGCTGGGAGACCATGAAGCCGAGGAATTTCCCGGAATTGACGCCGAAAGCACACTTGGTTGGGTTGAGCTTCATCCCATATTTGCGCAGTGTGGCAAAGCTCTCCGCGAGGTCCTCAACATGCCGCAGCGCTTCCTTGCTTTTGACCAGCATATCATCTACGTACACCTCCATGTTCCGGCCGATTTGCTCCTTGAACACCTTGTTGACCAGCCGTTGGTAGGTCGCTCCTGCATTTTTAAGACCGAAAGGCATGACTCGGTAACAGTAGGTACCTCGGTCGGTTATGAAGGCGGTCTTTTCTTCATCTTCGGGGGCCATCCGGATCTGATTGTAGCCCGAATAGGCATCCATGAATGACAGCATTTGGTGGCCTGAGGTGGCATCCACGAGCTGGTCGATCCGAGGGGGGGGAAGCTATCCTTGGGCAGGCCTTATTGAGGTCGGTGAAGTCGATGCAGATCCTCCATTTGCCGTTCGACTTTTTCACCATGACGACATTTGACAACCAACTTGGGTAATTCACCTCTCGGACAAAATTGGCTTTGATGAGTTTGTCGACCTCCTCTTCAATGGCTTTTTGCCGTTCTGGGGCGAAGCTTCTCTTCTTCTGCTTAATAGGCCTGTGCATCTCGTCCACATTGAGGCGATGGACGAGGACCTCGGGGTTAATCCCTGGCATGTCGGAGGCGGTCCAGGCGAAGATGTCCGCATTGCTTTGGAGGAATCTGATCAGCTCGCGACGAGGCTCTCCTTCGAGTAACGACCCGATCCTTATGGTTCGGTCGGGCCGAGCTTCGTCCATGGTACTTCCTCCAATTCTTCCCCGGCTCTCCCCGTGTTCGGCGAAGTCCTCACGAGCGTCTAGCCCGTCAACTTTGGGCATTCTGGACTGAAGGCTCATAACGAAACATTGCCGAGCCATGGCTTGACTTCCCCGAACCACACCAACTCCTTGCTCGGTAGGGAACTTCATAGATAGATGCGGGATGGAGACTACCGCTTAAGGGACATCAAGCCGGCCTGCCGAATATGGCGTTATATGGGGACCTGAGGTCGGTTACCAAGAAATCCGTCTGAACAACGGCTACAAAGGGCCAGGTTCCCGTGCGACCGTCAGGGTGACGATTCCTTCTGGGACGATGACGTCGCCAGTGAATCCCATCAGGGTGGAATCCACGGCTCGAAGGTTTTCATGAGCAATTTCATCCTGGCAAACACACCGAGGTACAAAACGTTTACCGAACTTCCACTATCGACGAGGATCCGGCTTACATCATAGTTGTTCAAGTTAAGGGATACAACAAGTGCGTCATCATGGGGGAGCTGTATCCCAAGAAGATCATCATCAGAAAAGGAAAGTTCGCCCGTGCGCGCCTTCTTTGGCACCGGCGCATCACCGTTGCCCCTGGAGCTCGATCCGCCGGCCTCCTCAATCATGTTGATACGGCCGACCACAAGCGGATTTGGTGGAGGAGGGAGTTGTGGGAGCTCGGGCTGGCGGTCACCTCCTTGTTGCTGCGGCTTGGGTGCTCTTCTGAACTGGTCCAGCCGTCCCCGCCGAATCAGTCTCTCTATTTCATTCTTCAGCTGCCAGCATTCTTCGGTGTCATGACCATACTCCCTATGGTAGCGGCAATACTTGGCAGGATCTCTTCGGGTCGGGTTCCCTCGGAGAGGTACTGGTCGGGGAAGCTGGCGCTCTATCTCCATGAGGATTTGCGCCCGGGGCACAGTCAGTGGAGTATAGCGATCGAACTGCCTGGGAGGACTTCGGGAGCGATTCTTGGCGGCAGCGGAGGGACTCTTGGGCGGCGGGGTGGACTTGGCCGACGGACAGGGCGGTGTCTGTCGGGAGCTTTGGGCTCCTGCTTCTTTCTTGCTTGCTCAGCGCGGGCCACTCTCCGCGACTCCTCGACCCTAGCATACTTATCCGCAAGGGCCATCATATCAGAGAGACATGGGGGGTAGCTGACCTCCATAGCCAGATAGAAGTCGCTCTCCTTTGAAACTCCCCCCGCTAGGACGGACATAGCCACCTCATGATTAAGGTGGTCCACCTCCAACATGGCCTTGTTGAAACGGCCAAGATAATTTCTCAAGGACTCCCCCTCTCTTTGCTTGACTTCGGAGAGGGAGTCGGATCTCCGTCGGTGGCGGCGGCTGCTGACGAACTGGCCGATAAAAAGGTGGCTCAGCTCGTCGAATGAATCAATGGACCTTGGTTTCAAGGCGTTGAACCAGGTTCGGGCGGATCCTCTGAGGGTGGATGGGAAGGCTCGGCAAGGATCGCATCAGATGCTCCGTGGAACATCATTATTGACCGGAAGCTGCTGAGATGGTCGTCCGGATCAGTGGAGCCGTGATAGGGCTCGACGGTTGGCAGCTTAACGTGGGAGGGAATCACTTCCTCCATGATTCCCTTAGAGAAAGGGATGCCCTGCTCTGCTTTGGGCTGGGGCAGATGGGTCCGCTTGGCGGCGTCCAGCTCCTGACGCATCTCTTGGATCTGACGGCGGATCTCCTCTTCACCGGCTAGAGGAGGAGCTGGGCACGAGGACCGCAAGGACGGCGTCGAATCATGGTGAGACGTCGCCGGAGAGAGGGAGCGGGCTCGCCGAGATCTGGGAGGATCTCTATCACGACCGGTTCGAGGGACCGGTTTGTCCCCCTTGGGGCGATGCGGGGGATCCGCTGATTCATGCGGATCAGAGGAGGAGGTTGCCGGCGAAGAAGAAGTCGCCGCTTCTTTCTGGGGATGCGAAGCAGGAGGAGCCGTAAGGCGCTCCTGTACCAGGTGGGTAAGGGCCTGGACTTGCTGGACCAGTGTAGCGAACTGGTCTGGGTCACCAGAATGGCAGGCGGCGATGGAGTCTCGACAGGTGGGGGTTGTGGCGTTGTGGCGCCAGTCAGATCAGGCCTCTGGGAGGCGACCTGATCTTGGGCAACAGAGGTTGCTCTCTTCCGGTTGGCCATCAGAGAGGTTCTTCTCCGAATCGGGATCCTTGTCTCCTTTCTTCAAGTTTTAACGGGACTTGAGACCCTTCCTCTAGCGCCAATTCTGTTGCCGCTGAAATCCGTCCTTCGACTCGGGCGCGGTCGATCTCCAGGAAGAGGGGTGCGGCGGACCTGTAAAAGAAGCCCACACGCGGAGGGACGCTGGGGGTGGTCCTCCACGGAAGACCCTCCGACGCTCAAGTCAGTGGGGAAGAAATCGGCGATCAACCAGATAATGAGGAGGTAGATCTCTCCGGGAGACCTCTCCGGGGGTGGCCAATCGGAGGCTCCAAAGGGCAGGAGCGTCGACGAGCTCCCGTCGAGAGCAGGAGAGTGAGAGTGGAGGTGTAAGCGCGCAAGTGTGCGTACAGAGTCTGTACCTGAGGGAATCTGTCAATCTGATATTTATAGACTGTCACCTGGGGACTTGAGCATCTTCTGGAAGGTTCTGGGGTTGTTACGATACGGGGGTAGACAGAATCAGGCCGTTGTGGGGCCGTTAGAATCCACGCCTTGTCTGTTAAGGGATCGACGGCTGGGAGAGCTCCTCGATGTCTCGGGATCTGGGTGAGTAGACCTGGGGCGGTTACAATAGGTCTTAGGCCACGTCTCAACATGATTCCTTGCCTAAGGAGCTGCTCGGGTAAGCTTAAGCTCTCCCGCGTCAGGTTCCGCGGAGGTAGACGTCAGGGCGTGGATCGCTGGGTAGAAGCGAGCTACGGAAGCCCGAAAGGGGCCGATCTAGGGAAGCCCGGAGGAGGCCGAGCTACGGAAGCCCGGGAGAGGCCGAGCTAGGGAAGCCCGGAAGGGGCCGAGCTACGGAAGCCCGGAGAAGGCCGAGCTACGGAAGCCTGGGAGAGGCCGAGCTAGGGAAGCCCGGAAGGGGCCGAGCTACGGAAGCCCGGGAGAGGCCGAGCTAGGGAAGCCCGGAAGAGGCCGAGCTAGGGAAGCCCGGAAGAGGCCGAGCTAGGGAAGCCCAGAGGAGGCCGAGCTACGGAAGCCCGGGAGAGGCCAAGCTAGGGAAGCCCGGAAGGGGCCGAGCTACGGAAGCCCGGAGGAGGCCGAGCTACGGAAGCCCGGGAGAGGCCGAGCTAGGGAAGCCCGGAAGGGCCGAGCTACGGAAGCCCGGGAGAGGCCGAGCTAGGGAAGCCCGGAGGAGGCCGAGCTACGGAAGCCCGGGAGAGGCCGAGCTAGGGAAGCCCGGAAGGGACCGAGCTACGGAAGCCCGGGAGAGGCCGAGCTAGGGAAGCCCGGAGGAGGCCGAGCTACGGAAGCCCGGAAGAGGCCGAGCTAGGGAAGCCCGGAAGGGGCCGAGCTACGGAAGCCCGGAGGAGGCCGAGCTACGGAAGCTCGGGAGAGGCCGAGCTAGGGAAGCCCGGAAGGGGCCGAGCTACGGAAGCCCGGAGGAGGCCGAGCTAGGGAAGCCCGGAAGAGGCCGAGCTAGAGAAGCCCGGAAGAGGCCGAGCTAGAGAAGCCCGGAGGGAGACGGCGGGAGGAGGTCAGCCTTAGCCACCTCGCACGGATATCAATGCAATGATGATTTTACCCCCCAACAGAACCAATTTTTGATATCCGGTGGCTAAGGAACCAATTTTTGACACATTCAAAACCCAAGAGGGCACATCCATAATCAACAGCAGCAGAATTGATGGTGTCTGACCAAAAATAAATTTTATCACTGATATATTTAAATATAAAACATGAGTCAATATCTATTTGTAACAAGATAAATTTCTGTCATTTGTAAAATTTATTGCTTTAACTACTGATTGGAGATCACTGCAACATGTGAAAATGAGCATATGGAAATGGGCAAAAGAGCATGCCTCATTGCTGGGTAATATAAGAGATGCAAACCTTGGCTGGAACACATATAGAACCATGAAGCAAATTGCTAGGAATAGGCATACGCCACCCACGGTCACATATGCTACACCAAGAAAATCATTTTTTCCACCAATCCAAGTTGTAGTCAGGAGAACTAACTTCTTCTTCCCTCCAAAAGTGTACGTGTTATAATTGTTCTGTATCACCACCGTTATATTGTCATTTAGTTTAAGGTCCACCTCTATCTTCCCATAGAGTTTTCTGAAAGTTGGCAAAGCAGCTGTTCGCATCCAAACAATTAGGTCCTCTTGTTCGTTTAGCTGCAACACAAGGTGACGCTGAATCATAACCAAAAAGAGGGGGGAAGAAAGAAAAAAATATGCACATTGCTTTAATCAAGGCTTCAACAATGCCATTAACCTGCTGTAACAGCCTCCCTCTGAAGACCTGGGAGAGCCTCAAGGATTACACTAAGATGACAAAACCACAATGCAGATTACAGAACAAAGAAAGCAGAACATTAAAAACTACCATTCAACAAGATCTATCTTAAAACCCTTTAGCTTGACTCTGCAAGCAAACTTGTACACTCATGCAAGTACAGAAGACATGCAGCTTCCTCTTTCTCACTTTCCTTTGTCATTTCGCTTTTGCAGCTCTAATTGAATCCTTCAACTGCTGCTTCACTCATCACTACCAATTTTTGAAAACAAACAAAGAACTACACAATTAAATATGAAGCCAAAAATTGAAAAATTATAGTGTGGGGGCAGGGGGTAAACTAACAGTGCTTCATATGCTTCGTAAGACATAACTAGGGGTAGCAATTTAAAACCTCCGCTGAAACCAACCCAGTTTAAGCAGGTTCAGGTTTGGCATAAAGGGGCTCTAGTTACAAATAGGTCAGCCGCATACCTAAGTTTCAAGTGAGACCTATAGCATAGATACAACCAGGGCATAACATGTACAAGTGCATGAACATAGAGCAGTACTCAAAAGTTGTAGTAACCCACAGAAGTTCACAAACCATCAGTAAGAACATGAAAACACGATAGACTAAAAGGAAGAACATTTTACATTAAATTAAATAAGAGGGGCAAAATAGCAAGGAAAAGCTGACAATTATACATTATATCACACAAAAACCTTCGAATTCAGAATCCTGGTGGATATAAACAGCACTATTGCTCCAAAACTAACCATCCTTATCTCTAAAACATAAACAAATATGAACTATCTGATGAGAATCTTCAAAACACTGAAGAATTTAAAAAAGACCTATAAACTTAGCATTGAAACAAAGCAAAATTTAGCAAATCATGGGGTCAAGGAGTATAGAAGATGCCTGCTCCAAGTGAAGCAAGACTATGGAATGAAAACTCTAAGCTCTAAAAACGAAACCAGCATGCACAAAATGTAATGTTACTGTTGGATAAATTAAGCACCCATTTAGAGACCAGAACATCGATGTGTCTTTTATATATTATTATATATGTAAAGAGAAAGCAAAGAAAAAATATTCAACAAAGGAGAAGACTTTGTGCTTCATTCCATCGTCATCTTATTTCTCAAAACCATGCATGATATGCCCAATCATTAAAAGAAAACCAATCTACAGGCATGGGCACCTTCCTCAAAAAGGCTCAAAGCCATATTTATTTAACAATCCTCATGATTTGAAACAGGCCTTTCTCAAAAGACTCAAATCAAAAGGATTTGACAGTTGCATGCAACAAATAATATCGAAATAGGAAAGTACATGTAGTTTACCAAATTTAACAATCAAATGCTTGTTTTGAGCTATTGAGGCAACAATGAAGAGAATAACCTAAAAAACAAATGCTTCAATTCAAGGGGATGAAGATCGAATTCCTCCTATTTACCTTAGCTTGGAGTTTCTTGTTGTGGGCCAGTAGAGCATCGTTCTCTAACTTGATGGCCTCAAACTGCCTCTTGAGCACATCATAATCTTTCTCTAGTTGCTTAGTCTTCCACCTGGCCCTCCTGTTCTGGAACCATATGGCCACCTGCCTTGGCTGCAGCCCAAGGGCTCGGCCAGCTGCATTTTCCTCTCAGGCTCCAGCTTGTTCCCCAGCTCAAAGTTCTTCTCCAGAGTCCTCACCTGCTCCATGTTCAGCCTCCTCTTCTTCTCCCCTGCTTGCGAGCAGTCGTCGGAGTAGTCGTCTTCGGCATTCATCTCCTCGCAGGCCTCAATTCCCGAGTAGGACATGGATCTCTTCCCGAGCGTTGGGCCCAGACCTGTACCACCAAAACAATGCATCGGGGGAGGGGGGTAGGGCACTTGATCGGAAGGGGGGAGGAACTGGATCGGGAGCTCGCTAGGGCACTGGCGGGGGGAGGCACTCGATCGGGAGGGGGGGCTAGGGCACTGGCATTTTTTTTTTGGGGGGGGGGGGTTGCTCGAGGTTAAAGCCTGCCGACGCTTTTTAAAGCGTCGGCACGCTGCGTGAATTCCCCTCACTTATCTTGCGCGTCGGCAAAGAAGGGTTGCTATTCCTAATTTTTACTGTAGTGATTATATATATATATATATATATATACCCGAATAGATAAAGAAACCAATAAATTTGATTTGCATTCATAAAGAAATATGTACAAACTAGCATCTAATCCGATTGAATTTAGGGCACACATTAACATAAACTTGATCATAAGACTGCATGGGGATCTTAAAGATCGATGTGTCAAAACGAGAATCAAACTGATTTAACGTGTTCATACTTGTCGGATCCTTATACCATCCAAATCCAATCATCCCCTGTGCTGCCCCGCTGCCACATCCGGACATCAATGTGAGCTAGTCGTCAGCTTGACATTTTGGACTAGCTGAAGCCTTGGGCCAGTAAAAGAACGCCACATACTACACTGAAGCCTAGGAGGCACGCTTCTTCTTTACCATTCGTGCAGTGTCAGCCGCTACAGCCAAAGAATCAGTGAATGCTTGTTCCCCATCCACTAATTGATCCACTGAATTCTAATCGAATAGGTTGGGCTCAGCGGAATTCTAATGGTGAAAGGAACGACCTACTCGCACACGAACCAAGTTTCACCAAATGAGGACTTGTACGGCACCCTCTTGTCGGAGAACTTGATCGGCGTCATCCACGACCACTACATCAACTTCCACCTCGACTTGGACGTCAACGGCGTCGAGAACTCCTTTGTTAAGGTTGATATAGCGAGGCAGGACACCAACGCCGGTGAGTCCCCTCGGAGGAGCTACCTCAAGGCCACCCGGGACGTCGCCAAGACGGAGAAGGACGCACAGATCAAGCTTAAACTCTATGAGCCAAGGGAGTACCACATCGTCAATCCATCCAAGACTACCAAAGTTGGAAACCCGGTTGGATACAAGGTGGTTCCGGCCGGCACCGCCGCCAGCTTGTTGGATCATGACGATCCCCCACAGACCAGAGGTGCTTTCACACACAATCAGGTACGAGCCATCTTTTTCCAAACTAAAAATTTTAAAATTTATAGATAAACTGAGAATTATTGAAATAACAGCTAAGGAAAAATAAAATCGGTTGAAGATGAGTGTAAAGAAAGTAGTTAAAGCACGCAAAGTGATTTCTTATATTGCTAAGAAAACAATGGTAAACAAATAGTTTGGATAACATGTTCTAAATTATTATATTGCTTTTATTTGGGCTTTTAGATTTGGGTGACACCATACAATAGGAGCGAGCAATGGGCGGGAGGGCTATTTGTGTACCAGAGCAAAGGGGATGACACGCTAGCCGTCTGGTCCGAGATGTATTTAACCAACGCTGCAAGAGTTGGACAATGGTCGTGAAGAGTGGATCGTCCTCTTTCTAACCTTGAAACATAGCACGCATTCGACCAGCCCCAAGTCGTGTGGAGATGCGGAAGCGAGATGATATCCCTGCTAAAATTTCTGCAGCAGAATTTTGGATCTTGATCTTGGTAATCTTTCCAGATTGATTAGCAACTAGGATTTTTCTTGGTTTCTTGCGCCCCAAGATTGTAAGAGAGGGTCGTGGCCTCTCTTCTTCCTCACGTGAACCTTCAGATCTGATCCAGAAAATCAAGAGACGTTGCCCAAGAAGAAGGTGCTGCTAGGGTTTCTTCCTTCTCCTTATTTGAGAGAAGCGGTTCCAAGAAAATGGCTAGGGCAAAGATGGCAGCAATAAAACCCTAGAAATCTAGGGCATCTATACGTGAGAAAGAGAGAAAGACGTGGATAAGAGAGAAAAGGAGAGGGATAGCTTTTCTAGGGAGAAAAGTGTTTCTTTTTTCATTAATCTATAATCATCATCGTTACATGACTATATATAACACGTTCCCATGACGGCCACCAAAATAAAACCAGCACCACACATGAACCGGTGCCTTATTATATGGATAATAAACCCTAAAAAACTCCCTTGGACCAACCCACAACTTGGGCCCAAACCCAGCCCAATGATAGACTAGCCCCCTCAAGACCCAACAACCTAGGCCTTAACCCTGTGGAGCCTACAAACCTCCATCCTATGATTTAAGCTTTGGAGTACCACACCAGGCTCTACAGGTCGAACACTTTGTTCTTCCTCCATTATTTTGAGGTTTTTTTTTTTCCCAGAGACCGGCCGATAGAGAACAAGGACATTGTCGTGTGGTACACGATGGGATTTCACCACATACCATGCCAAAAGGACTTCCCAATCATGCCCACTGTCTTCTCGAGCTTGATCTCAAGCCTGTCAACTTCTTTGAGAGAAATCCCATCTTTCGGGCACCGCCCAACATGGCGAAGGACCTCCCCATTTGCACTGCGGCTGCGACGTCCTGAAAGAGCATCTGATCACTGCGACGTTTGCATGGCAGAAACATGGGTTCATACATTCGCATGAGTTAACGTTAAAATTAAAGAGAGGTTTGGATGCCTGAAAGAAACAACTAAAAGCTAGCCATTGGGCTATTAAACGACTTCTGCTCAAAAAATTTTGCAACTTTTGCTGGTCTAGATGCAGTCTTTGTTGTTGATCATGTGCCTGGCCTGTAGATGAGTAGCGTAGCATCATGCTGCTTGCTGCTGCTGCACTGAACCAAGTTGTAAGAATTTGCTATGCATTAGGTTAAAAGGAATATGATTGATGACGCCTGATCACTGATCCTGAACGTTGGGATGAGAAAGCAGATTAATCGGAGGATCTTTGCTTCATCGAGTTTCCTGCAAAAAATCCCCAGGACCGGAGGGATTCTCCGATGGGACCCTCCGACGCTCAAGTCAGCAATCGAGGCCACAGCAGAAGAGGAGCTCGAATGAGCTCTTTTTAGATGAAAAGGGTGTTCCTGGGGAGGAGAGATTCCTCTCTGGGTGTTAGGATAGCGATTTTTTTTGGGGTTATTGCCCATACCTGATTACTGAGTGGATTCACCTCTTTATAGGGGTTGACATATGCATGATCACGTGGGATTCCATGAAAAGGGAATGTCCACGGAGTTCTCGGGAGTTGTGTGAACCTGGGCTGGTTGGTGGGTCCTGTCCCATTGGAGAGGGAGAAAATGATGGTTGGTGGGCTAAGTCCCATCAGCTAGTGGTAGTTGGGTTCAGTCCCATCAGCAACATGGCCAATGGATAGTTGGATATGGCGTTGTCAGGCGGCGCAGGTTAGAGAGGTAGCGTCCTGAGCTACTAGGGCCGTGTTGGGGCAGATTTGGAGGAAACCGGGGAGTCTCGACTTTCCCAAGGGAGCCGAGGCTTAGTTGGGTCGGCCAGGGGTGGCCGGGGCCAGCCTTGCCGACTAAGAAGTGCCGAGGCGGGGCCAACCAGGAATGGTCGGGGCCGGCTCAGCGGGCTTGGAGACACCGGGGCCGAGAGGAGCCAACCAGGAATGGTCGGGGCTGGCTCGGTGGGCTTGGAGATGCCGGGGCCAAGAAGGGCCAACCAGGAATGGTCGGGGCCGACTCGGTGGTCTTGGAGACGCCGGGACCGAGAGTGGCTGACCAGGAATGGTCGGAGCTGACTCGGCAGGCTTGGAGATGACGGGGCCGAGAGGGGTCGACTAGGAGTGGTCGGGGCCGACTCGGCGGGCTTAGAGATGCTGGGGCAGAGAGGGACCGACCAGGAGTGGTCTGGGTGGACTCGGCAGGCTTGGAGATGCCGGGGCCGAGAGGGGCCGACCAGGAGTGGTCAGGGCTGACTCGGCGGGCTTGGAGACGCCGGGGCCAAGAGGGGCCGACCAAGAGTGGTCGGGGCCGACTCGGAGGGCTTGGAGACGCCGGGGCCAAGAGGGGCCGACCAGGAATGGTCAGGGCCGACTCGGCGGGCTTGGAGATGCCGGGGCCGAGAGGGGCTAACCAGAAGTGGTCGGGGCCGACTCGATGGGCTTGGAGACGCCGGGGCTGAGAGGGGCCGACCAGGAGTGATCGGGGCCGACTCGGCGGGCTTGGAGACGCCGGGCGCACTAATATTTTGGTTTTACCGAAATTGCCCTTGTGGCTGCACCAGTCACATCAGATGTCCCTCCGGCCCTGAGCACTAAGGACCGCGTGTCTGCAATCCTTTAGGCGAAAGGGGCGCGAAAATTCAAAAAGAATGATTGCCTCCTTAGTACGCTTTAAATGGTTTGATGAGCTGGCACTTTGTCCCGAGGCAGCATCGCTTCGAAGATCTCCTGCAATCATGCGTTAGGTGAGGCTGACGTTGGCGCCGGATCGCTCCGGAGAGGGAGCTTATCGGGGGATGGAAAAAGGCAAGGACCATCATTGCCGCTCTATTTCCTATGTCCTACGATTGGCCAGGGATCACGCCTTTTGGAGTGAATCAAGGCGGCACACCTCGGGTGCAGGCAAGATTTATGGCTAGCAGCCTGTAACGCAATGGACGCGCACCGCGTAGCAGGATCTCGGGTGGCGTTAGCCGATGGTGGAGGCTATAAAAGCATTACAAGAGCCTGCGGAAACCTTTACACTGCCATTGCTTTCTTCCACTTTCTTCTTCCTTGAGTTCTTCTGCGACCTGAGTCCTTCCAATTCCCAGGTTAGTTTCATCCCTTACTTCACCTATGGACCACCGTGCCATTAGGGAGGGCAAGAGACCCATAGAAGAGTCTTTCCAATCTAGTAGTGAAGACCAGGCCCCTGTAGCTAGTAGTCAAATGCCTTAGTCAGGTGGGTGGCGTCGTCATCCGTGACCAATCGGGGGCAATAGGACCTCCAACCACCTCCGGTCCTCCTATTAGGGCAGTCCCCTTGTCCTCTCGCCGTCCGGCGCTTCTTCCGGTGGTGAGTTCTGATCCAGCGGGTCCATCGGGGGTGGCCTCAACCATGACCTCTAAATACGTAGAGGCCGTTAGGGCTAAATACCAGGTCCCTAACTTCATTGGCTTGTCCGCCGGGCCCGAAGACAGGGTGACCACTGACCATCCAGGTTGGGTTGCTCTGTATGAGGAGTTCTTCGGTGCAGGCTGCGCCTTCCTTTCCATCCTTTTTTCCTTAATCTCTTAGATAGGTATAGGTTAGTGCCGGCACAGTTGACTCCGAACTCGATTCGGATCATCTGCACCTTTGTCATCCTTTGTCATTTCGAGGGGGCCCATCCAGGGCTATCTCTGTTCCGAGCTTTCTATAAGCTCCGCCGTCAAGGTGAGGGTGCTTGGTGGGCATTTACCGCCAGGCTGGATAGAGCTTTCCCTTTAGGCCTCCCGTCCAAAATTAGATGGTGAAAACCTAGGTTTCTTTTTACCCACGTCGAGGGGGTAAGGGCCGCTTGGAGGGAGCCCGATACTAGCTCCAACGAAGATTCCACCGTAAGGGATAGGGATAGGGAATTATTCACCCAGCTGTCCAACTGTCAAATCCTCGGCTACAAGGAACTCCTGTCCAAGGAGAACCTGGTAAAAGCCGAGTTAGCCCCGGCGACCGGTGAGCTGGCGCCTGAATCCTTCTGTCCCGTCCTTCGATTTGTTGTATGCCGCCACTAATGCCCATTATTCTTTTCTGTGCAGCAATGAAGGTTTCCGCCAGTGATTTCAAGGCCATTTTGAGGCAGAAGAGGCAGGCGCCGGAGAGCCGTCCAGGCCGGTGAAAAGGATTCGGAGAAGGGAGCCAGCCGGGCCGGCCGCAGCCCTCACGGCCCCAGCGCCTGTGGAGGAGCCGGTTGAGAGGAAGCCAATTGGCAGAGTGGCTCCGAAGCTAGCTTGGGCTGAAATTGAATAAGGGGAGATCTCGTCCACCACCGAAACGATGGTGGTGGTCTTGGATGAGGAGGAAACCCCCGCCGCCGCCGATATGCCTGAGATGGGGTGGGTTACCATCGCCGTCGGCCCCCCGACTACTGTCGAGCCAGGGAGGGAGAGCACTCCCCCAACTGCCGGTGAGGGGAGCGAGTCGCCAGGAAGACCGGGACGGGGCGAAGGCGACCGAGAAGCGGAGGGGTGAGCCGAGGAGCTCATCCCCTCAACCGGCCCGGCAGCCGGCCCGCCCCCAAGCCAAAGGTCCGCAGGAGGGACAGACACGGCTGGTCCCTACAATCGGCACGATGGTGGACGCCGCACAAGCCTCCCACCTCCTGTCGGTAGTTTGGACCACCGAGTTCAAAGAGGAGATGCGGGGATTGAACCACTCCGCACTCCTGGATATAGTCATGGTCGCCGTTGCCCAGGTACTTTTTGAATCTTCCTCATTTTCCCCAATGTTTTTTTCCTTCTCGTAGTTAACATGTTTCCTCTGCTACAGATGGCCAACGGTGCAATTGGTCTTCGTGAGGCACTTGCCCACTCCTCAAATACGATGATCAAGGCCCTGGCGAGGGCCGACAAATATAAGAAGGAGAGCATAGCGCATGCCGAGAGCCTTGCTCGCCTTCATCAAGAGGCCTCGGCCCGAGAGGAGAGCGCAATCGGCCGCCTAAGGGAGATGGAGAGCCGGGTCTCCATGGCTGAGGCCAAAATGGAGTTAGCCTTAGAAAGGTCGAAGGCCGCCACGATGCAGAATGAAGAGCTGACCCGACGGCTCCAGAGCGCCGAAGAGGAGGTCCGGGCCGCAGGGTAGAGGGCCGCTGCCACGGAGAAAGCGGCAGCGGAAGCGGTCTTGAAGAAGGCCGAGGCGGTGGCATGTGCCGATGAGGCCAGTGCCCGTGCCGAAGAAGCCGAGAACAGGGCCTGGGAGGCCGAGGCGCGAGCCAAGGAGGCCGAGGCCAAAGCGCAGTGGGCTGAAGCCGAGGTGGGGCAGGCCGTCTCCAATTACAAGGCCTCGCCGGAGTTTAAGCAAGAAGTCATCGAGGCCAGCCTTGACGCTTATCTTCAAGGCTTCGAGATGTGCAAGGTCAAGGTATCTGCGGCCCTGAGATTGACATTGCTGAACTTGAAGACATCCGGCCTGGGGAGACTGATGAGGAGCCAGCAAAGAAAGAGGATGAGAAGAAGCCCGGCCCTGGCGAGCCTTGAAGACCCACTGTTCATTTTTCTTTTTTGTCTTGTGTAACTGGCTTTAGGCCCAATTTTGTACTTATCCTTGACTATTAATGAAGAAACTTTTCTATCAAGGCTTCTCAGTTTAGCACATTTTCTTGATTACTAATAAAGAAGAGATTTTTATCAAACTTTGCTCTATCCATTCCTTCTTCTTTTGGGGAAAAACGCCTAACTATGTTTTTGCTCCACACGGCCGGATCATATGCTGAGAACGTCACGGTCGAACGTTGCATCTTCTAAAACGCTTTCTTAGCTTCAAATGTTGCATGTGTTGACCGTGCCGCAGCCAAACTGTGACTTTGGATCGGATGATGTTAGAATGCATCCCCGGAATGTAAGTCGGCCATGTGGAAGGTCACTCAAGAGGCCTCACGATGCTATAGTCAGAGATGGTCAAGTCCGATTCGGCCATCGCAGGGTGCCAAGGATGAGCGGGGCTGACCGGGGTGGCTTACGCCGACTCGGTCAGCGTTGGAGGTGCCTGGGTTGGTCAGGGTCGATCGGGAAAGGCTGTGGCTGAGCTGGCCGACTCGAAGTCTGTGAGGGTTACGCGGAGCCTTCCGGAGCTATCTCCATGATCTGGGTTCCATATGAAGGGCGACCTGAACGCATATGGAGGTATTAGGAGGAGCACCACCGCGCTAGGGCCGAGTGGTGTCCCGTTAGCTGCAATGCTGCGAACTCCTTTTGAACCACCTCAGGGGTTTGTGTACCGCCTAAGGGGCGACTCGACCGGTACAGAGCTGTTAGGGTCTTAACCGACTCGGGGGCACCGCCGTGCCGGGGCCGAGTGGTGTCCCGTTAGCCGCGATGCCAGTGAGCTCCTTTTGAACCGCCTCAGGGGTTTGTGTGCCGCCTGAGGGGCGACTCGACTGAGTACGGAGCTGTTAGGGTCTTAACCGACTCGGGGCACCGTCGTGCCGGGGCTGAGTGGTGTCCCGTTAGCCGATGCCGGCGAGCTCCTTTTGAACCATCTCAGGGGTTTGTGTGCCGTCTGAGGGGCGACTCGACCGGGTACGGAGCTATTAGGGTCTTAACCGACTCGGGGCACCGCCGTGCCGGGGCCGAGTGGTGTCCCGTTAGCCGCAATGCCAACGAGATCCTTTTGAACCACCTCAGGGGTTTGTGTGCCGCCTGAGGGGCGACTCGATTGGGTACGGAGCTGTTAGGGTCTTAACCGACTCGGGGGCACCGCCGTGCTGGGGCGAGTGGTGTCCCGTTAGCCGCAATGCCGGTGAGCTCCTTTTGAACCACCTCAGGGGTTTGTATGCGCCTGAGGGGCGACTCGATCGGGTACGGAGCTGTTAGGGTCTTAACCGACTCAGAGGCACCGCTGTGCCGGAGCCGAGTGGTGTCCCGTTAGCCGCGATGCCGGCAAGCTCCTTTTGAAATGCCTCAGGGGTTTGTGTGCCGCCTGAGAGGTGACTCGATCGGGTACGGAGCTGTTAGGGTCTTAACGACTCGGGGGCACCGCCGTGCCAGGGCCGAGTGGTGTCCGTTAGCCGCGATGCTGGCGAGCTCCTTTTGAACCGTCTCAGGGGTTTGTGTTCTGCCTGAGGGGAAACTCGACCGGGTACGGAGCTGTTAGGGTCTTAACCGACTCGAGGGCACCACCGTGCCGTGCCGAGTGGTGTCCGTTAGCTGCGATGCCGGCGAGCTCCTTTTGAGAGACCTGGTCTTTGGGTGCGAGGGAGAGTAGGCTGTGGCGTCAGAAGGGACCTCCTTTATTGCTTATACCCCAGGGGAATACTTTATTGATAATATTGGCGGAGGTTATTCGCATTCCAGGTACGTGGAATGGGTTGTCCGTTGAGTTCTTCTAGCTTGTATGCCCCCGGTGGAGTGTCTCGGTGACACGATAAGGGCCTTCCCAGTTGGGGGATAGCTTGCCTCCCTCTGTAGGCTTAGAAACCTTAGCTTTTCTCAAACCAAGTCTCCGCGGTGAAAAACCTTGAGACGAACTCGAGAATTGTAGTACTTGGCCGTTCGCTGACGATAGGTCGCCATGCGCAGCCTTGCCCGATCACTGATCCTGAACGATGAGATGAGAAAGCGGATTAATCGGAGGATCTTTGCTTCACCGAGTTTCCTGCAAAAAAGCCCCAGGATCGGAGGGATCTCCCGGTGGGACCCTTCGACGCTTAAGTCAGCAATCGAAGCCACAGCAGAAGAGGAGCTCAAATGAGCTCTTTTTAGATGAAAAGGGTGTTCCCGGGGAGGAGGAATTCCTCTCTGGGTGTTAGGATAGTGATTTTTTTTGGGGTTATCACCCATACCTGATTACTGAGTGGATTCACCTCTTTATAGGGGTGACATCTGTATGATCACGTGGGATTCTGTGAAAAGGGAATGTCCGGAGTTCTTAGGAGTTGTGTGAACCTGGGCTGGTTGGTGGGTCCTGTCCCATCGGAGAGGGAGAAAATGGTGGTTGGTGGGCTAAGTCCCATCAGCTAGTGGTAGTTGGGTCCAGTCCCATCAGCAACGTGGCCAGTGGGTAGTTGGATCTGGTGTTGTCAGGCGGCGCGGGTCAGAGAGGTAGCGTCCTGACCTACCAAGGCCGTGTTGGGGCAGATTTGGAGGAAACCGAGGAGTCTCGACTCTCCCGAGGGAGCCGAGGCTTAGTTGGGTTGGCCAGGGGTGGTCGGGGCCAGCCTTGCCGACTAGGAAGTGCCGGGGCGGGGCCGACCAGGAATGGTCGGGGCCGGCTCGGCGGGCTTGGAGATGCCGGGGCCGAGAGGGGCCGACCAGGAATGGTCGGGGCCGGCTCGGCGGGCTTGGAGACGCTGGGGCTGAGAGGGGCCGACTAGGAATGGTCGGGGCCGACTCGGCAGGCTTGGAGACGCCGGGGCCGAGAGGGGCCGACCAGGAGTGGTCGGGGCCGACTCGGTGGGCTTGAAGACGTCGGGACCAAGAGGGGCCGATCAGGAGTGGTCGGGGCTGACTCAGCGGGCTTGGAGACGTCGAGCGCACTAATGTTTTGGTTTTACCTAAATTGCCCTTGTGGCTGCACCAGTCACATCAATGTTGTAGAATATATTTGTGGTTTTATCAAATTGGAATAACAAGGGGATGGCATTAGCCATCTAGGTTGAACTTAGGTTCCATTAGCCAATATGTTTTGTGTCACAAAGTACCAGAAAGAGAATTAGTTGTGATTGCCATGGGAGCCATGGTCGGTGGCATAGGCTTATAGGATCCTTATCGGAAGGTAAAATAACAAGAAGAACCTTAGGTGGCAACAGCTAGGCGTTGCACATATTTACTGCCAAATGGTCTCTATAGAATTAATAGAAGAGTTAGAATTGTCTTTCAGGACAAACCTCATTCCCAACGCATGAGGTGACGTACACCTAAAGTTGAAAGCGACGAGGCATTGGAGCAACTGTTATCTCGATAGGGCTACGGGCCAATCCCATAATGAGATTTTTTTTTTTTTTTGGTACAAACGGGCAATCACACTAGTCTAGCGCGAGTCAACCCAGATAAATCAGAGTACAAAATTTGCTGCAAAGGAGCAGGGCAGAGGTCACCCGGCGTCAAAATCCATGGACCAAAAAGCAGAGCCACTGAAGCAGCAACCCAATCCGCCGCCGAGTTGGCTTCGCGATATATATGCCGGGTCTGGACGCAATCAATCTCCCACAGAATAGTCCAAATATCCAACAAAATCGGAGTAGAATGAGTAGGAGGGCAATTCTGCATCTGAATCCAAGAAATGACCGACATGGAGTCACCCTCAATACAAAGCCTCTGAGCATGAAGAACCCGAGCAGCATAAGAAATACCCGCCCAAGCCGCATGAAGCTCGGTCATGGGGATAGAGGAGTCGAGAGTACCAAAACCTTCCGCCGCCAAAAGGTCACCATGAGGTCCTCGGATAATGAACGCTGAACCAGCAATTCTTCCACGGACACTCCCGTCAAAATTGACTTTGACAACCCTGGAGGGGGGGCTCCCAAGAGATAAAAATTGTATGCCGGTTCGCTGCCGAAGCAGCAGGGGATCCCCAGTGGACAGAGATATCAAAACCAATACGAGCACAGTCCGCCGCCAATAATCTGATCTTCCTAGCAATCTTGTGAAGAGAAATAGTGTCATCAGAGAAAATAAGCTGGTTCCTAGTTAGCCAAATCTGATAAGCAGTGATCGCCCAGAGACCTTTCTTATGCTGAGGGCACCTCCAAAGGTCCAGAAGGAAAGAAGAGTGCAGGGAGCCCGAGTCATTCTGTCTGAACGGATATCCCATCATAAGCCAGACCCGTCTAGCTCTGGGGCAGATGAAAATAGCATGATCTATAGATTCCTCCTCTAAGCTGCATAACGGGCAGATCGACTGAATAGGAAGACCCCTCCGAGATAGGAGAGCACAGGTAGGAAGAGAGCCCCACAGAAGTTTCCAGATAAATAACTGACTCTGGGGATAGTAGGAAGCTTCCAAATCCACGCTGCGTCCTCCAGGCGCTGAGGCTGAGGTCTGAACATCATCATCAGATCCCTGGTCAGAGCCTTAGAGAGACAGGATCTCTGCCAGAGTCTAACATCAGAAGATCGACCAGGAAGAAGAGGCATCGATAAAATCCACGGGGCAAGCTCAGCACCGAACATCTTGTCACCGAGGGGATATGCCAAGCTGGAGGGTCTGAGGAGATCCATTGACCATACAAAAATGCGAACATGGACCACACCAAAATTAACATAGAAAATTTACTTTCTTGATATTCAAATACGAAATGCCAAAGAAACATGAGACATTCAGGAAAAGACAAACTAGCTCCACATCTTATATTATGAAACTTATTCACCTGATATGCTAGCTTCAATTGACTTTCTTGCATTCCTTTGCAATTCAGTTGGATGTTTTTGTAATATTTCTATGAGTCATTCCTATCATGTAAGCCATCAACTGCACTCTTCTAGAATTTGAAGTTACTAACATGTTCTTCTTCTTAAAAAAATAATATATTATTATTATTGTTATTTACTTTATATAGGGGTCATTAATCTTAGAACAATCTAGCGAAGCAAACTCCTCTAAAGCTAGCATCGTTCAAAATATGATTTTAGCTAGCATATTTTTTTAATATTTTTTTAAAAAATAAAATTTAAATCAAGTCCTCCATCATATTTCATACAATGCTCTTATGCCCCTAAAGTTACAACATCATCCTAGAAACAGAATGTTAAATTCCTATTCTCTTCGGCATCTGATGTTATAGAGAAGCTAAAAAGTTTAGTTTAATGGCTATACATATCCGTTCAATCTTATTTATCAATTTAACATTAAATATTATATTCTTTAGTATGGATTGAGTATGGTTGACAATCTACGCCACCTGAAATCCACCGTCTGAGGACATGAGTTCTATCCCTCCACTACTTCCAGAGATTCCCCCGAAGTTAAAATCCGGGGATAAGAGCTGACTCACAGGTTTAGGATTTAATTCAGGCTAAATTTCTCAGATATTGTCCTTGATTTCAGATTCCTCGAGAGCTGTTTGGTAGGCATATTTAGCAAAATTGATTTATCAAAATCCAATTATTGAAGAAGTTTTATACAACAATGAATGTTTTTCATAAAACTAGCTAGCCAAAACTTGACAAGTCAAAAGATTTACAAGAATAAATTCTGTAGAAACAAATATTTTCTCGTTTTTCATATATCTGTTTTATAGAAATTTATATTGTATAATTATTTATCTCAAAAAAAATTATAAATATCCAAACAACATATATATAAGAATACTGTTATAGATCATCCATGTGATAGGTGGGAACTAATGCAACACAAGAGAAGATGGTTTCATACAGACTGCTTGGACCATTCCACAGATCATTATGGCCTTTAGTATTTATCTTTGCCTAAATAATTTAATAGTAGATCAGCTTTTTTATTTTATTAATCAAATTAATTGCAAAATAGAGTTGAAAATGTGCAGAAGAGCTGATTCAATTTAAATTAAGTCAGCATAGATTTCAACCTTTCTAACAGAAATATAACTTCAAGATTTAGAAGACAAAAATATTATAAAGTTTCTTCTCTTTCAAAAGTATCATCACAAATTAAAAAGCAACTGATGCTAGACAAGTTTATATGAATCAGGGACTTTGAGTAGATGTGCAGTCAGTCACATAGTATGGTAGGGTCCATAATTTTATTGGGTAAGAACATGATAAGGCAGGACTCAATCAAAAATTGAAAATTCTGAAGGGGGATTCATCCTTTTTCAATCTTTGAAGGATGGTACGAATTTGATCACCACCAAATCATATAAAAATGTAAAAGCAAGATGATATCCCTACTAAAATTTTACAGTAGGATTTTGAATCTTGATCTTGATAATTTTTTTTCAATAGATGGCAATTAAGGTTTTTCTTGATTTCTTATATTCCAAGATTATAAGAGAGGGTCGTAATTTCTCTTCCTTCACATGTGAACCTTTAGATCAGATCCACAATCAAGAAAGGGATGGCTTCTTGGATGAAGAGTAGCTAGAGTTTCTTTCTTTCCAAGAACGTGCAGCTTTCTTCATCCTTGAAAAACCGGTTACAAGAAAGACGTCTAGGGATTAGATGGTAGCAGCAAAATGCCCTAGAGATCTAGGGCATCAACGTGTAAGAGGGATCAAACGCAAAGACACGGATTGATTAACAAGAAGAAAATGGTTCCACATGCTTCTTTTTCTCTACTTAGATGATTACATGAAGCCCCTTAAAATAACCCACGATCCATGATCGCTTCCAAGATAAAAAAAGATGCCTAATTACATGCATAATAAATCCTAAAAAACTCATTTGAACTAATCCATACCTTGGGCCCAAATCCGGCCCAACGATAAATTAGTCCCCTCAAGACCTAATAACCTGAGCTGTAAACCCATGAAGCCCATAAACCTTCATCCTAGGACTAAAATCTGCCCCAAACCTACGAGACCGCATGAACCACACGCCTTTCTTGGATGTTTTCTCATGAATGAAATGTCGTGGGCATTCTTTTGTTCAATTCAGTTTTTGGAGTACCACACTAGACTTACAAATTCTATGAGCAAATAGGGAAGAGTTGGACTTCAATTACCTGATTGCCTTCCCTTAAAAAACAAAACAACAAAAAGAAAAAGAAAACTCTGATTGCGACGGCCAAAGCGGAATCCACCTATCTTGTGTGTGAGAGAGGGATTTTTCAATTGCATTTCAGAGGCGAAGTGCGAGGAAAAAAAATATCTCCCGGTCTTGGTGTCCGATTGCAATTGAAAGTTTCCAGTCTGATGACCAATGAGCGATCCGGACCTTCTGAAAGAAACTGAAAACGAAAGGGAGTGAAAGGTCTACTCACCCCACACTCATGATCTAGTGCTGGTGCCGTTCCAGTTGGATTATGTTGAGCATTAAGTATAAAAGAATTAGCTAGACCACAAAAGACCACGTCAATATCTTTTGTGGCAGGCACTGGTTGCCCGCGGACAAGGCAAGGGACGCTTGATTGGAACTAATGCTTCAATAATGCAGATATCACAAGCATATATTTACTAATTTGTCCATATTTATTAAGGGGCAATTGACAGCTCAATCAACTTTTGAGTTGTGTTTTTATGCATTGCCAAACAATTCTGAAATAATCTGGATTGTCTACAAAATAGATTACCACTAGATAGATTGTCAGTAATGTTGATTACTTTGTTTCGTATATACAGGTAATGTTACAGTGGTTAGAAAAAGTTAAACCAACGTTCATCAACGTAACGGTCCAAGCAATTTATTTTGTAAGCCATTTCTGACGTATTTAGGCTAACGCTATTAGGCCTTTAAGGCTATTATGGACCGAGCTGTTGGAGCTTTTATAGGTAAGCTTATAAATAGGTTAATTCAATTGAGGTAAAAATCAATCAGAATATTTTTTTTTTTTGTTATTTCTTGAGCATATTCTTTTCTTTTGTTATATTATTTTTATTGTTATTTCTTGAGCATCTAAAGGTTTTATTGGGTTGCACCTCATGCGATCGTACTCGTGGTAGGAGGATCGGGTCAAGCCGGATCGTTGTACCTTGGGACAGATCGTTAATAACCTGCACGAAAGGACAAAAATCTGATCCTTAGGGCAGTGTCTAACATGCCTCGGTCCTGGCTTGATTCATATCATCTTTTATTTTTTACTTTATTTATGTATTTAAATTTCTATATTAATTCTCTAGCAATTTCTAAGAAGGATTTTTTGCAAAGATCAAAACTATTTTCTAACAGCTAAGGACCAGATTTTTTTTTTTTCTATAAATTGCTAGATTTTTTTATTATAAGTTATTAAAAAAATTATTCTTTTGAGTATGCATATTTTGTCTGAATATATAATGTACATTTATAGATATATACATATGCATAATAGACAGACATATATACTGTATTGATACATATATTCATAGATCTATATTCAAGCAAAAGAATCCTTATGTAATGATATATGAATGTATTATTCATGTGGAGACGTGCGGGTTGATACATGCATAATTATTTTTTCAGTGCATGCTATATATATATTATAGTACCACTTACCTAGCAATGACAAATAAGCTCCTCTCAATCATCAGTTGCTATACATTCTAACCATGAATTTTTGGGTCAAAAATATTGCTAATGACTCCAAAGCATCAGGAATCTCTTCTGGTTGAAGAACATCTTGTTTCATTCCATTCCAGGTCAGGAGATACGTTTTTGGAATCCTTCTTTTGGTAATGTTGTGCACCCATGACTGCACAAAGTTTAGATATTTAAGTCGATCATGTTACATTCCTTTAGGCATAACATTGCTGCTTTCTGCAACAATTCATCAAATATCTGATGCCATCTTGTTCATTAAATGTGACCAATCTTACTATTGCCAAAATTAGATCCCTTGTTGCAAGATCTAATGGTGCATATCCAGTAGTATTTATGTTTGTATCATTAAAATTTAGACATCCAGGCTATGAAGTGTTTTAGTCATCGACAGCTTCAATGCAACACGGTTTAGAAAAGCATATCTATAGCTTTTCTGTCTTTTGAAATTTGCGATAATGGTTTAAGATCTGAAAAGAGAAAAAAAAGGAGAAAAGTGCAGGTGTCTTTTTAATGCTTGTCTTGAGTTTTATAAGTGAACCTAAAACAATTTTTATTGGCATAAAATTGGGATGGCAGGCATAGCATGTATGCTTCTATCAGTAGAATGTAGTCTTGCTTTATACATCACTTACCACACAGCTACAAAACTTAAAAATTTCTATGATATACACATGTATATATAGGTATTATATATATATTATATGTGCGTACATACATACATACACTTGTGCACATGATATATGCATGCTTGTATGTAGATGTATTTTTATATATTTTATTATTTTACTTTCAAGTGCAGCTATTAGCATATTACTGTATTCTTATATAAATGCAAAAGTCTTCTTATTCCAGATAAGTGTTTTCTGTTATAATGGCCATTGAGAGATTACACCATGTTTTTGTTGGGCCTGGTGTGGTGCTATTAAGGCCCAGGTGGGCTAACTTGTATTGGGCTGGGTTTGAGTCCAAGGGTTGAGATTAAATCAAGTCACGGGTGTACACGGGCTTGGGGATTAGTTTAATCTCATTGGTTTAGTCTATGGGAGTTTTTTGTTGAGTCTGGGCCTGGCCCACTCGTGGATGTATTTAAACTCTAGTCTCTAGGGTTTGGATGGAATAGAGAACAGATTCTTTTCTCCCAAAAAAATTCCCTTCTCTCATCATAGGGCGGCAGCCCTTTCTTTCTCCTCCCCATCTTCCTCCTTTTTCAAGAAGTAAACCTAACAGGATTGGGAATCCTTAGTTCTAGTTCTTGTTGAACGGGAATCCCATTGCTATTCATCAAGGTCTAAACCTAACAGGATTAGGAATCCTTAGTTCTGTTCTTGTTGAACGGGGAATACCATTGCTTTTCATCAAGGTCTAAACCTAACAGGATTAGGAATCCTTAGTTCTAGTTCTTGTTCAACAGGGAATCCCATTGCTATTAATCATAGGTCTAAACCCTAACAAGTGGTATCAGAGTCTGGTTCAAGGAGTAATCTGGAGGCCTTCAAGGAGTTGAAATAATTTCAACATCTCGTCAAGGTACTTCTCTATTTTATAAAATTTATTTTTGTGCTATTTTGGAATTGGCCATGGGGAGTAGCATAAAAATAGAGGTTGAGAAGTTTGATGGGAAGGAAAGTTTTCCCATGTGGAAAGTCCGGGTAGAGGACCTCCTTGTGCAGCAGGGTTTAGATTTGGCTTTGGAGGAAAGGCCAGATGGGATGACAGACAAGCAGTGGATTTTTATTGAAGAAGACATGTTCAATGATCAGGGGCTATCTGGCGGATTCAGTCCTCTATTCAGTGCTGGAGGAGAAGACCCCGAAGGGACTCTGGACGAAGTTGCACACCCTCTATATGGGGAAGAATATGTGCAACAAGTTGATGTTGAAGAAGCGCCTTTACAGCCTTCGGATGTCAGAAGGTGGAGATGTGCTGGGTCACATCCAAATATTGACCAGATGAGCAATGAACTTCTGAATGTCGGGGTCAAGATGGAGAAGAAGATAAAGCACTTCTGCTTTATGTTCAATGCCCACGTCTTATGACTCATTGGTCACAACACTGCTCTATGGGAAGGAGACATTAATTTATGAAGATATTGTCTCGGTGCTTCGGACGAATGAGCAGAGGGAGAAGATGACCAAGGAAGCTGTTCCCCAGGAGGGTCTATCAGTTGGGGAAAGGACAGGCAGAGGTAGGGGCAGGACAGAAGTAAGTCTGGAGGACGATCAAAGTCCAGGAAAGGCAAGAGAGAGCTGAAGTGCATAAGTGTGGAGAGGTAGGACATTTTAAGAAGAATTGTCCTAAGTGGAAAACAGAAGGGAGAAAAAGGAGGATCTGAGTCTGTGAGTACAGTTGCAGATCAGGAGGTGGAGGATGATCTCTTGGTTGTATCATGATCACAGGCACAGCACAGAGATGTGGACCTTGGATTCAGCCTGTTCTCATCATTACACTCCCAACCGGTCGTGGTTCAGTACTTACACAGGGTTGAGGAGGGGAATGTGACTCTTGGAGATAATCACCCTGCAAGGTGGCAGGTATGGCACAGTGAGGGTGAGGATGTTTGATGGTATAGTGCGCACTCTTACCAGTGTGAAGCATGTCCCAGAACTCAAGAAGAATCTGGTATCACTGGGGTACTTGGAGCGGACTGGATACAGCTTCAGCAGTCGTGCCAGGAGTGGAGTTCTGAACATCTCCAATGGAGCCATGGTGGTGATGAGAGGGAGGAGGCTGGAAAATAATCTATACAAGATGGAGGGCTCTGTGATGACTGTAAATCTGAGGTGGCAGCTGTGGAGCAAGATCCCCAGGATGTGTACAGGATGTGGCATTACCGCCTGGGCCACATGGGAGACAAGGGGATGAAAGAATGAGCAGAGAGGTCTGCTTCCACTTGAGTAGCGGAGATATGGAGATCTGTGAGCCTTGTCAGATGGGAAGCAGAGGAGAGTACAGTTCTCAGTCAGCACAGCTAGGAGTGCTGAACCCCTGGAGTTAGTAACACTGATGTCTGGGGACCAGCCCCAGTTACTGCAAGGAATGGGGCCAGATACTTTATGACCCTGATAGATGATTTCTCAAGGAAGCTGTGGATCTACTTTATGAAGGAGAAATCAGAGGTCTTCACCAAGTTCAAAACTGGAAGGCTGAGGTGGAAGGAGCAGGGTAAAAGTGTGAAGTGTCCCTGAGGTCTGATAATGGCGGGGAAACACCAGCAGGGAGTTTCCAGATTTTTTGTGAGGAGTGGGGCATCAGAAGGCACTTCTCGGTGATGGGAACTCCTCAAGAATGGGGTGGCTGAGAGGATGAACAGAACTATTGGAAAGGCAAGATGCTTAAGGCTGCAGGCAGGGCTTCCAAAGATGTTCTGGGTTGACGCAGTAGATGCAGCTAGCTACTTGGTCAATCGGTCACCGCACACCAGGTTAGATGGAGACATTCCAGAGGAGATATGGTCTGGAAGGAAGACAAGCCTAACCATCTAAGGGTGTTAGGATGCACAGCAGATGTGCATGTTGGAGCTGGGGAGCGGAGTAAGTTGGATGCCAGGTCTAAAGATGGTGTTCCTAGGCTACCCGCGAGGTTCAAGGGGTATCGGCTTTGGGACCCCTTGGAGAAGAAGGTTGTCATTAGCAGAGAGTAACCTTTGATGAGAGCTCAATCCTCCAGAACAGAAGTGGCATGGATGCACAGCAGGGACTACAGGAGGTAGAACACGGTAACACTAGTCAGACAACCTCCTATACAGTTGTGCCATTTGCTAGTGGA
>UESW01003977.1:60318-307848 GCA_900491605.1 Calamus simplicifolius | reverse complement strand
ACTTGGAGCTGGAGCAGATGGATGTGAAGACAGCATTCCTCCATGGTCATTTGGAGGAGAGCATCTACATGGAGCAGCCACCAGGGTTTAGAGAACCAAGATCAGATGGGAAAGTCTGTTTGCTGAAGAAATCTCTGTATGGGCTGAAGCAGTCGCCGAGGCAGTGGTACAAGAGATTTGACACTTATGTTAGGAGCATTGGACTTTCCAGGTGTGAGTATGATTCTTGTGTGTATGTTAAATCTCTGGATGATGGGTCTAGGATGTACTTACTCTTGTATGTAGATGACATGCTGATAGCATGCAAGAGTAGAAGGCTGTACAGGAACTGAAGATAGCTTTGTCTCGGGAGTTTGAGATGAAGGATCTGGGGCCAGCCAGGAAGATCCTAGGGATGGAAATCATCAGAGATAGATCCAAAGGTGTGCTGCATCTGAGTCAGGGTGGCTACATTAAAAAGATTCTGGAGCGATATGGGATGAAGGATGCCAAACCGACAGCACTACCTTTGGCAGCACATTTTTCCTTATCGAAGACCATGTCACCACAGACTGAGGTGGAGGCTCAGGAGATGGAGAAGGTACCATATGCTTCTGGTGTTGGGAGCCTTATGTATGCCATGGTATGTTGTAGGCCAGACATAGCCCATGCAGTGAGCCAGGTGAGCAGGTTCATGGCGCAGCCTGGTAGGGAGCACTGGCGAGCACTGAAGGGAATCTTCAGGTACTTGGTAGGTACAGTTGGGGTTGGTATTTGCTATGGACAGCAAGAAGTGCTGAGAGATCCAACTTATCCAAGGAGGCTCGTGGGCAGTTATATGGGTATGTGGATGCAGACTTTGGTGGAGATGTGGACACTAGGAGATCCACAACAGGCTTTGTGTTCAGCCTGTTTGGTGGTCCAGTATCGTGGAGATCATGTCTGCAGCCCATCACAGCCTTATCTACCACGGAGGCAGAATACATAGGTATCACAGAGGCAGCAAAGGAAGCTCTTTGGCTGAAGGGCTTGATGCTGGAGATGGGACTTGATCAGAAGGTTGTCCAGGTGCATAGTGACAGCCAGAGTGCTCTGATGCTTGCGCAGAATGCAGTCTATCATGCCAGGACGAAGCACATTGACCTCAGATACCACAGGATCAGAGAGCTGGTGGAAGATGGTGAGGTGGAGCTGGTGAAGGTATACACCAAAGAAAATCCAGCAGATGCACTGACTAAGGTTCTTCCACGGGACAGTTTTCAAAAGTGTATTTCGTTGTTAAAGCTGATGGACACAGTGGACGTGCTGAGGCCTTGAAAGCACCAAGGTGGAGATTGTTGGGCCTGGTGTGGTGCTATCAAGGCCCAGGTGGGCTAACTTGTATTGGGCTGGGTTTGAGTCCAAGGGTTGAGATTAAATCAAGTCACGGGTGTACACGGGCTTGGGGATTAGTTTAATCTCATTGGTTTAGTCCATGGGAGTTTTTTGTTGAGTCTGGGCCTGGCCCACTTCGTGGATGTATTTAAACTCTAGTCTCTAGGGTTTGGATGGAATAGAGAACAGATTCTTTTCTCCCAAAAATTCCCTTCTCTCATCATAGGGCGGCAGCCCTTTCTTTCTCCTCCCCATCTTCCTCCTTTTCAAGAAGTAAACCTAACAGGATTAGAAATCCTTAGTTCTAGTTCTTGTTGAACGGGGAATCCCATTGCTATTCATCAAGGTCTAAACCTAACAGGATTAGAATCCTTAGTTCTAGTTCTTGTTGAACGGGGAATCCCATTGCTATTCATCAAGGTCTAAACCTAACAGGATTAGAATCCTTAGTTCTAGTTCTTGTTCAACAGGGAATCCCATTGCTATTAATCACAGGTCTAAACCCTAACAGTTTTATCTTATTTCAGTTTGAAAGTTGTGATCTCCTTTAGTTATATTTTTTCTGTATGGCTTTATCTTGAATATCAAGCATTGCCAAGCCATATACGGCTTTGCCATAAGTATATAAGACAAATAAAAAAAATGATGTTATTTTCTTGAAATTTATCAAATCCAAGAAGAATTTGGCAAATCAATTAACCAAGGATTATCTAGGAGTGGAGTCCTAGATTCATCATTATTGGTCACCAGCAGTGGATACCCAACCTCTGTGATTGGAGATCCCATGAATGAGGTTAATGTGGTAGAAACGAAACTAATTGAGTGATGTGTTAGCACAAACTTTGAAAAAAAATTTAACCCATCCCTATGATGAGTGCTCTTATAAAGTGACAAAGTAAATTTGTGTAAGGTTGAGTGATTCTCTTAATGGATCTGAGGTAGGTTATCTGCAAGGTATTAGTCACAAATACCCTTGGAGGATTCACCATATGAGAATCGTCATATTAGGCCATGACTAAAGGTTTGAGCTAACCTTAAAAAATTCTTATGAAAAATCAAGGTATTAAGCGCAAGGCCTTTAATATGCGCTGACTGCTTAAACCTAATTGATCCATACTGTGTGTATGATTAATAGAAGTCTGAGTCAAAGGACCTAGCTCAAGGTCTAATCCACTATGGTTCCTTCAGGTATATACAACCAATACTAAGTGAGGTTCAAGTCCACAGAACACCTCACCCATTGCGCATTATAAGATGCTCTAAAATTTTTATTATATTTATTTATTTATTTTAAACTTTTATTGGGGATTGTTGAAAAATGTTAAAAAAAAAGGGAACGCCCATGAGCGAAACGCTCGCGGATGTTCATTGAACGTTGCATGAACGTTGGAGACCAACGTTCATCAACGTCCAGTCCAAACAATTCATTTTGTAAGCCGTTTCCGACGTTATTTGGGCTAATGCCTTTAAGGCCATTATGGGCCAAGCGTTGGAGCTTTTAAGGGCTAAGCCTATAAATAGGCTCAAGGATTCAGATTGAGGTAGAAATCAATCAGAATATTTTTTTAATATTTTATTTTTATTATTATTTCTTGAGCATATTCTTTTCTTTTATTATATTATTTTTGTTGTTATTTCTTGAGCATCTGAAGGTTTCATTGGGTTGCACCTCCACGCAATCATGCTTGTGTTAGGAGGATCAGGTCGAGCTGGGTCATTGTACCTTAGGGACAGATCGCCAATAACCTGCACAAAGGGGTAAAATCTGATCCTTAGGGCAGTGTCTAACACGCCTCGATCCTGGCTTGATTCATATTGTCTTTTATTTTTTACTTTATTTATGTATTTAAATTTCTATATTAATTCTCTAGCAATTTTTAGGAAGGATTTTTTGCAAAGATCAAAACTATTTTCTAACAACAATAATATTGATTACTGTATTTGATATGATAATCTAATAATAAACTAAATAGTAATAAGCAATATAAATAATTCAATAATAATCTAAACAATAATATAATATAAACATCTTCTTTTGAAATTTTAAAATACTTTCAACTATCTCAACAAAAAAGCATTTGTAGTTTTCAAAATAAGAACACAACACAAAAGTTGTTATGTTCAAATCCAAAACTACTAATAAAACTATCCTCTAGCTAACCAAACGTTTATACCAAACTATTATAGATAAATAACCAAATAAACACAGTATCCAAAACAATCACAACTAGCAACATAGATGTTCTAACTAGGATTCAAACCAAAAATATCCAATACATGATATTTTCTCAACTTCTGAGGTAGTGAAAAAAAGTAAGTCAGACATGCACTATCACAAGCAATGATCAATCCAGCTTTAACCATCAATGACATATGCAACCCCAAATCTTCAATCTCCGCTATTGCCTCATAAACCTTTTTCATCATCTCTTGATCATTTGTAAGAAACTAAAAAAATCTGCCAACTTATCAATACTTTTACTTGAAGTTTGACACATTACCTGCCAATTGTTTATAGTCTTAATCAAAGTGCATGTAAAAACTTCTTCCTCATTAGAAGCCTTTCTTCTTCTTTTTTTATCTTGATAAAAAAGCACTTTGTTGAACATGACTGGTAGGAGCTTGGGGAATGGAGTTATTACTCTTAAATTTGGTAGGATCTACAAATTGGACCTTCTCTTCACTATTCATTGCTTCTGTAAGGATTTCATTGCCTCCTATTCACTATTCGAATCAAATACAATCCTATGTAAACTAATTTTTCTAATCTTGTATCTATCATACTCATCAAGATCAATCATGTTTCTCTTATTACTTCTTCTAATCAATAAAGTGACATAGTATGTATGCAATATATCAACTAACGCAATAATAGCCCTATGAAGATTGATGTACATAACAATGATAGATGCTAATTTTGGAAGCAACTCTTCTGACAGTCGATTTATCTAAATGATAATATTATCACAAGAAAAATAACATATTTTTCATTAATATATTTCAAAAAATTTAATAAATATTTTAACAAATTATATGTTAAACTAATATAAAATTAAAAATTAATAAAAAAGATCACTATAAGAATTTTAAAAATTAGCAACGTCATTTTGGTGTCATTAATAAAAAAAATTCATCGCTAATCCCATTAGCGACGCAACAATGATGCTAAAAAATTCATCGCTAAAATGATCATCGCTGCGAAAATTAGTGATACTGAGCTATTTCGTTGCTAATTAGCGACGAGTTTAGCAACACCAAAATGGGAATTACTAAATAGCGACAACAATTAGCTATTTAGCGATGCATGTTAGGCATCACTAATTTTTTTTAAATAAAATTTTATAAATTTTATTTTATTTATTTTAATTAACCTACTTAAATAATATTCAATTTTAATAAGAGATACATTCATAAACATAATATTTCATTAAAAATAGAAATAATATATTAAAAAATATATATAATAAAAAACAAGTAGCATAGAAATAAAAAAGTAACACATTATAAAATATAATAAAATATAAAAATATCAATGCCGATCAACTGAAGGGAGAGTCATTTAGAGCTGGTGTTGACTGCGACATACGCATAACCAATTGCATCTTCTACAACTTCTGCTCATAACGAACGTGCTCCTCTCATTATATCCGATATCATATGTTCTGTGATGGAACGCTCAATCTACTCATAATTGCTGATGCCATCCTGATTGAAAGAAGAGGACCTGTGTCAGTCGAAGAATGCAAAAGCTTTGACGCCCAGACCGTAAACTCTATGATTATTTGGCTATGCACCAACAACCTCTAAGAAGATGCAGCCACTCTCCTGCAGTGAAGGATCGAGCGTGGACCCTCCCTTCTCTAATGGCTGTGTGGTTTGAGAGGTATGAGATAATAGCTCATCCATATGTGCCTGCAAAGAATACATATCAATATAATACAACTCATATTAGAGAAAATATATCAATAAACACATCATGTTTTTAATGATTTACTTACTCTGATACGTTGGGAGCGACTATCGATCCAAGACCCATCTTTTCTTATGTAGGTCATCTTGAACAACTGCTAGTGCCCTGGATCGGCGCCTTCCTTCAGCCTCTGAAAAATAACATTTCAAATTTATAGTAATGCTCATTTTAAAAAAATTATCATTAATAAGTATACAAAATCAATAAATTTATATATTTACAAGACGACATCGATGCTCTTCAATCGAAATAAATCTTCTATGTGGCAGAAAAGGCCAATGCCCGGACCAACTTGCTCGGATTGGCAGTTCGAGCTAGCTAGCTGTGGCCAACCTCCTCCGCCACTGGGGATCCGCCCACTGCTACTACCAGTCATCCTATATAGAATCGAAGATATAAGTGGAGTGTTTCGATGCCCTCCATAGTGACATAAATTATCAGAGTATCGATAGCGAGCAAGTGAAGTCCAAGTTATTCTAACAAGAGTTAGGGTTGGATCCCACTCAAATTCTTTCTGCAAGCAGAACAATTATGAATATACATATTATAATAAATAAATTATATAAACAAATGTTAAAAATATGACATTATAAATGCAATTAAGCATCATGCAAATAATGTATACTCACTATTGCCGTCAGATCACTTTTAATGAGCGTTGGGTAAGAATAAATCTTCGTGGGCCTTTGAGGGGATGGCGGGGCCCCTTCCTCCACTCAGGAACCTGCAAGAAAAGTCCCAGACCAGTGACTCCGGCGGGGACCCTCCGATGCCCAAGTTAGTGATTTGGGGAACATGGATTATTGTTCTTGAATGATTGAATAGAGCTTGACCCCCTACCTTAAGGGCCGGGGGCCTTTTATACCTGTTCGAGGATCCCTCTTACCCTTCGTTCGTCGTGGTCAAGTCCCTTTCAAACGGTTTTTTAATTTTTAGTCTTCAACGTGCCACAAAGGACGGGTAATGGGACTGAACGTGGGGCCATAACCGTCGTTAGCGGCGCCAGGGGAAAGCACGTTCATTGCACACGTTGCCGAGCACGTTCATGGTAACGTGATCCACCATTCTCGAGGGAAGTGGGCCACGTAGCTTGGACATGGAAGACCGTCGCCGAAGGCTGACGCCGAGGCCGACACTGAGGTCGTTGCCGAGACCGACGCCGAGGCTGACACCAAGGTCGTTGCTGAGACCGATGCCGAGGCCGACACCGAGGTCATCGCCGAGACCAACGCCGAGGCTGACACCGAAGCCGATGCCGACACCGAGACCAAGGCCGACCCCGAAGCCGACACCAAAGCTGAGATGGGCCGCGGCCAATGCGGAGGTCGAGATGGGCCGAGGCCGTCGCCGAGACCAAGGTGGGCCCTAGCCATGCGGAGGCCTGAGCGGGCCGTAGCTGATGCCGAAACTGGCACCGAGGCCTAGACGGGCCTTGGCCGACATGGGGATCGATATAGGCCGAAGTGAGCCCAACACCAAGGGACTAGATTGCCGCCAGACCACGCAACATAGGGCTCGCGGTCCTGACATCCTGTGGGCCCTTTGGCCCGATTAGCCACATCAGATGCCCCCCGCCCCTGAATTGGTATCAACGTTTAAATGAAAGGGGCGTCGAATCACTAGCGACTGATCCCCCCATCGCGTTGAAGGGTGTCCGCACACGTGTCCTTGATAAGATAGCTCCTTTATGGCAACAGGATCATGGGGCGTTATCATCTCTGCATCCTAACCGTCAGATTCGCCTCGAGGCTAGGAAGCAGTCCGAGATCCCGAAATATCGGTGACTATCATTGAGCCGTCAAATCACTGGCATCGATACATTCTCATTGGTTGGAGTCTCGTCTACCTCGCACCCAGAGCATCGCCGCAGAGTCCTTCTCAATGACTAGCGTCCGCGTGGCAGATGCGTCGGACGGGACAATTTTGAAGATGTCTATCAGAATTGAATGAGCGATGGCATGCTCTAGCTTCAATTTTTTTCTACTGCGCTAAGTTTCTTCTTCTCCCGGCCCAAGAGCTTCTCCAATTTCTTGACCTTCCTCTGTCCAGGTTTGTTCCCCATGCCTTCTCTGTCGTCTTCTTCTAATTCGCCCTCTCGGTCCTCCACAAACCAGGTCTCCCTGACCCGTAGGGCTATGGCCAGGGAACCGGTTGCTAGGAGTCCTCCGGCGGCTGTAACTCCGCCTTCTAGGGTAGCTTCGTCTTCTAGGGCAAGTAGGGGTTCCCCCGAGGGGACCGCCTCCACGGTTACCTCTGCTAATCTTGCGACCTTTAGGACGGCCTATAGGATACCCAGAGAGGTGCGACTGATCGCGCTAGGCCCTAATGATAGGGTGACCTCTCCCCCTCGAGGGGTTGCCCTTTATGAGGAGTTTTTTAAAGCCAGTCTTCATCTTCCTCTTCATCCTTTCATCATCAATCTCCTTGATAGATACAATTTGGTCCCTGCTCAGTTAGTTCCCAACTCAATCAGGGCCATCTGTGCCTTCTTTGTGCTAACCTGCCTTCAGGGCCTCCCGAGTAATGTTTCCCTCTTCCGCAGCCTATTCACCATCCGGGCTCAATCTGGCTGGTGGTTATTTGCCCCCAGGCCAAGTAGAGCCCTTAGGTTAGGTCTCCCTTCATCCATAAAGGAATGGAAATCTCGATTCTTCTTCGTCGAGGTGGACGGGGTAAGAAGGGAATGGGGCACGCCCAATACCGAGGCTAACAAGAACATCTCGGTAGTTCCGAGAGATCAATAAGCCTTCAATCTTCTCCTGGCGACCAAAATCCCATCATATCAAGAGCTATTGTCGGAGGACAACCTCCGGCACGCTGGCATCGCTCCCAATGACGGTGAGGGCCTCTTCCAAGATAGCATTTTTCCTTTGCTCCCATTTCTCTTTTTCTTTTCCCTTTATTTTTTTAATTTTTTTTAATATCGGCTCTTGTGCAGCTATGAAGATCACCATCCCAGCCGGGGCTTTCCACAAGGCAGCTGTCAAGAAGAGGAAAGGGCCGAATGATGGGGCCGAGGGGTCGAGGAAGAGGCCTCGGTCCCGATCACCGCCTACATCCCAGAACGTCCCCAAGCTTCCTACTCCATCACCTCCTCCCCGTCGAACCCCTATGCAATCAACGCCATTGCCCCCACGACGGTCTCCTACTACACTACCGCCGTGGCGATCTCCCACACCGCTGCTACCACTGGAGCCCGTCGATCTGACTGCAGGCACGCCGCTCGAGGAGTCGAGGGCCCACATCATCCAACCAGCAGAACACCTTGATCCGCCGACCACTGGGCCGGCCTCAAGGGAAGTGCCTCAGGCCAACAGAGAGGCATCAGTCGACAAGAGGCAGAAGGCCATTATGGGCTACGAGGCCCGCAATGCCGCGTCCGAGCCCACTGGAGATAAGATAGGACCGGTCTCCTCGCGGCCATATCTCATGAACCACCCCCACCTCGCCGGGAAGCTATTGTTGGCGGCATCCATGCCTGCTATTCGGGAGGAGATCATGCGGACCAACTGCCGAATCCTCTTCAAAGATGGCTAGACGGCCATGCTCTGGGTAAGCAACCATTTACATTCTAATCCTATTTGTTTTCCATAGGTTTACTTCGGGTAACTGACATCAGCCTCGATGTGCAGATGGTCAATATCTTCAATCACACTCAAGCCCTTGTTGCCAGCGGGGAGCGTCGGCTTGATCATTACCGTCGGGAAGCTTTTGAGTACTGGGACCGGGCTACGAAAGCTGAAGATGCTTTCAAGCTGACTCAGGCTGGGGAGGCAGAGAGGCTCGAAATAGTTCGATCTTAAGCGCGGGCTGAGGTGACAGCGGTGCAGCAACAGATGCGCAAGGTCCTCGAGCGTGCTATTACGGCCGAGGGGAAATTGATGGCCGCCGAGGCGGAATTGGTCGACATCAAGGCCCAGCTCAAAGCGGTGAAATCCGAGCTGAGGTCTTTCGAGAAGAAGATCAAAATCGCCGAGGAAGTGGCCCGCCTGGCTGACATCAAAACTATCGAGGCCGCGGAGGCAGTGAAAGCCGCCGATAAGAGGACAGCCAAGGCTGAAGCGGCGGCTCGGGCCGCTGTGGAGAAAGTGGCTGAGGTGGCAGAGAAAGCCATGGAAAACTACCGAAACTCTCAAGCCTTTGTCAATGAGGTGGCCGAGGCGGGGAAGAAAGCCGTGGAGAACTACCGGAATTCCTCGGTCTTCATCGAGGAGGTGGCCGAAGCAGGAGTCGATGCCTACCTTCAGGGTTTTTATTGCTGCCGAGACAAGGCAGTGAAGGTCTTTGGCATCGAAGGCCTTAAAGACTTAGAACCCGAAGAAGGAGACCTCGAGGGTGAAGAGGTCAACCAGGGTTCCGCTCCGGCCAATGATACCACCCCCCTAGCCGACGTCACTCCAGCAAAGAACTGAAGTTCCACCTGCAGTCTCAGTTATCTTCTCTTTTCTTTTCTCTTTTTTTTAAACGATGTACTTAAATCCGACTATGGTCGGCATTTTGTAAAAGCTTAATTGATCAATGAAAAGGAAGTATCCTTTGACATTTGTGTTAGAATAGCTGATTCTTTCTTTCTCTTTTCTTCTCTCTCTTTTTTTTTTTTATATTATTACCGAGACTTAGCTTCCCAAGCCGCCAGCCCGCTGTAATCTATTAGCATCCGTAGGAACGGTGTAGAGTCACACCAACCCCATCGAAACGAGGCCACTTATAGCTTAGTTAGGGATGTTTTGGGATGGGTATGCACTAATCCCTGACCACCAACATTAGGCTACTGATGGCCAAATAGCCCCATGGGCATTTAAAGAGATATTGCGGGAGTGACCCGATACCGTGCCAGGGAGCCTCTTAACCCCGAAGGGCAACCTGAGGGCGTCATAACCAAGCTCAGGGTCTCTTTTACCCTGAAGGGCGACCTGAGAGTATCGTGACCAGGCTCAGGGTATAACACCGGAATTTGGAATTGGCGCCGATGCAAGAGTCGGGCTTTGACGCCGACACGGGAGTCGAGCTATATTGCCGACACTGGAGCCAGGCTTTGGTGCCATCACGGGAGTCGAGCTTTGGTGCCGATGCAGGAGTCGGGCTTTGGTGCCGATGCGGGAGTCAGGCTTTGGTGCCGATGCAAGGTCGGGCTTTGATGCCGACGCAGAAGTCGGGCTTTGGTGGCGACGCAAGGTTGGGCTTTGATGCCGACGCGGGAGTTGGGCTTTGGTGGCATGATTGCAGGACAAAGAGGTGGTGCAAAATGTTGTATAAGAAGCGCATTTTCATTTCAATAATATGGAGGTGTGGGATATCCGAACCTACAACCATTCAGTTGGGCACGTCACTGGTTGTATCGGCGGAGGTTGTCGGAATTCCAAGTTCATGGGAGCGGCCTCCCGCTGAGCTTCTCGAGTCGGTAAGCTCCTCGGTGAAGGGCCTCCGCGACCTGGTAGGGCCCCTCCCAGTTAGGTGATAATTTTTCTTCCTCCGTTGGTCTCGAGACCTTGGCCTTCCGGAGGACTAAGTCCCCAAGACAGAACACCCGGGGCCTAACGCAGGCGTTGTAATACCTTGTCGCTTTCTGTCGATAAGCTACTATCCGGATTCGTGCTTGATCGCGCGTCTCCTCGATGAGATCCAAGTTGGCCCTCAGTTGGGTTGAGTTGTCCTCCTCATTGTAGGCTTCTACTCGGGGATTGGGGACCCCGATTTCCACTGGGATAACAGCCTCGGCTCCGAAAACAAGACTGAATGGGGTTTCACGGTGGGAGTTCTTGGAGTTGTATGATAGGCCCACAGGACATGGGAAGTTCTTCCACCTACCTTCCTTTAAAGTCATTGAGCCGTGTCCGGAGCCCCTGAAGAATAGTACGATTAGTTACTTCAGTTGCCCCATTGGTCTGTGGATGTCCGACGGAGGTGAATCTCTAATTGATTCCTAACTCGCTACAAAATTCTTTGAAGGGGGCATTGTCGAACTGTCGGCCATTGTCTGTGATGAGAGTGTTGGGAAGCCCAAAACGGTAAATTATGGATTTCCAGAAGAAGGCTCTCACTCTTGCTTCAGTTATTTTGGCTAGAGCTTCGGCCTTCACTCATTGGGTGAAGTGGTCGATAGCGATTAGCAAAAATCTTCGTTGGCCGGAGGTAGGGGGAAATGGTCCCAAAATGTCCATCCCCCATTGGGCGAAGGGCCAAGGAGCAGAGATGGGACTTAAGTGAGAAGTGGGCTGCCACTGGACGTTGGCGTGCCGTTGGCAACTGTCACATTTTTGCACCAATTCGGCCGCATCTTCTCGCATGGTGAGCCAATAATATCCCTGGTGAAGGGCTTTATACGCTAGCGCTCTGACCCCCAGATGGTTCTCACATGCGCCCTCATGAATTTCGTGGAGAATGTAGTCAGCCTCAACAGGACCGACACACTTGAGGAGGGGATACGAGAAGGACCTTCGGTACAGGCGTCCATCCATTATCAGAAATTTGGAAGCTCACCACTTGAGGAGTCTGGCCTTGGAAGGGTCATCGGGGAGGACACCATTGGTGAGATATTGAACATAAGCGTCCATCCAAGAAGGCCCCTGCTCAATCGGTAGAGCCTCATATGCCGCCTCGATGCTCAATCGGGAGGGGACAGGTTCTTCCATGATCCGCCTAGTCAGGGAGGACAACTTTCATACTTTGCCTTTGACTGATTGGTCAGTCATTGGCCGAGCTTCTCTAAGTGTCGGTAGCGCTCTTCCAGTCGCCTCTCTGCACGGAGGTGAGTCCTCTTGCCTGTGGACTCTTCTCCTAACGAGGTAGATAGGGGACGGGGGGACGGGCGGTGTCGACGGGCTACACCCTTCCCTGGGGCCTTGTCCTGGGATCATCGGGGAGAGGGACTATCAGAGGATCTCCTGCTTGCGGGGGCATCCCAATGGCAGTGAGCCTTCCATTGGGAATGTCTTCCGTGGGTGGATTGTTGGCTGAGCTGCGCCACAACTTCTTCCAAGGAGTGGGGTGGCGGCGGAGGTTGAGCGGCCGCCGATTGTTGTTGGAGTTCCCGAATCACCGTGGCAAGGGACCGCACCTCCTGAGCGAGGGCGGCGACCCTATCACCTTGGCATGGTAGTGAAGGATGAATTGGCGGGAGGACCCCCGGCTGCTCGGCCCTCACCTGCTGCTCCCCAGCCATGCTGGTGGAAGCTTCTTGAGCGCGAATTACCACCATCTCTTCTTCGGGTTAGGAGGGATTGAGAGCTTGCTTGTCCGCGTCGGTTACTTTCTTCCCTACACGCCCTGCTGCTTACACTCCCCCTACCTGGCGTGCCAATCTGTTGCTGCCAGATCACTTTAAATGAGCGTTGGGTAAGAAGAAATCTTCGTGGGCCTTTGAGGGGATGGCAGGGCCCCTTCCTCCACTCAGGAACCTGCAAGAAAAGTCTCGGACTGGTGGCTCCAGCGGGGACCCTCCGACGCCCAAGTTAGTGATTTGGAAAACATGGATTATTGTTCTTGAATGATTGAATAGAGCTTGACCCCCTACCTTAAAGGCCGGGGGCCTTTTATACCTGTTCGAGTATCCCTCTTACCCTCCGTTCGTCATGGTCAAGTCCTTTCAAACGATTGTTAATTTCTGGTCTTCAACGTGTCACAAAGGATGGGTAATGGGACTGAACGTGGGGCATACCCATCGTTAGCGGCGCCAGGGGAAAGCACATTCATTGCGCAGGCACATTCATGGTAACGTGATCCGCCATTCTCGAAGAAAGTGGGCCACGTAGCTTGGACGTGGAAGACCGTCGCTGAAGGTCGACACCGAGACCGACGCCGAGGCCGACACCGAGGTCATCGCCGAGACCGATGCCGAGGCCAACACCGAAGCCGACGTCGACACCGAGACCAAGGCCGACCCCAAAGCCGAGACGGGCCGCGGCCAACGCGGAGGTCGAGACGGGCCAAGGCCGTTGCCGAGACCAAGTGGGCCATGGCCGACGCAGAGGCCTGAGCGGGCCGTAGCTGATGCCAACACCGGCACCGAGGCCTAGACGGGCCTTGGCCACACGGGGATCGATATGGGCCGAAGTGAGCCCAACACCAAGGGACTAGATTGCCACCAGACCATGCGACATAGGGCTCGCAGTCCTGACATCTGCGGGCCCTTTGGCCCGATTAGCCACATCACTAACCTTGTACATATAATTCTATATCGAAACTAAAAAAAATCAAATAATCCAAATATATTTATAATAGTTAACGTAGTTAGCGAATATAGTAAATGAACAAGTTTAAAATTCTATCAACATTATTATAATTATAAAATACATACCTAAAACTTGTCTAGTAGAACTCCCTCACCTTCTCACTGAGGTGCTCCCAACAGTAGCCCTTGGGTCCGCATGCCTCTTAAATATATCGATGATGCACCTTGAGACAATATGTCTCTTTACAAATCTATATAAGTATAGTGAAACATAAGATATAATTTAATAACATAGCAATTATATGAACAAATTTATTTGATAATAAAAATACACTTACTAGCCATCAACCAGTAGAAGCCTCGTCCTCCCATAGGAGAAAGTACTGTCGCCTGATGATGGCCCAACATATGATCTTGGCATCTCCTCACCAGACATCTCTCGGATATGTTGCTCCTGTCCGAAGGAGCTATCATGTGCTATATCAGAAGGAGAGTCGTCACCCATGCCAACAGACTGCCTCTGAGCTATGAATCGTCCACAACCCCTTATCGTACCTAAAAGATAGTTAAATCAGAATGAATCCAAAAAAAGCATAAATCAAAAACTTTATTTTTAAATATAATAAGAGGTATAAATACTTAGTCACTATCATTTATATTCTCAAGTTTGGGTTCTTCATCTGATTTTGTCTCGGATTGTGATTTATATTCATCTTCTTCATCATTTGAGACTTTGTCCACATCTCAATTTTAAGTGAAGCACAGATTGGAGCATTACGGATTGGATCCTGATCAAGCAAATCATCTTGGATTGCATGTGCGTCCATAACATCTTCTTGGAAATTTGGGGATTCAAGTGTTTGCGTAGATGAGCTTACCGGCATAGAAATGGTTGATCATGGCTTTATTTTACTCACAGCCCACTAATCTCTCTTATTGTTTTGAAGGCTTGGATATATGTAGTATACTTGTTTAGCTTGAGATGCCAGAATGAATGGTTCATATTTATTCAACCTTCTTCTATAACATACTTCAATAAGATTATAATCTTTATGCACTTTTGTCCCTATATTTGGAGTTGGATCAAACCATTCATATTTGAATAATATAGTGCATTTAATAGGCCAACTAGGATACTAAATTTCAACAATCTCCTGTAGCTTTCCATAATAATCTTGCTGATATGTACCAATAGTTTGACATTGTAGACATACCCCCCCAATTTTGAGTTGCTCTTGAAGAACCCAAAGACTCAACCTGAAACTTGTACCCATTTACAAAATATCCGATGTATGTATTAACTCTAGACAACAACCATTGTGCTAGAGATTTAATGAAAATGTCATCAACATTCGAAAAAGGATTATTAATCTAAAAAAATATGGGAAACATAATTAGTTTGTATATGGTATGTACATATTAACGTAGAAGCAATGTGTCAAGTTAATACTCACATGTTCGTTGAACCAATATGCAAACTCGGTATAAAGTTTCAATCCAATTTCTTCATCGCTGATGTAAGGATCTTGTTATCTCCGCATATCACAAAACATCCTTAAAAATAACAGTTTATGTAAACTTGGTTGAAAATAATATGAAAAAATCAATTAAGTATCAAAGTGAATGAAAGAAATAATATCTTACTCTATAAACGGTTTTACTTCGGAGCAGTTCATAAGAATATAATTGTGAGCAGCTTCAAATTCTTCATTCAACATATATCTTTTATTTTCGATGCCAAATAGCATACCAACAGTCCTGAAAATAGAGATGCTTTCATCATCTGCTCCAAATGGCTGCCCAAAACCATCTAAATTACGTAGCACTTTTTGATTCTTAGTTTGGACATGTTCATCAAAGTAATGTGATGCAAAATTTGATGACTCCTTCACCAAATATGCATTGCATATTGATCCTTTAACTCTTGCCTTATTTCAAATATTTTTTTTAAATTTCTTCATGTACCTAAAAGATTAAAGTTAAAAATAAAATAAAATATTCAATTTAGTGAACATCATAAAATAAATTTTATGAAAAGTAAGTTACCTCTCAAATGGGTACATCCAACGATATTGAACAGGTTCAGCAATCTGAGCTTCGTATGCCAGATGAATTGGTAGATGTTCCATGCAATTAAAAAAACTTGGAGAAAAAATTGTTATAACTTGCATAAAATAATTGAAATCTCTTCTTCAAGTCTTGCCATGTCATTAGTTCTAATAACTCTAGCTATTAGCTCTTTGAAAAATATACTGATCTCTGTTAATGTTTTCCATACATTGGTAGGCAGAGTAATTCATGAAATGCTATGGGCATCAACCGCTGCATAAAGACATGGTAATCATGGCTTTTCATGCCAAAAAATTAACCCTTACTTATGCATGTCCATACTTTTACCATGTTTGATGCATATCCATCAGGAAATTTCAATTCTTTCAACCAATCACACAGTACTGCTTTCGAATTCCTATCAAGCGTGTAGCAAGCCTTTGGATATTTACCATCAATAATTGATCTTGCAAGTTCGGGACGCTGACATTACTGATTAAGTTTCTCTCTTGATTTAACAGTGTCCTTTACTTTTCTCGAAACATTTATCACTATATGAAAAATATTATCAAATTTTTTTTTTGATATGCATAACATCAAGGTTATGTCTAATTAGATTTGTACTCTAGTAGGGCAACTCCCAAAAAAAAAAATTTTCTCCAGCCATGCTCTCTACATATCCAACCATTTACGACATTTGCACCATCTTCCAAAACATTCATCAACCTCAACTACTCAATAGAGTCTAATTTTTCTGTCCACTTAGAATAGGTGGTGCATCTTTCTTAATCATTGTATTCTTAAGAAATGAAGTCTTATTTTTTCTAAAAGAATGCCTAGACGATAGAAACTTTCTATGATTATTAAACCATGATTGCTTACCACTTCTGCATAATATGAAAGCATCTAAATTCTTCATGCAATAAGGGCAAGCTAAACGGCCAGCAGTACTCCACCCTAAAAGCATGGCATATGCTGGAAAGTCACTAATTGTCCATATTAGGGCTGCTTTTATTATGAAATTCTGCTTCAATGAAATATCATAGGTTAACCCCTTGCGACCATAATAATTTTAGCTTCAAAATTAGGAGTTGCAGAAAGACATCTATCTTCTCTTTAGAATTTGATGACCTTGGTACTAACACTGTCAAAAACATAGAAGAGCCTTTCATGCATAGTCGGAGGGGTAAATTAAGGACAGTTACAATTACTGGTCAGCAAGAGTATTGCTGTCCAGATTGTCAAAATGGTTGAAATCCGTCTGTGCATAGAGCAAACATGACATTTCTTTTCTCATATGAAAAATGAGGATGCATATCATTAAAATGCTTCCGTGCAATAGAGTTTAATGGATGGCGCATAACCCTCTCTTCTTTTTCATGTTCTGCATGCCATCTCATATTTGAAACTATAACTTTTGATTTATACATCCTTTGCAACCAGGGTACGAGTGGAAAGTAATGCATTTTTTTGAAAGCTGCAAGTTTCATCCTAGTTGAACTTCTTCTTGCCATAAATCGGGGTTCATCACAAACTTTACAAAATTGCAAATCTGCATCTACACCCCAATAAAGCATGCAATTATTCTTGCAGCAGTCAATCTTCTAAACAGTTAAACCAAGCCCATGCAATAATTTTTTTGTTTTATAAAATATATCACTAACAATATTATCAGATGGCAGAACCTCTTTCATTAATCCAGCAACTGAATCAAATTCCGCTTCAGATAAATGATGTTCATCCTTAATGTTCAACAACTGAGCTGCTACAGACAATTGCGAATGATTTTTATACCCAAGCCATAATTATTCATTTGCAGTGCCTAGCATGTCATAGAAATGTTGGCTTTTTGGATTTGGTTATTCATAAAAAGTGCCTTGATTGAAGCCCAAACCCCTTGCATCCATCACCATTTCTTTATATTGATTTAAGTTATCATATTGATTATAATTTTCAAATGCCATATAATAATTTTCTGATGCCACATTATAATTCTTTGCTGTTTCATAGACTATATCTGTCTTCTGATTACTTGATTCTCCCCTAGCCTCAATTTCTCTATGGTAGTTGTATTAACTGGGCAGAAAACCCTTTTTACAAAGATGAATTTTAACTATTTCAACATCCCTATAAGCTTTATTCTGACACTTTCTTAGATTATATGAACATCTGATTCTGGATCCATCCATCCACTCTAGTTAACTACATACAAATGCAATAAATTCTTCTACTCCATTAATAAATTCAGGATTAAGAAAATTATCCTTAACCCTCTGATATATCCACAAGCGATCAAAATTTATTTTTAAATAATTATGTATGACCTAAAAATATATTTTGAAACAAACATTGGATTAGCAATATTGATATTAATATTTAAGTACAAATACATCTGATTTCGATGGCACTATTCCTAATAATCGAGGGTTATTAATTTTTTTTAATATTATACAGTATTATATAATAATTAAAATAATTTCATTCATCGCTAATTCATCGTTAATTTATCGCTAATTTTTTTTGCATCGCTATTTAGCGATGGTATTTTATGGTGTCATTAATGGGCATCACTAAAACTAAATATTCTTATAGTGGATTAATCATGCGGTAGCAACCATGGTATCATCTACAGCTGTAACATCCTAAAAATTTTAAATTTTTTATAATATTAATAGCATTTTTCATATGTAATGGAAGTTAGATGGTTTCAATGATGTGTTGGGTGTGTTGGCCACTTGATAATGTGGAAAAAAAATATTGGGGTGTAAATGAGTATATCCTTGTGTACTAATGATTTTGATTTAAGAATTGAAAAGATTTAAGTTTTAATAGGCCTAAATCATAAGAAAAATTAAGTTTGGTTTGAGTTTAGCCCTTAAGTATTGTATTTAGCAATTGGAGTCGACTCCAATTGGTGAGGAGTCGACTTTGGCACGACTTAGCGCTTCTAGCATGCTTTGGAATTGACTCCTATAGAAGGATGAGTTGACTCCTGTAGAAAAATAGAAAGACAACAATTCTGCTTCATACTAAAGCCGGTTCCCGATTCTACTCGAGTCGACTCCAAGACTGCACTTTTTCTTAGTTAAATCTTAAAAAATTTATTTTGAGCTCATTTTAAGTCTGATTTGAGTACTGTTTGAACCGTTGGATTCCTAAAATTGAGCTCTTCAAGTTGGCTAAGTCATTTTCTAAAAATATTATATGAAAGTATCAAATTTAAAAGAATAATAATAAATAGCTATTAAGAGCAAAATAAAAATTTTGCAGAGCTACTGTTCATGCCTTGGCCCCCAAGTCACTGAAAAATATAAAAGGAGAGATTGAGAAAATCAGCAAAAAAGAAAGAAAAAAAAGAAAGAAAGAGGGAAACAAAGAAAGAAAGAAAGAGAAGAAAATCGGCCAAGGAGGAAGAAGAAGAAGAAGAAGAAGAGAAGGAAAGGGGAAAGCTTGGGAAGGATCTTGGTGGCTGTGTTAGTTTCTAAGGTAAGCTTTAGTTTTTCTAAGCCCAGTATAGCATAGATCTTACATGGATTCATTGTTATTGTGATAATAGCATATGAATCTTTGATGGATGAAAGGATGGAAGAAAATAATGAGATGTTTGAGGATTTAGCATGCATAAGCACAGTGTTTCAAGAAAACCTTCCAAGCATGAACCCTGATGATATATGTGTCTATGCGTGATGGCATAGGTCTGGACGGTGGTTCTAGGGAGCCAGAGCACAGGAGATGAGTGTCAGTTGAGATGCTAGCAGCTAAGGTGAGTGGGTTCCTTATCTAGCTATGTAATTTATTTTGAAAGATTGTATGGATATTTTGCTATAGATTTAATTGGTTCTATGTTAAACATGATGTTTCAAAAAGTGGTTTTTTAAAATATAGAAAATAAAAACTAATATATGTGTATATTTTTATAAAAGTATGAGTTTCAAAAGAAAATGAGTCTATAACGTGAGTTAAAGCATAGCATGAGGTGCAAGATAAAAACCAAGTGTGAAAAAGAACTGAGGTTCATAAAAGCATAGGAAATTGAGGAAAGAATGAAAGAATGTTACTTGGGGAAAGAATATAGGTTTATAAAAAGAACCTGGATATGAGAGGAAGGTATGAAATCACTATAAAATAAATTATTATTAAAAATATATATTAAATTATAATTATTTAATAAATTTAATTTAAATTATTAGTAATTTAGATAGATTACGGGGTATGCAACCTTGATATATTCTTTCCTTGCATAAACTTTTTCAATGGGATCAAATCATTCGAAAGAGACTCGTTTCCTATCTGGCCTCGAGCAGATTGATTATTGAGGGAGATTCTCTCACGGTTATTGATGGATTCGTCGGGATGGGGGTTTTCATTCCACCAATCCCCTACTCCGTGCGATTTGGGACTCTCTCCAGACTACAACTGTGCCTCTGATTCGCCATGTTTATAGGGAAGCCAATGCGACGGCTGATTGGGTTGCGAATGTTGCAGCTCGCTATCTAGGCCCTTGGGAATGGCATATGGGTGACCCATGCCCTCTTATTTTGCAGCAAATCATGTACTCTGACTTCTTAGGTTTGACTTATGCTAGACTGGTATGATCGTTCGCTTGTAAAAAAAAAAAGACTCGTTTCCTACTTCCAAATTGTGCTGTTCACACTTGCCCCTGCCGGTCCTCTCAAGCCATTTGATCATATGCTATGACGAACCCATCAATCAAACAAGTCACGTCCTTTTTTCTTAATAATTTTGGAGGTTCTGGGTGTTGACTTGAATCTGATAGTCTCGATTATAGGTAACACAATAAATGATCAGTTGAGCGTGACTAATTCTGTGTGGTATTTATAGCATACATCTCACAAAGGAAGAGGTGAAGATACGGTGATGTGCAGGCCTTAACCTTGTTCCAAGGAGGCGAGCTTATTCAGGGATCAACTTGCAAGAGCTGGTAAACTTCTTGAGGATTTCTAATTTTCTGATGTTTCTTTGAATATGAATAGAATAAAAAAAAAACTATAGTTTTGATGGATGTCTTGTTTATTGTACCATTTGCAAATGAACTAAACAGTAGAAATACAAATCGATTTGGAGATCCTAAAAAGCTTTGATAAATTGCCTCCACTGGTTCCACTGCAGAACCATTGATTTCTGGGAAATGTCACGAGTAATGCATAAACCTCTACCCCTCCAAAAAATGTAGAACTCAATTTCACCATTAGCAGTACATATATTAAAGCTGAAAGGGACTTCCAAACTTTAGCTTCTAAGTATAAACCACATCAACGGCAAAGCCTTCATCCTCCTCAACTAGTGGGACCAGCCACATGCATTCTTTTTCTTTGTTCTGTTTGATTTTAAATCATAGAAATATTTTAAACTTTTATTTATCACTTTCAACTGTATAATTTTTGGTCTATTAGTTTCATTCATATGCATCTTTATGTTTGCATTGTACATATCTAAATCATATAAATTAGTCTTCTTTTAGTTTATTTTTAATTAGTGCTATCTTTATTTATTTTTTTTACTAATAATTTTATTATATATTTTTGTATACTATCATATGTGCATTTTTATTTAGTTATATTCATCTTATTTATGTTTAATCTTTTAAATAAGATTGACAATAATAATATATATATATATATATATATATATATATATATATATATATCCATTTGGATAGAACATCCACAGAGATTATATCAATTTTAGAAACTAATTTTGTCTGCAATTAGACTGCCAACTATAACTATAACTTATCTAAGCCTTTTTTTTCAACTACATGAGGTCGGCTACATGAATCTACTTTCTTCATTCTGCTTTATTTTTATTTATTAGATTCTTATTTTAGGGGATATGATAGAATTTTACGTTGACCGTAACACAATTCTTCTTATTTATTCGGACTTAAAACTAGCATGGATGGAGTTCTATAATTTGATTGTGTATAAGTTTAATATGTTTTATAACTAAAATTCTTGAATAGGAAGAATTGCATGCGTTGGGTTCCAATAGGTTGTGCTTGATTGACCACCACAGTCAAGTTTGGCATCATTTAATTGCCTTCAGAACTGCAGCGGCACCACCACGTCTTCCTCTGGTGCCCCACCAAGTCCTCTATTGACCCCTAATCGTGCCTCAGGACTTAAAAGCCATCTTGGAACCACGACTACGAAAGCTTTTACTTTCCATGGAAGCCAACACTAGAGCATGCAAATCGCATATCGAACATTTATTTTTATAATTTGCTAAGCCATCACTAGAGCGAGGGTCATTTATATGAAACACGACTCTCACTCCATTTGTCTTTTTGGGTCAACAGAGAAGAGAGAAAATTTACGATTTAGAGAACTTACAATATTTGGTGGTCCACAAGATTATTATTTTTGGTCACCTTTTTTCTAGGGCAAGCATCCTTCTAGACTTCTAGTTTAATCCTTGTAGAAAAGCTATGTGAAGTTCATTTCATTCACACAAATTTTCATGCGATTATGAGGTCTATGATGCAACTTGCTTAAGGTTCGTCAAGCTTCAAGTCATAACTCTCAAAGTTTATACCATAAATGTTTGTCATGCTCCAAATCGTAGGATGAATTTAGAATGTAACAATCTACCACACACTAGACGTGCAAGACATTCAATAATAGAAATTATCATTCATTTAAGTGATTATAAACTAGCATTTTTATAAAGAATAAAATAAAATTTTCATTACAGTTTAAATAACATAAAGTAAACAAGTATTCTGACAATTATCAAGTCTAAAAAGCTCTCAAGATAACTAGGACAAGCTAGCTCATTCTACTTTCTACCTAGGTCCCTTTTCATTTTTGGACTCTAAAAAATAATAAAGATATTTTAATGAGTTCATACTCAGTAAGTAGTACTAATTATAAATTTATCATTCACAAGATTGATATTTTTAAAAGTTTTAAGAGTAAGCATATCTTAATTGTAAACTTAGAAAACTTATGATTCATTAAGTATATATAAGCTAGTATTTATAGCATTCTATTTTTATTTTAGTTTCTTATGTTATCAAGGTGTACATGTCTTCATTAGATAAAGTTTACATGTCATCATGATTATCATGTCATTTTTAATCATTATTTTAAGTTTGCATATCGTATTATTATGAATATATTACGATCATGAAATATGGTCGCATATATTCTAAGACAAGGCTAAAGCATCTCATTTAACCCTATAAATGAGAGTATACACTCTACATATATCCTTTATAGAGGTGGATCCTATTATTAATATTAAGTCATCAAGTCATATCATAGTGAATCGAGAGTGACATATTTTATCATTTTGTATTCATTTACATCAATTAATTCATTATTTAATTAATCTTGTAGTTCCTCAAATAATGTTATATATAAATGTCATCATCATCATCATCATTATTATAGTTAGTATTATTGGTTATTATTATTTTTGGTTTCATAATAATATCAATTTTAACTTTTTTTATATATAACTTATTTAAATTATTATTTTAAATAACTAATTATGAAGAAATTAAATAATAGAAAAAACATTAAAATTTTAATATTTTACTACACATAATAAAGCAATAAAATCTAGTAATGCAGAATGACAATGAAGTAATAATGATTCATATTTTAATTAACAATGCTTATTTAAACATCAATAATTAATCAAAAAATATATTAAATATAAAAATAAATAAATTACTAATTTATAATTAGCCGACTTACCTCTCCCGCTAATTATAAAAGTTAAGTCAACCTGGATACTGATAACCTGTATCACATTATTTAAAATTTTTTAAATTTTACAATTAAAATCATGGTGATAAACTTTTAAATGCAAAAATAATCCATCTAGCTCAAGCCTAGACCCAACCCTTTATGCACTTGGACTTGCTGGACCAACATCTTGAGTTAAGGTTTTAATTAAATCTAGGTCTTGACTCAGCCTAAGATCCTAGCGTAACTCAGATTACTTGATAGGTCATTTGGTTAGACAACTAGACTTCCAAATGGGTTGAACCAATTTTTATAGTAAGGGTAATCAGTCTGAATTATGGCCCTGTTTTTTTTTTTTTTTTTATTTAAAGCTGAACAGAGGCATTCAAAGCCAAGGTTAGAGCCTTAAATCCAAAAAAATCCGGTAATTGCGGGTGACCAATACCTAGATTCAACTACCCTAAGCGAGGTCGGGATAATTCACCAGAGAGTGTCGGCGGAGCGGTGGAAGAAGTCGCCGACGTTGTAGCAAGAATAATATTTCAAGCAGAAACAGAGACGTCAACTTCGCTAGAACCTGATTTTTTTTCGTTGAATTCTCTCATGAATCAAATGCTATTGATGGTTAAGGGAAGCCAAAAAGAATAATATTTCAAGCGTTACACGCACACAAACCGCTCCCGTGGTTGAGCGGACCGGTCGAATGGACCAGGTCTGGTTTAACCAGAGGTCTTGCAACGTTGTCCAGAGCTTTATAATTAATCTCCTGATTCTACGCCTTTTCCAACTTCCAGAGGATATCCCGGGACAGTTTGCAGATCTAACAAATCAAGACTCAAGAGGCAGATAAAAACTGGACCTTGTCACCGATGGAGACATTGCACCAGACTCGGAAACAGAGTCCGGTTTTGCGCACTGCCGTGCTGCACGCGGGTACGCGCGCGCGCGCGGTAACGTGCGGTGCGCGTTCCTGCACCGCGGGTGGTGCACAAGAGCTTTTTCCCATAAAACATATTGTTCTTGGACCGTCCCAAAAGGATGCGGGCAATTAATTAATGGTTGACGTTCCGGCAAGAGTTGAAATTTAACTATAAATAGGGCTTCAGGGTGATCGATCTACTGCATAACCAAAAATGGGATTCCAACTTCCGCATTCCTTGCTCCTCCTCCTTGTTTTCTTGACTCCATCTCGTTTCCAAATGGCGTCATCTGGAGCAGAAGAATCAAGCAAGGTTAGCACTTGCATTTCTATTGATAAACATTAAATTTTTGACGATTTATTCTCTAACACTCGCTCTCTTGGATTCCAGTTGTACATTGTTTACTTGGGAGAGAGGAAACATGAAGATCCAAACTTGGTCACTGCATCACACCACGAGATGCTCACCTCACTTCTTGGAAGGCAAGTGAGCCCTTTCTTGCTGCTGTCTAAGGACTGGTAGTCCATGAGCAACTCGATCATAATTTGAGTAAATAAATGCTCGACCAGGAGCAAGCAAGCCGAATTGGATTTTGCCCAGCTCATTCATGCTCATGAGTTTGATCAAGTCAAAAATAAATAAATAGAATATATTTATCTATTTTAATTATAATATATGAATGAAAATTATCCCTTTATATTTTTACTTATTTGCATATTTTACATCAAGAAGAATGTGCTTCGATACACAGCTTGATTAAGCTTGTCCTTCGAAATTAACCAAAAACATATATAAGAACACCTTGGAGGTCTTCTGTGCTCTCCTCAAATTAAATTCCTAAGATATTAGCCGTTCTAGAGCAGCCTGGAATGAGCTCAAAACTAATCGAGTTGGTTCCACTTTGGGTTGATTGCAAAACACACTGGGCTTGAGCCTGGCCTAGCTTGCTCGTACTCACTCATTTCCATCACCTATTCGTGCGATCCCTATTTCAGTGTTATTTCACTTTCTTTTAGTGGAACCTAGCAATTTTACTGACTTGATCCATTTGTGGTGCTCCAGCAAGGAGAAAGCTCTAAATTCAAATGTCTACAATTATAAACATGGATTTTCAGGCTTTGCAGCTATGCTCACGGAGTCTCAAGCAAAGAAACTTTCAGGTTCTGCATGCTCTATCTGCACCAGTCTTTGAGTAGAACATCCGAGCGAGTGGAATTTTAATTAGTTAAAAACGTTAAGCAAGCTATTGATAAATTTTCTTTCATGTAGATTTTCCTGAGGTAATCAGTGCCTGCCTAAGCCGTAACCATCGCGTTCACACAACTAGAAGCTGGGATTTCCTTGGGTTACATTACTACCCAACCACAGCCACAGGATTACTTCAGAAGGCTAATTACGGCCAAGATGTCATCATTGGAGTAATCGATTCTGGTCGGTCAGTCTTCTTTTAGATTTAGTTATTTTCTGGTGATGATTCCACGGTCATCACCTGATAGCAAACGTTGGCATTTCTTTCAGGCATATGGCCGGAGTCAAAGAGCTTCAACGACCACGGTTTTGGTCCCGTGCCGTCCCGGTGGAAAGGCATATGTCAGGCAGGACAGCAGTTTGAAGCCAAAAACTGCAACAAAAAGTTAATTGGAGCTCGATGGTACGCCGGCGGGGTTGATGCAGAAGACCTCAAGGAAGAATATATGTCTCCACGGGACCGTGAGGGCCATGGGACGCACACTGCCTCCACTGCAGCTGGTGTGCTAGTAGAGAACGAGAGCATCAACGGCCTAGCATACGGGGCAGTGAGAGGAGGAGCTCCTCGTGCTCGCCTGGCAATTTACAAGGCATGCTGGGCGACGATAGGCTGTTCTGATGCGGCTGTCCTCGCAGCAATGGATGATGCCATCCATGACGGTGTCGACGTCCTATCTTTGTCCATTGGCGGGCCCATGTGCGAGGACGCTGGTACCTTGCATGCCTTTACTCTGCGAGGACTACGAGATTGCTACACGGATAATCGAGTATAATACTGCAGCTGGGAGGTGAGAGTTTCCTATTGGCTTTTCATAAGAACTATCCGAACGTCGAAATGGAAAACTGATCTCTTTTACTTCAACAATCGACTTGCCGTATAGGAAAAATATGCCTACTTTGGTGAAGATAGGTCCAACTCGCACCACCGTAGGGAATGTCGTTGCACCAAAGGTCGCAGCTTTCTCATCGAGAGGGCCTAGTCCAACGTTCCCTGAAGTGCTCAAGGTATTTGACTTTGATGCGGCCTAATTCTACGCCATTCTACACCGATGGCGATTTGCCTAAAATTTTCCATTGCCAGCAGATTTAACCAGCAGTCAGGACTTAATTATTCAGCATGCAAACCTGAAAATGGTTTCATGTCAAGACTTTGTAAAGTTCTTTAAATGCAGTTTACTGTTTACATTTGGACAGCCTGATATTGCTGCACCGGGAGCCACCATTCTAGCAGCAGTCAAGGACTCGTACAAATTCGAGACAGGGACATCGATGGCATGCCCGCATGTGTCAGGAGTAGTAGCGTTGCTCAAGTCTGTCCATCCGAATTGGTCTCCTGCAGCCATAAAATCAGCCCTTGTGACAACTGGTACGAAGAATATTGAATCCTCTTCTTTTCTTCGTTTAATCTTTTCCCATACTGTATAACTTACTGACAGCTCCTTCTACTTGAAGCATCGGTGACTAATGCATATGGCGTACCGATAATGGCGGAGGGAACAGTGAGAAAAGTTGCCGACCCTTTCGATTTTGGTGGAGGACACATAAACCCAAACAGAGCTGCTGATCCTGGGCTGATCTATGACGTCGATCCAAAAGATTACACTAAATACTTTGATTGTAGGCTCGATCGATCTCAACTTTGCAATGAAACAACAGGACCCTTATATCATCTGAATCTGCCCTCCATTGCCGTTCCTAATCTCAAGACATCTGTGACGACATGGAGAACAGTTACAAATGTTGGTCAAGTTAATGCATACTATAACGCAGTCATTGAATCTCCTCCAGGTGTCAAGACGGTTGTGGAACCTCGTTCCCTTAGGTTTGATGCAACTAAAAAGATGCAGACATTTAAGATAAGTTTCACGTCAACTCACAAGGTTCAAGGGGACTATACGTTTGGAAGCTTGACTTGGACTGATGGAGGAACCCATTGGGTGAGGATTCCGATAGCAGTTCGTACAATAATTAAGGACTTCTATGCAGATACTGCATAAAATCACTCGTGAAGCTTTCGTGCTATTACGTACCTACGAGGTATGTTTTAAGTACAATAAATGTCATGCCAGAACTCTATGTTCTATGAACCATCGTTATGCGTTTGTACATGTCCAATGGAATGACCACCATGTTAGAATTTGATGTTGTATAAGCTTGATAAGATCTTGAATTTGTCTGAGCTTGATTTATGGTTATTAAACCTCTGGAAGAACGCATGACGTGGCTTGATAAAATTTAAGCTTAATAATGATCAACCATATGATAAAGAAACCGGGTTGCCTCAAAAGCTGAGAGTGGGCTCAGCATCAGCCGCCTACCCTGCTGAGCCCACTCTCGGCTCCGTGGCCCTTTGCCAAATGGGGAATGAACATCCTTGGACCATTTCCCCCAGCTTCAGAGCAGCGAAAATTTTGTTAGTCGCCATCGACTATTTCACCAAATGGGTCGAGGTTGAGGCGTTGGCCAAAATCACTGAGAGCAAAGTTAAAGCTTTCTTCTGGAAGTCGATCATATGCCGCTTTGGCTTGCCTCACACCCTCGTCACGGACAACGGTCGCCAATTCAACAACGAGGCATTCAAAGCCTTCTGTGAGGAGCTAGGCATTCACCACCGATTCACCTCTGTCAGCCACCCCCAGACCAACGGGGAGGATGAGGTCATGAACCGCACCATCCTCAGAGGGCTTAGGACTCGCCTAGACGGTTCCAGGGGACGCTGGGTAGAAGAGCTCCCCAGTATGATATGGGCTTACCACACAACTCCCAGAGCCCCGACGGGTAAAACTCCTTTCAGCCTCTCCATTGGATCCGAGGCCGTTATCCCCATCAAGATCGGATTGCCCAGTCCACGTGTGGAGTCCTTCAGTGAGGAAGGCAACTCCGCGCTAATTCGGGCCAACCTAGACTTCATCGACGAGGCGCATGACAGAGCGAGACTGCGCATGACGACCTTTCGCCAGCAAACGGCCAAGTACTACAATGCCCGGGTTCGTCCCAAGGTTTTTCACCGCGGAGACTTGGTGCTACGAAAGACCAAGGTATCCAAGCCTACCGAGTGGGGCAAGCTATCCCCCAACTGGAAAGGTCCCTACCGAGGGGGGCAAGCTATCCCCCAACTGGAAAGGTCCCTACCGCGTCGCTGAGGCATTCCACCGGGGGGCATACAAACTAGAAGAGCTTGATGGGAAGCCCATTCCACGTATCTGGAATGCGGACAACCTCTGCCAGTATTACCAATGATGTACTCCCAGAAGCATGAGTAATAAAGAAGGCCCTTTCTGACGCCACAGCTTGTTCTCCCTTGTGCCAAGTCTCTCAAAAGGAGCTCACCGGCATCGCGGCCCACGGGACACCACTCGGCCCCGGCACGGCGGTGCCCCCGAGTAGGTTAAGACCCTAAAGGCTTCGTACCCGGCTGAGTCGCCACTTGGACGGCACACAAACCCCCAAGATGGTTCAAAAGGAGCTCACTGGCATCGCGGCCCACGGGACACCACTCGGCCCCAGCACGGCGGTGCCTCCGAGTAGGTTAAGACCCTAAAGGCTCCGTACCCGACTGAATTTCCACTTGGGCGGCACACAGACCCCCAAGATGGTTCAAAAGGAGCTCACTGGCATTGCGGCCCACGGGACACTACTCGGCCCCGGCACGGCGTGCCCCGAGTAGGTTAAGACTCTAAAGGCTCCGTACCCGGTTGAGTCGCCACTTGGGCGGCACACAAACCCCCAAGATGGTTTAAAAGGAGCTCACTGGCATCGCGGTCCACAGAACACCAATCGGTCCCGGCACGGCGGTGCCTCCAAGTAGGTTAAGACCCTAAAGGCTCCGTACCCGGCTGAGTCGCCACTTGGGCAGCACACAAATCCCCAAGATGGTTTAAAAGGAGCTCACTGGCATCACGGCCCATGGGACACCACTCGGCCCCGGCACGGCGGTGCCTCCGAGTAGGTTAAGACCCTAAAGGCTCCATACCCGGCTGAGTCGCCACTTGGGTGGCACACAAACCCCCAAGATGGTTCAAAAGGAGCTCACTAGCATCGCGGCCCATGGGACACCACTCGGCCCCGGCACGGCGGTGCCCCCGAGTAGGTTAAGACCCTAAAGGCTCCGTACCCGGCTGAGTCGTCACTTGGGCGGCACACAAACCCCCAAGATGGTTCAAAAGGAGCTCACTGGCATCGCGGCCCATGGGACACCACTCGGCCCCGGCACGGCGGTGCCCCCGAGTAGGTTAAGACCCTAAAGGCTCTATACCCGGCTGAGTCACCACTTGGGCGGCACACAAACCCTCAAGATGGTTCAAAAGGAGCTCACTGGCATCGCGGCCCATGGGACACCACTCGGCCCCGGCACGGCGGTGCCCCCGAGTAGGTTAAGACCCTAAATGCTTCGTACCCGGCTGAGTCACCACTTGGGCAGCACACAAACCCTCAAGATGGTTTAAAAGGAGCTCACTGGCATCGCGGCCCACGGGACACCACTCGGTCCCGGCACGGCGGTGCCCCTGAGTAGGTTAAGACCTTAAAGGCTCTGTACCCGGCTGAGTCACCATTTGGGCGGCACACAAACCCCCAAGATGGTTCAAAAGGAGCTCACTGGCATTGCGGCCCACGGGACACCACTCGGCCCCAGCACGGCGGTGCCCCCGAGTAGGTTAAGACCCTAAAGGCTCAGTACCCGGCTGAGTCGCCACTTGGGCGGCACATAAACCCCCAAGATGGTTCAAAAGGAGCTCACTGGCATCGCGGCCCATGGGACACCACTTGGCCCCGGCACGGTAGTGCCCCCGAGTAGGTTAAGACCCTAAAGGCTCCGTACCCGGCTGAGTCACTACTTGGTCGGCACGCAAACCCCCAAGATGGTTCAAAAGGAGCTCACTGGCATCGCGGCCGATGGGACACCACTCGGCCTCGGCACGGCGGTGCCTCCGAGTAGGTTAAGATCCTAAAGGCTCCATACCCAGCTGAGTTGCCCTTCGCAGCGGTTCCCACACCCCCGAGGTGGTTCAAAAGGAACCTGACGACTCTCAGCTCTCAGGTCACCCTCCGGGGTTCAAGGTGCTTCCAGACTCCGCGTTGGGAGAAGATTACTGGCTGCCCTCAGCTAGCCAAAGAAGGCACGCATACGTCCATACGAGGCAGCGCAAGAGGAAAGGGGTTTTCCCACCTAGAAGGAATCATGGTTGAAGTTAACATGAAAGAGCAGATGCCAAGGTAAAAGTTCTACACTCCTTTCGCTTAGCTGATGCGGGGTGCGCGAGCTCAAGGAGTGTGGGGGGCATTTGATGGTGCCAGTTGACCCCATGAAAAATAAAAATTTTTGGACGGCCCCAAAGGCCGACACCCCCAAGCACAGCACCTCCAAGGCCGGCACCTCCAAGGCCGGCACCTCCAAGACCGACGGCCCCAAAGGCCGGCAGCTCCAAGGCCGGCACCTCCAAGGCCGGCACCTCCAAGACCGATGGCCCCAAAGGCCGACACCCCAAAGACCGACGGCCCCAAAGGCCGACAGCTCCAAGACCGACACCCCCAAGGTCGGCACCTCCCAGGCCGGCACTTTCAAGACCGACGGCTCCAAGACCGCCGGCCCCAAAGGTCGACACCTCCAAGGCCGACAGCCCCAAAGGCCGATTCCTCCAAAGCCGACGGCTCCAAGGCCGACGGCCGCAAAGGCCGATGGCTCCAAAGGCCGATACCTCCAAAGCCGACGGCTCCAAGGCCGACGGCCGCAAAGACCGACGGCCCCAAAGGCCGACAGCTCCAAGACCGGCACCTCCAAGGCCGACGGCTCCAAGGCCGACGGCCCTAAAGACCGACGGCCCCAAAGGCCGACAACTCCAAGACCGGCACCTCCAAGGCCGGCACCTCCAAGACCGACAGCCCCAAAGGCCGACGGCCCCAAAGGCCAGCGTCTCCAAGCTAGGTGGCCCCGGCACTTCCCAGCAGGCCCTGGCACTTCCTAGGCAGCCCCGGCGCCTTCCTAGTCGGCCCCCTATGTCTCCAAGCTAGGCGGCCCCGGCACTTCCCAGCCGGCCCCGGTATTTCCTAGGCGGCCCCGGCACCTTCTCAGCCGGCCCCCTATGTCTCCGAGCTAGGCGGCCCCGGCACCTCCCAGTCGGCCCCAGCACTTCCCAGCCGGCCCTGGCACGTCTCAGCCGGCCCCGGCATCTTCCTAGCCGGCCCCCTGCGTCTCCAAGCTCGGCGGCCCCAGCACTTCCCAGCCAGCCCCGGCACCTCTCAGCCGGCCCCGGCATCTTCCTAGGCGGCCCCCTACGTCTCCAAGCTAGGCGGCCCCAGCACCTCCCAGTCGGCCCCGACACTTCCTAGCCGGCCCCGGCACCTTCCCAAGCGGCCCGGCATCTTCCTAGCCGGCCCCTTACATCTCCAAGCTGGCCGGCCCCAGTACTTCCCAGCCGGCCCGGCACCTCTCAGCCGGCCCCGGCATCTTCCTAGCCGGCCCCCTACGTCTCCAAGCTAGGCAGCCCTGGCATCTCCGAGTTTCCCAAGTGTGCCGAGTCGGCCCCGATCCTTCCTGGTCGGCCCTTCTCGGCCCCGGCATCTCCGAGCCCGCCGAGTCGGCCGCGGCCGTTCCTGGCCGGCCCCTCTCGACCCCGGCATCTCCAAGCCCGCCAAGTCGGCCCCGGCCGCCCCTGGCCAGCTGGGTCCAGCCTTGACTCCCCCGGAAGGATCAAGGTGTTCCAGTTCCCGCCAGATCAGCCACAGCATTGCCCTATCAGTTCAAGGCGCCACCTCTGACGCGCGCCGCCTGACAATGCCGGATCCAACAACCTACTGGTAACGTTGTTGATGGGACTAGACCCAGCTACCCAACAGCCCCGCCGGCTGACGGGACTTAGCCCACCAACCAGCCCAGATTCACGCAAGGGCTCAGCAGACATTCTGACTTCACGAAAACCCACGTGATCGTGCCAGCGTCAACCCCTATAAAAGGGTAAATCATGTCGAGAATCAGGTAACGTAAGTTTACACACTTGATGCCCTAATTCTCAAAGAAAAATTTCGATCCTTCTGAGATCTCTCCCTTCTTCAAGAGCTCTCTCGAGCTCCTTCTCTGCTGTGACCTCAGTTGCTAACTTGAGCGTCGGAGGGTCCCACCAGAGAACCCACTCCGGTCTTGAGACTTTTCTCAAGGTGATCTGGTGAAAAAGGAGAGCCTCCGTTCCCGACGTCCAGGAGAGGTGATTGAGCGTCATCATTTTCTATGAGCCAAGCTTGGGTGAAAATACAAACATTAAATATTAAACCCAAGTGTAATAACCAAAGAGTTTTAGAAAAATCAAAGATCTACTTACAAGAATGCTTTTCTAACTAGAGAATAGAGAACTTGCAAACCAACCGGTTAATGAATCAACATCGAACAACTATTCAACGTTTTGATGATCAACACGATTAATCCGTGAGACCGCTCCATCACGATCTTTCTCCGCTCAAAATCAAGTGGCCCGTTTGATTGGCTGATGATGCTGTTGATCAAATGAACCCGTGGGCTTCATGAACTCAAACTGTGAACACGAAGAAACGCCGCGGGACCCAAAAATAAAATAAAAGCCCTTCGCCGTTCTCTCCAGTCTCCCCGACTGCCGATTCGAGAGAGCCACCAGCCATGGCGGTGGTCTCCCCCATCGCCTCGCCCTCCCTCCGGGCCTCGGACCAGGACCCCTCCGATCCGTCAGCCGACCCCCTGGCCTCGTCCGTGGACTTCGGGAGCACTAAGACGCTGGCTCAGATTCGCTCCCTTACCGACGTCGGCGCTGTGACCCGCCTTCTCTACGAGTGCATCGCCTACCAGCGCAGCCTCGACGTCCGCCTCGAGTCCCTTCTCGCCCAGCGCCCCGACCTCGACCGCCACCTCCTCTCCCTCGCCGTCTCCTCCCACCTCCTCGACCTCGCCCACTCCGACGCCGGCCTCCTCCTCTTCTCCGTCCGCTCCACTGCCGACCTCGCCGACCAGGTCAGCCGAAAGGTCCGCGAGGTTGATCTCGCCCAGTCGCGCGCCCACTCCACCCTCTCCCGCATTGACGCCATCGTCGAGCGCTCCCACTGCCTCGACGGCGCTCGCCGCGCCCTCGAGGCCGAGGACTTCGAGTCTGCTGCCCGCTTCGTCCAGACCTTCCTCCAGATCGACGTCCGATTCCGCGAATCCTCCGCCTCCGACCACCGCGACCAGCTCCTCGACTGCAAGCGCCAACTCGAGTCCATCAGCCGCCGTCGCCTTGCCGCCGCTGTCGACCAGCACGATCACCCCTCCATCCTCCGGTTCGTCCGCATCTTCCCCCCTCTTGGCCTCCAAGAGGACGGCCTGCAGATCTACGTCTCCTACCTCAGGAAGGTCATCGCCCTCCGCGCTCGTCTCGAGTTCGAGCACCTCATCGAGCTCGCCGACCAGCAGAGCGGCGACGCCTCCCCCAATCTGGGCGAGGATCAGGTCAATTTCGTTGGCTGCCTCTCCAATCTCTTCAAAGACATTGTCCTCGCCGTTGAGGAGAATGACGAGGTCCTCCGGAGCCTCTGCGGTGAGGACGGGATCGTGTACGCCATCTGCGACCTCCAGGAGGAGGAGTGCGACTCGCGGGGAGCCCAGAACTTGAAGAAGCACATGGATTATAGGAAGCTCGCCCGCCTTGCCTCCGAGATCAACGCCTACAGCAAGAACCTTCTCTCTGTCGGAGCCCCCGAGGGCCCCGATCCGAGGGAGGTGGAGATGTACCTCGAGGAGATTCTGGCACTGATACAGCTCGGGGAGGATTACATTAAATTCATGGCCTCCAAGATCCGGGCACTGGGGTCTGTCGACCCTCAACTTGGACCAAGGGCCACCAAGGCCTTTAGAAGCTGTAACGCCTCAGACTCAATGTGGGATACAGGGATGGCAACCGATCGCATGCCTAGCATGTAAGGCATCCTTAAATATAATCCAATTTATTCAAGATAGGATAATACTACTTATGTCATTCAGAGTCAAATACTTTAGTACAAGCCATTATTATGAGTTTTGGGCTATATGCCCATCATACATAAATCAATGGGGTTACAACAAAATGTTGGATCTTAATTTTCTCTTATATAAGCTCCAACTACCTCAAATCCTATTCTTCAGTCTTGTGGCTCTGAAAAACATTGTGAGATTTAGATGAGCTCACACTCAATAAGTAAGCCTACTATATAATATAATCATTTCATCATTTCAAGATATTATCAAATCATATTTTCATGTATAAAGTTTCTAATTTCAATTACATTCATCATGTTATCAAAACATGCATATCATCAGCTCAAATAATTTTTGGAAGCAATTGTTATATATAGCATTTCAAGAATATACAATTAATGCCGAAATATGCAATGTAAACAAATCCACTGTATTCATATTATTATTTTCTTATGTGTCCCACGGTCCTACAACACCCATCTGGTGTATCACTCTTTAATAACCCCTAAGAGGAAGGGTCCTGGTACCAGCGTTATGCCATATATCATAATCAATCACAACACATCTCTAGATGTGTGTGTGCGTTATGCCATATATCAATCACATCGCATTCTCTAGATGTGTGTCCTCCACATATCTCCCCCTGTAGAGGTGGGTCCCGTATCTCTTGGAATTTTATATCATTTCACATTATTTAAGAACTATGGCGACACATATCATCATCATATTTGCATGTAGCACATCATACATCATCATGAGCATAAGCTCCTCATGTCACATTTACAGTGATTTGTACATTCATAGCATAAAATACATCAATAATACCAGTATATTTTGCATAGCCAAAATAATCACATCATTCAATTTTTGCACATTTATAATTTATTACTTTGCAAAATATTAGCAGTCACATATAATTATAATAGATACCCAATTGTATACTGGTGGCACTATTTATCAAATTAAATAGCAAAATTTTATTTTATCTTATTTTCAAATAATGTAATATATATATCAATATAGCATTTAAATACATAATTTTTATATTCTAATAAATTATAAAAATATAATAAATGGCTTACTTACCTCAGTACGCTAATCCCAAACTATAAATCAACTATATGGACATCTGGTTACCTACAGCATTAATTTTCACAATTAAACCTTTAAAATTGGAATAATAAAGCATCCCCTAAGGTCTACCCAGTCTAATCCTGGGCCCAACTTTGGACTCGAATATTTCTCAATGTATAAGCCCGAATGGGGAAATAAAAATACCTCAAGAAATTAGAATCAACGCCGAATCGGGCCATATTTTTATTTCTCCATTCTTGGCCCAAAATGCAGCCTGAAAATGACTCATGAGCCGGCACAACAGGGCCCAACGTGGGTCGGCCCACGTCTCCTTCTTCCCCACTCGCCTCCCCTATTTCACCCAAAATAGGGGGGAGCTATGCCGGCAGCCAGGGTCATTGCCGGCCAATTCCTGGGTAGCCCGGCCATCGGCGTCCGGGCCAGAGCTGGCCGCTGCCGCGGCCGCCTCCCTTTCCCTCTCTTTCTTCCTCTATTTTTCTCTTTCTCTCCCGTTCTCTCCCGCAACACGAATCGTGCCGGTGGCACGGCCAGCCACCATGGCCGGTCGGACCCTCATTGGACGGTCGCCCGCCGCCGATGAGGGCCACTGGCCGCCGCCTAGGCCCGGCGAGGCGACGGCCACTTCGCCAGGCCCGAACCAAGCCATGAACTGGCTTGGTTCTGCCTCTCTCTCTCATTCCCTCTCTGTTTCTCTCTCATTCTCTCTCTCTCTTACCTTAGCCGGCATGGGTGATCGTGGAAAAGGAGGGGTGCTCCCCTCCCTTCTTATGTCATGGCAAGGGAAGGTTAGCCCCTCACCTGTGCTCGTGTGAAGGGGGCGTGTCGGCGCCTCCTTCCGCCACGCCAGGTGAACAATGGCGAAGGAAGGGCAGCACCTCCCTTCCTCCGTCAACAATGGCGGATCCTCACATGGTGAGGATCCGGGGGTTCATATTCTTTCCTCCTTATAAAAATTTTGGCCTCGAAATTGATGTACTTCATATAACATTTAGAATCCAAAGCTTTGATCATATGATTAATCTTCTTTCCATTTACATATGCTATGTTACAAACAATTGAGGATATTTTTCTTTAATTTCCTCCTCAAGTTCCCAAGTAGCTTCCCTCTTAGAATGGTTACTCCACTGAACCTTGACATAGGGAATGCTACGCCATCTTAAAACTTGATCCTTGCGGTCTACAATACGCACAGGATGCTCCTCATATGTTAGATCCTTCCTTAACTGCATGGGCTCAAATTCTATCATATGGCTAGGGTCAGAAATGTACTTTCTCAACATGAAATACATTGTGTACCCCAGAGAGTGCCGAAGGTAATGCCAGGCTATAAGCCACCTCCTCTACTTTGCTCAGAATCTCAAATGGCCCAATGTTTCGTGGACTCAGCTTACCTCTAATCCCAAATCTCATCACATTTTTGGTTGGTGATATCTTCAAGAAGACATGATCTCCAATCTAAAATTCTAGCTCCTGTCTTCTCACATCAGCGTAGTTCTTCTGTCGGCTCTGAGCTGTGCAGAGTCATCCCTTGATCAGTTGCACCTTCTCTACTGTCTGCCGAATCAGCTCAGGGCTCAATAATTTTCTCTCTCCCATATCATCCCAACATAAGGGAGATCTGCATTTTCTACCATACAAGGCCTCAAATGGAGCCATCTGGATACTGGCTTGGTAGCTGTTATTGTAAGCAAATTCAACTAAAGATAAGTGGTTGTTCCAAGCACCATCCAAGTCCATCGCACAGGCTCGCAGCATGTCCTCCAGGGTCTGTATGGTTCTCTCAGACTGCCCTGTCTAGGGATGGAAGGTTGTGCTGAAGTTTAATTTGGTCCCCAGAGCTCTATGAACACTCTTCCAGAATTGGGACATAAACCTAGTATCCCAATCTGATACAATAGATACTGGAATACCATGAAGCCTCACAATTTGCTCAATATACATGATGGCCAATCTCTCACTGGAGATCCCAACTCTGAATGGTAGGAAATGGGCTGACTTCGTCAATCTGTCTACAATGACCCATATTGCATCATTGCTCCTAGAGGTCTTAGGTAGACCAGTCACAAAATCCATAGTGATCTTCTTCCATTTCCATTGTGGAATCATCAGAGATTGAAGGGGTTCCACAGGCCTTTGATGCTTAGCCTTCACTTGTTGACATACCAAACATTTGGTTACATACTGAGCAATCTCTCTCTTCATTCCTTCCACCAAAAGTTTTCTTTTAGATCTTTGTACATCTTGGTACCTCCTGGGTCCACCGTATAGGGAGAATAGTGGGCCTCCTTCAGAATCTCTACTCTTAGTTCCTCTACATTTGGCACACAGAGCCTATCATCAAATCTCAGGGATCCACCATCCATTATAATAAATTCATTTTGAACCCCTGACTTCACATATTCTTTAATCTTTTGCAGGTCCAAGTCTTCTTTCTGGGATGACTTGATCCTGTCTAAAAGAGTTGGTTGGAGTACAAGTGCTGTCATAAGCCCATCGGACCGTTGTACTCGCAATTCAACCTCCAACTTCTCAAGATCCCTTTGGATGTGAGGTTGAGAAGTGATCATAGAAGCTAACTCCGAGGAGGACTTCCTACTTAAGGCATCAGCTACCATATTGGCCTTCCCTGGGTGATAGTGCAGGTTCAGGTCATAATCTTTTAGTAGCTCCATCCACCTCCTTTGCCTTAAATTTAACTCCTTCTGCATGAAGATGTACTTCAGACTTTTGTGGTTGTGTACACATCACATGCCTCTCCATATAGATAATGCTGCCAGATCTTCAAGGCAAAAAACACAGCGGCCAACTCTAGGTCATGAGTTGGATAATTTTGCTCGTATGGCTTTAGCTGTCTGGAGGCATAAGCTATCACCTTCTCATTTTTCATCAGAACATATCCCAAGCCCTTCCGAGAAGCATCCGTGTATAGAATGAATCCTGCAGATCCTGACGAAAGGGTAAGGACGGGGCTGACACTAGGCATTGTTTCAGCTCCTAGAAACTTCTCTCACACTCCTCAATCTAGTCAAACTTCGCTTGCTTTTGGGTCAAGCGAGTCATGGGTAGAGCAATGCGAGAAAAGCCCTCCACGAATCTGCAATAATACCCAGCCAGCCCCACGAAGCTTCTGACTTCAGATACATTGGAAGGTCGACTCTAGTTTACAATTGCCTCAATCTTCTTTGGGTCCACAGTTATACCATTTTTAGATATTACATGACCCAAGAATGATACTTGGCTCAACCAGAAGTCACACTTCTGCAACTTGGCATAAAGCTTTTTCTTCCGAAGAATTTGCAGAACAATCTTCAGGTGGTCCACATGCTCCTCCAGGCATATAGAATACACCAGGATGTCATTAATGAATACCACCACAAACTGGTCCAAGTATGGCTTAAGATTATGTTCATCAAGTCCATGAATGCTGCCGGGGCATTAGTTAACCCAAACGGCATCACCAAGAACTCGTAGTGGCCATACCTAGTCCTGAATGCTGTCTTAGGCACATCTCCAGCCTTGACCTTGAGTTGATGGTATCTTGACCGAAGATCAATCTTCGAGAATACTCGAGCTCCTTGGAGTTGATCAAACAGATCATCGATCCTCGGCAAGGGATACTTGTTCCACACTGTTACCTTATTAATTTCTCGGTAATCAATGCAGAGCTGAAGACTTCCATCTTTATTTTTAACAAATAATACTGGAGCACCCCAAGGAGAGACACTCGGTCTGATAAATCCTCGATCTAGGAGCTCCTGAGATTGGCCCTTCAACTCTTTTAGCTCAGCTGGGGCCATGCGATAAGGGGCTTTGGATATAGGTCTAGTACTAGGGACCAAATCAATGGTGAACTCAACTTCCCGGTCTGGAGGCAATTCGATCAAATCATCCGGGAAGACGTTAGGAAACTCCATAGCCACTGGAATATCCTCCAACTTGACCTCTTCCCGTTGAAGGTCCTTGACCACAGCAAGAAACCCTTGGCCACCTTTCTTCAAATATTTGGCAACTTGCAGTGCTGATACAAACACTGAGACCAGGTGTTCTTGGTTTCCAGTAAAACTAAATTCAGGCTGATTAGGGATTTTGAAGATCACCATTTTTCTGAAATAGTCTACTGAAGCATGATAAGAGGCCAACCAGTCCATCCCAAGGATAACATCAAAGGACTTTAGTGGAAGGATGATTAGATCAGCCTTCAACTTTTTATCCTTCAAATTAATTAGGCAAGATTTGCATACAGACTCCACCCTCATAACATCTCTATTTGGGAATGCAATGTGCAACTCTTGTTCTAGAGGAACGGGTGTCAACGATGCATTATTGACAAGGTAAGTATCAGATATAAACGAATACGTGGCACTTGGATCTACTAAAGTCTGAGCATAAGTGTTGCCTACTTTAATTGTCCCTGATCACAAAGTTTAGTTTGTCTTAGATGTCATATAGATGATCCTATTTGTCCTTCATGATCAATGCATTATATCGCATATGAACAAAATAATCTTAAATAACAGGTATACCTACCACAACGGAGTTAGAAGCGGCAGCATCCTGTTGGGTGAGGGTGAAGACCCTTCCCTGGGTCCTTAGCTGCTGCTGCTGGTTCATCCCCAGATTTGGAGAAGGCAGCTGATCTCTCCGAAGGGGACAAGTGGCCATCTTGTGATCCACTTTTTCACATATGAAGCAGGCAACTCTTGGCCCACAGCACTGCTTGCCCGGGTGGAAGTTCCCACAGTGAGGGCAACGGGTCTCCTTACCCTTGGTCCTGAGGGAGGCTGATATGTATCTTTCTTCTTGGCCTGCCCCGAAGACTGGCCCGAAGGAAACCCCTTCCTCTTCCTCTGTAGCTCCCACTCCTTCTGGTTCCTATTCATGTCTCTTTCGATCACCAGGACTTTGCTCACCACAGCACAATATGTAGAGAGTTCAAATGCATTGACTGCTTGCCTCAGTTTGGGTCGCAGTCCTTCAGTGAACCTGGTGATTTTGGCTCTCTCAGTGGTCACTATTTTCGGAGCATATCGGGCTAGCCTAGTGAACTCGGCTTCGTACTAGGCCATAGAGAGATTCTTCTGCTACAGTTTCAGAAACTTAGACTCCATCTGTCTTTGCACACTACTGGGGAAGTATTTGTTGAAAAAGACCTCCTTGAACTCCCTCCAGGAAACAGCCTGTCCACCCAATCGCTGCTCCATATGCAACCACCAATCATATGCCTCCTCTTGAAGGAGGTAGGTAGCAAATCTAATCCGCTCCTCCTTCTGGCTACCATGGGCCATGCAGGCCTTCTCCATCTCCCTCATCCACCCCTCAGCATCAGCGGAGTTGGTGAATCCAGAGAAGGGAGCAGGAGCTAAGCTCTTAAACTCAGCAAAGCTCCGACCTCCTCCTTGCCAGGGTTGTGGTGGAGCGGGCTGGACTGGTTGTTCAGGTTTGACTCGCGGAGTTTGCGGATTAGGAGGGACGGGCTGAGTAGGCACAACTTGTTGGATCTGCTACTGCATAGCCTGCATCATTTCCACAAGGACCTGAAGTATTTCAGTCTGGTGCTGTTGCTGGCCATTGCCAGCCACATTAATGGAACCAGAACCTTTAGAAGTTTGCTGGCCTCCCTGCTGGCCAGAGTTACCAGCTTGGGAACCTTCAACTTGTCGCATACTTCTGGTGTGACGAGGCATGATTATTTCCTGCCAAGTTTGGTTCCAATCAATATCTTTACAAACCCCTAAGTTTTCAAAACATATTTATTTAAAAAATATCTATATCTTCTTAGAGCTGTTACCCTCCCAGTGTCATCCTACTGTTTTGCCTAGTGTCATCTTATGTTTGTCCCTAAGGTCAAACCTAGGCTCTGATACCACAAAAGTTGTCACGCCTCAGACCCAATGTGGGATCCAGGGGTGGCAACCCGCTGCATGCCTAGCATGCAAGGCATCCTGAAATATAATCCAATTTATTCAAGATAGGATAATACCACTATGTCATTCAGAGTGAAATACTTTAGTACAAGCCATAATTATGAGTTTTGGGCTATATGCCCATCATACATAAATTAATAGGGTTACACCAAAATGTTGGATCTTAATTTTCTCTGATAGAAGCTCCAACTACCCCAAATCCCATTCTTCAGTCTTGTGGCTCTGAAAAACATTGTGAGATTTATATGAGCTCGCACTCAATAAGAAAGCCTACTATAACATAATATAATCATTTCATCATTTCAAGATATTATCAAATCACATTTTTGTGTATAAAGTTTCAATTTCAAATACATTCATCATGTTATCAAAACATGCATGTCATCAGTTCAAATAATTTTTGGAAGCAATTGCTATATATAGCATTTCAAGAATATACAATTAATGCCGAAATATGCAATATAAACAAACCTACTGTATTCATATTATTATTTCCTTATGTGTCCCACGGTCCTACAACACCCATCTGGTGCATCACTCTTTAATGTCCCCTAAGAGGAAGGGTCCTGGTACCAGCATTATGCCATATATCATAATCAATCACAACACATCCTCTAGATGTGTGTGCGTTATGTCATATATCAATCACATCACATCCTCTAGATGTGTGTCCTCCACATATCTCCCCCTATGGAGGTGGGTCCCGTATCTCTTGGCATTTCACATCATTTCACATCATCTGAGAACCGCGACAATACATATCATCATCATATTTGCATGTAGCACGTCATGCATCATCATGAGCATAAGCTCCTCATGTCACATTTACAGTGGTTTGTACATTTATAGCATAAAATACATCAATAGTACAAGTATATTTTGCAAAGCCAAAATAATCACATTATTTAATTTTTGCATATTTATAATTTATTACTTTATAAAATATTAGCAATCACATATAATTATAACAGATACCCAATTGTATACTGGTGGCACTATTTATCAAATTAAATAGCAAAATTTTATTTTATCTCATTTTCAAATAGTGCAATATATATCAATATAGCATTTAAATATATAATTTTTATATTCTAATAAATTATAAAAATTATAATAAATGGCTTACTTACCTCAGTATGCTAATCCCATATGTGGACATCTGGTTACCTACAGCATTAATTTCATAATTAAATCTTTAAAATTGAAATAATAAAGCATCCCCTAAGGTCTACCAGTCTAATCCTGGGCCCAACTTTGGACTCGAATATTTCTCAATGTATAAGCCCCAATGGGGAAATAAAAATACTCCAAGAATCTAGAATCAACGCCGAATCGGACATATTTTTATTTCATCATTCTTGGCCCAATACAGAGCCCAAAATATAGCCCAAAAATAGCTCGTTAGCCGGCCCAACAGGGCCCAACGTGGGACGGCCCAATCGGCCCACGTATCCTTCTTCCCCACCCACCTCCCCTGTTTCACCCGAAACAGGGGGGGAGCCGTGCCGGCAGCCAGGGCCATCACCGACCAATTCCTGGGCAGCCCGGCGACCGGGCCAGAGCCGGCCACCGCCGCGGCCGCCTCCCTTTCCCTCTCTTTCTCCCTCTATTTTTCTCTTTCTCCCCCGTTCTTTCCCATGGCACGAATCGTGCCGGTGATACGGTTGGCCACTATGGCCGGCCGGCCTTCACCGGACGGTCGCCCGCCGCCGGTGAGGGCCACTAGCCGCCGCCTAGGCCCGGCGAGGCAACGACCACTCCGCCGGGCCCGAACCAAGCTGTGAACCGGCTTGGTTCCACCTCTCTCTCTCATTCCCTCTCTATTTCTCTCTCATTCTCTCTCTCTCTTACCTTGGTCGGCATGGGTGATCGTGGAGAAGGAGGGGTGCTCCCCCCTCCTTATATCATGGCAAGGGGAGGGTTAGCCCCTCCTCTGTGCCTGTGTGAAGGGGGCGCGTCGGCGCCTCCTTCCGCCATGCCAGGTCAACAATGGTGGTGGAAGGGCGGCGCCTCCCTTCCTCCATCAACAATGGTGGATCCTCACATGGTGAGGATCCGGGGGTTCACAGAAACGGAAGTTTCAACAGGGTGGTGCAGGATCTTACCGGTTTCTATGTGATCCTGGAGGAGTTCTTTATGGTGGAGAACGTGAGAAAGGCGATCAATATTGATGAGCCCATCCCTGATAGCCTCACGACCTCGATGGTGGATGATGTGTTCTATGTGCTGCAGAGCTGCTGCCGGAGGGCAATCCCACCCTCAAGCATCAATTCAGTGTTTGCAGTGCTGAGTGGGGCAATGAACCTGCTGAACATTGAGTACCAGGAGGCACTGCAGCAGAAGATGAGGGAACCAAACCTGGGAGCCAAGATGTTCTTGGGGGGTGTTGGCGTGCACAAGACTGGGACAGATATTGCCACTGCTTTGAACAACATGGATGTGAGCGCAGAGTATGTTCTGAAGCTCCGGCATGAAATTGAGGAGCAGTGTGCCGAGGTAAGTCTGGCATCCTTTTATTGACAGCCTTCTTCTTTCTTAATTTTTGTTTTTCGTTATGTGTTATGCACTCACATAGAATTGGAGAAGATTTAGATAAGGCATAGTTAAAATAGATCAATAAAGTTGGTAGACATCCCTTGCTTTAGCGATGGCTTCTTATCCCTATTGTTGAGAGTTAGACAAGCTGTGAATTTCTAGCTCCATATTGTTATATGTAAGCAAGAAAATTTTAAGTTGTACTGCATAAGAAGATTTAATAGCCTTTGTTGAGGATCACAAGTCTTGGTAGCAAAGTAGTGCCACTGTAATTGAGTTTCTAGGGTTCGCAGTTGCTCTACAAAAGATGGTAACATCATGGTATATAACCCTCAATGTTTTTCTGATGGAATTAGCCGTTCAAGAATATAGATAAAAATCTATGAAAGATTGTAAATTGGTGTTATGTTATCCATAAACCACAATGATGGCCATCAAACCTTTGCACTTATTAGATGTAGTTGGTTTGTCATCCTTATTGACTATTTGTTCCTATCATCAGCCACCTCAACGGTCATTTATAAGTTCTTTAAATAATTTTGTCACTTTTATGCATCTTAACTTATCTTCCTTGCTTGTTTCTCGAGCCCTACTACTAGCCTGAGCACCTGCAGACAAAGATGTCCTTAGATTCCATTACTTTGGTCCATCATAAATGCATTGGTTTCCCATCACTTTGTCTTCATCGATGTAACTCCACCATCTCCTTTTTTGTCATGTTATCTTACTATTAGTTTTCCTACTGTACTTTACTTTTTTTCTAATTCCCTAATATTGTGTGCCATATGACACTGCAAACCTTCTTGTCTTATTCACAAATTTACTGCTGGGTTTCCAAGGCTTGCATCATGAGCACACGTGCCTAGAAGCACCCGTCACTTAATCGATCTAGCTTTAATTTTACTAAATATTTTCTGACTGTTTCTCAATTGTTTCATGTAATAGATTCAATATAATAACACCAACCATGCTATGGTCTCTCTTTGCTACTAAAATTAACTTCGATCTCATTTTCATTTTTTGTATCATTTCAACATTGTATCCTATGTAATAAATCTCTTCTACTTACTTTCAGGATGTTAACATTAAACTCTTTTCTCCATCATTCCTGATTATCTTGAGGATTCTACGTGATCTTTGGCAGTGATTGTTAGGCCTTTTCTAGAACAAGATGTGAAGAAGAGAAATAAAAGGGAAATAAAGAAAATGCTTCGTTGTATCATTATATCATAGCAAATATTGCCCCTCTTTATATCTTGAGCTTCCAATGATGAAAAGTCCCTGACTAAATGGCTGACCCTTCAAAATTAGTAAGCTGAGCTGTATGGCACCCTTTTGCTCCTAATTACTTTTTATGGCCCTGTTACTTGCTTCTTTTAAGTTGTTGGACGCATGTCACAATCAATCACTCGTAGTAATATCCTTTCTTCAGGTGGATAGCTCCTCACACTTCATATTTGAGTAATTAAGTCCATCATTACTTCATGATGGGATGAAGTCAATCATAAAATTCGGCCTTATAAAACAAACCCTGTTTATTGTAATAAAGGTTGAGAACTTGATTTTGCAAAATAAAACCATTAACTGCAGAGGGATCGTCAAATGCTCAAAACTCATTGTGGCATTGCCTTTATTGAGATTGTAATTTCATTGTAATGTGTAGGTTTATGGTTATGGAATGTAATGAGGGTGTGAAGGTTCATTGTTCCATATGCAGGGGAGTGGCATGCAATCACCTACTATGTTCATCATAAGAAATAGGAATAGAGATTTAACTAAGACAAAGGTCTAGTGAAAGAGCTCTGAATTCAAGAACAGGTTTCGCTTACTGAAAGAAACAAAGTCAAAGAACAACCATCAAAGGAGACAAATTAAATTTGCTGAACTAAGGAAACTTGAATTATCATATATGGTCATGAAAGAACAATGTTGAAGCTCTTTTTTCTTGTCGTAGACAATGCAAATTATAATATCACATTTAAGCTTACAATGACCATTGTCACCATTCAAGACATTGTCCTGGCAAAATGGAGCCATTTGTGGCGAACAAGACAGTCGGGAGGCACTATGAAAGGATTTAGTAGATTTTACTAAATAGCTATAACTAATGTTGACTCTCTAAGAATTGTTGTTGAATTACTAGCCAGGGCAACTTTATTGTAGGAAAACTGTGTAATGAAAAGCAAGGTTGGGCTCTCTGATTAATGTAGAAAGCCCACTAAAAGATATAAAGCAGATCTTAACTGCATTATGACTGAATTTGTAATTTGGGATTTTAACCAATTTCTGAATTATGGCTGTGTTCTATGTGTTATCTTTTTCATTTTAGTTCTTTCCTTTTGTCCTTCAGTCTTTCATATTTAATCGCATGAGAATCCATGAAAATTGTGCAAATAGTCTGTGACTTTTTTTTATGAGAAGTAAGTTAATTTTCTTTTCTTTTCTTTCTTTAGAAAAACCTATCAGACAAGTATGATCTTCATCTTTGTTTGCCAATAGGAGGAAGAATTGTGGATGCTTCTCACATTTACTTGCAAGAGAGTGGATTTTAATATCACAGAGATTTAATGGATAAAATAACGAAGTATCACTACCATAACAAACTAGTTTTGTTCCATTTCTTAATGACTATAATATGAGTCATCAGGGGATTTCTGAATGTTAATAGAATGGCATGTGGAGTTGAGTGATTTTATTCAGGTGTAACCAGTCAAGCTATAATGTCTGTGATTCTCAAGATGAAACAAGTCATTAAAATGATGAACTAATACCTAGTATCCTTTCTTAAATTTTTACATGTTTGTGCTGAGGTTGATGTGTATATCTTATGGAAAGGATTAAATGTGTCTTTCCAAAAAAGTTTTGGTGAGTTCCCAAAGCTAGTCATGGCTAACAAATTAAAGATTATCAAGTGGAAAGTTTATAATTTGTCAGCAAATATAAGACCTCAAAAAGTATGCTTCCAACATTTATGCTGAGAGGCAGGATTGTTTAGATTAGTACAAAGAATTCTTAGTGTTTGCTGATGGTTCTCAACATATGATTTCAAGAAATTAGAGAAAGGTGACTACTTTCTCATCCCTTCACCTTTTTAGTGATTGATGATATGTTTCAAGGATTATTGAGGAGGAAGCTGAAATCAGCAAGAATAGGTGACATGCCTCAGCCATGCCATTAATTTCTTGAGAGAACCTCGAGGCTTGGATTGTTAGGTAAAGAATATGATGGAGGGGTCTAAGCAAGATGGAAGAAAGTTAAAATACTATCCACTTAAATAAAACATTTCCCTGGAACAGAAGCAAATACAATCTTTCTCCTTGGGATAATTATAGAACAGAATAGTTCGTTTCTATTTATGTTGAAGGATGGGAAAAGAAATTGACATTGGTAGTTTGGGATAAGAAAATGGTGGTAACCTCAGTAACATTGCTCTCCAGACTATCCTTTTTTTTTTTTGGTACAAACGGAATCACACCACTTCAGGGTGACTCAATCCCACACTATCAGAATACAAAAGTAAGTTCAGACCAGGAGGACACCAGTCATCAGGCTTCCAGCACCAGAATCCAGAATGATCAGCCACTCTAGCGGCGATCCAGTCAGCCGCTGAGTTGGCTTCCCTGAAGATATGGCTGATCTGTATGCTATGAACCCCCTGTAGGAGAGAACGAATATCAGAGATCAAAGGGTTGGTAGGCGACTGCGCGCAATGATCCTGGTAAAGCCACCGAATCACCGTAAGGGCATCACCCTCAAGGATAATACTGTTGGGTTACGAATAAAAAATCCCAATCTAATTGGAATAAAATTGCAGCGGAAACAAAATAAATTTATAACCCACCAAGAATCACGTGTTTTATAAAAACCGAAAGAAGGATAAACAAAATATTACATTTTGTTATTACCTTTTTAATCAGTATGTAATCCTTCTGTTCTTGTGTTGGGTTTTCTCGGATCTTCAAAGGTGCTGCATTTCAAAAAGACGATCACCCTCTACAAGTATCCACACACGAACGGACACCAAAATGGTTTTTGAATGCTAGTTCAACCATTCCATTTTTCACAAAAATGAACCATGTTTTCAACTCTCTGTTTTTCTATCTTTAAGGCAAAAGATATGACGCTTCAAAAGCCCCAATCGACGTGACCTTTCAAATGCTCCAATCGACGTGACCTTTCAAATGCCCCAATCGACGTTACCTTTTAAATGTTCCATAGACTCTAAAACGTATATATATCGAACATATATACAAGCCTGCTAGGAATTTTGGTTAACTAAGATTTTAATTGATATTTATTTAAAACTCCTTTTAAATAATAACAATTTAAATCTTTCCTTACAAAATAAGGAATATATGTTTTTAACCAAAAAAAACTTTATGGATTATTTCCTTATCCAATAAGAAAATGCAATAATTTAATTACTTGTCACAATTTAAATTATGAATTTAAATTTTTTCAAAATTAAACTCGAATCTAAATGACAACTAATTATTATTTGTAATTTAAAATAATCTCATCATTTTAAATTATATAGAGAGTAACAAATCGTAACCATTATTGTCCGTTCTTAGTGTGCGACCCTATAGGTTCAATTAACGTTGGCAGTAGGCCTAAATCACATTTTGAACCTACAAGTCATAAGCGGCCTCTAGCAAGACATTATGACTACCCAAGTTAAATGAAAAGCTCATGTTCCGAGACAACCTTAAAGTAGCTATTAACATAATCCTTTTGTCACATGATATCTTGATAGAATATAAGGCATGGATAAAGTCAACCTTATATCTCTCTATCTTTAATTTCTCGAAACCCAATTAGACTGACTAAACAAATGATATTGATCTCCATCAATTTATTTGAGCATGGCCATACATTTCTCAGTCTCAATCATCGAGGGGCCCAGAGATGTCTCTCTTATAATAAGAGGGACAAATTACATCTTAATCACTCACATCTCACTACATGATTCTTATTATGTTCAATCATAATCTTTATAATCATCAGGTTAAAGACATCGTTTGATTATGTCAAAATAATATTCCTCATATTGAGAACTATGGCAATCTCAGGTCTAAGGATTTAATGACACAACTACTAGAGATTAACTTATGACTTTGATCCATGTATTAATCTCAAGGCGGGTCTTGTCCAATATTTGTTCTCAACAAATACATATAAATTTGATTTGTATCTCATACACATATTCATCCTATGAATATCAATCAAATTTCATACTAATCTTAATTTATTATTATTCCCACAACAATAACCGATTAGGGACATTTAGAATAATTCATAATATTATTCAAGGATATTATTATATAATAAACATGCAAATTATGATAATAGTAAATATTCATAAATATTCAAAATACCATGTCCATACAATAGGCCTAGGGCACTATTACTAACAAATATGATAGGCATCAAGACTGCGAATAGCACAGGAAACTCCAGCCCAAGCAGCATAAAGCTCCGCAAGCGGCACCGACGAATCGAGGTGTCCAAATCCCCCAGCAGCAACCATAGTTCCGTCAGAACCCCGAATGACATAACCCAATCCAGCTGATCTGCCTCGAACACTTCCATCAAAGTTGATTTTAACAAACCCTGAAGGAGGGGTTCCCAAGAAATAAAGACCGTTCTCCGGTGCGCTGCCGAGGCAGCATGGGAATCCCAGAGGCCAGGGCTATCAAAATTACAAACTAGACGATGGGACGTGTACTCTGTAGATAAGGACAAGGCAGTCCGCACAACCCTGAAAGACGGAGTAGGCTCCTGAGTAAAGACAATCCGGTTCCGGGATAACCAGATTTGGTAAGCAATGTAAGCCCTCGTCGAGCCCTGCTTGCTGCTACCTCTCCTAACATCCTGCCTGATCAAGTCAAGGAAAGATAAAGAAAGAGAAGATGGAGCGACAACCCAAGGCTGGACGCTAGCGATCTCCTAAATATGATGAGCTCTGAGACAAGTGAAGATGGCGTGATCCACCGCCTCCAGACTATCCTTTCACTAGTTGGGATAACCCATTCACCAAGGAAAGAAGGTGCCACTTCATGAGGATTGACAAGTATCTGCAATGTTCAAGGGTGAGGTCTGGCATTGATATTGTAAAGGGTTTTACAAAATTATTGGCTCAATCCTTTTATTTTTTTAAAAATAATTTTTACATTATTTTTTTAAAAAATTATTGGCTCAGTCTTAGCCAAGTGATATAGGATTGAGTTGGCACCTTTCAACAGTAGATATCTTATTGTCTCTTGTATTTTTTTTCTTTAGATGAAGTTACCGAGATAGCCTTGACCACCCAGAGACCCTCGGTGCTCGAATGCATGGATGAGATACTCGTAGCTGCAAATGAAATAATTAAGTTTTAGTGCTCCTTTGTTATTTTCTTAAATAATATAATTTTTTAAGTAAAAGTTATCCAAAGGCCCTTTTTAACTTTTTATACGTTTAGTTGCATAAAAATTAATTTTAAAAATAGTTTCTTATATAATTAGAGGTGATCATGCATGAAAAAAATATAAATTTGACTCTCATATCTTTAGAATGAAGATAAAATTATCAATGTAAAAAATTATAAATCTATTAAAATTTAAATTTTTAAAATTCATGATTTAAAAAAATTTATAAAATATTATTGCATTATGGAATGTCAAAATGTACAATAATAGCCCATAGTTTCAGAAACAGCACCAAATAACACAAAGTACTAAATTTTTATTATGTACTTATCTTATTAATATATATATATATATAATAATAATACATTCTTGCAAATAAATAAAAGGCATGGAGTTGATATCGTCATTTTAGTCAAAATAATAGCAATGATAAACTAAAAAATATATTTTTTACGTATAATAATTAGAATTTTATTTATGAAATGATCTTCATTCTGCATATGATGAAGATCAAATAGAAAATCTAAATGTATTAGCTTTGGTGGAAGAGTGTTAGAAATTAATATCTTATCATGTCTGCAATTGCACGAGATATTTTAGCTGTGCCGATCTCCATAGTAGCATCGTGTTCTGAACAAAAAAAGAAGTAGCATAACTGGCGAGGCGGTTGAGATGCTTTTCTGCTTCAAAGATTGGTTGGATGCTAAGGTGAGGCTTCAAGATAAATGTGGACATGACTTAACCAGCGAAGATGATAATGATACAAATACTACTGATGAGTGAGTCATCTCTATTTTTATAATTATATATTTTTATTTTTTAAATTATTAAAGTGAGTCATCTCTATTTTTTTCTCTTTTCTTATTGTATTATTAAGGTCAGGTCTAGTACTATTTGATTTTAAATTAATAAACTGGTAGTGGTCTATGCCAAACCCTCTATCATTAAGATGACTTCATATTAATAAATTCATTTGTTTCTAATAATTTTTTAATTTATTAAAAAATTATTTAAATTTTGTATTAAACCTTTATGAGGATGGATCGTGCTGGCTCAGGCCCTGTAGGTCATGCCGTGCCGGCATGGTTGAGCTATGCCAGCCTAGGCCCATTACGGATTGTACCGTGCCAAATCGATAGATTAAATTTTTTGAGCTATGTTAGCATGACTAAGCTATGCCAGCCCAGGCTCATTACATATCGTGCCATGCCGAATCGATGGATTGAATTTTTTGAGCTAAGCATGATATGACTTAATAAGTTATGCAAGCATAACCTGATACCATTCTATTCCTACCCCATGCGTACGAAAAAGGAAAGTGCTTTCGGTGGCGTGCACTCCAGCCGGCCGATCCAAATTAAAAGCGCTGATAAATTGAGTAGTCTTTCGATGGCGGACGCGTGTCCTATCACAGGTAGCACCGTCCACGTGTTCCCCATCGAGGATCGATTGGCCGAGGAATCTTGGCAACAGCTGGACGCTACGCGTGCCGTCTGCGAGGTGGAAGAGGCTGTCGGTCAGACGCCACGCGCAGCGTCCGTTTAATCGCAATCACTTCGGACTTGGGATTTCGTCTACTCCTTGGGAAGCAAGGCAGAATAGGACTCGTTCTCCGCCTCTTTCTCTCTCTATTTAGACTCTTTGATCGCTTTTGATTCTCTTTATCAACTCTCTCAAGAACTCCTTCGCTATGGAGAAGCTGCTGGCTATGTCTATTCTGAGCTGGGGGCCGAATTTCTCTGGCGATGAGTGGTTCGGCCGCGGCTGGAGTGGGAGGAAAAACGAAGAAGAGGAGAGCAAAGGCGGAAGCGACAAATCCGGCACGGTGCCGGTGGTGCAGGCAAAGAAGCTGGAGCAGCTGCAGAGGAGGAATTCGGGGGCTATGAAAATTGGATTAGATTAAAACCAATGTTTATCCAAAAACCAATGATCAAACCATATCTGAATTGGCTATGAAAATTGGATTAGATTAAAACCAATTGTCCTAACTAAACATGATCTAAAATTAAAATAAATTTATTTTTTATCATAAAAATAGAAAAATAAATTATATATCTATATCAATTCAAAAATATAAATAAAATTAAAATAAATTAGATAAGATGCAACCATAATTTTTTTTTAAAAAAAGGACATAACATAAATTATAACCATTAAAAATATAATAATTTTTATAATATTTAGAAAATTAAATTTTTTATATACCTGATTTTCTAAATTTGAATGCGATTTGGTTTAAATTAGGTTTTATAATCTCAAACCTAAAACAGAACTAAAATTAAAATAAATTATGGATTTATTTACATTACATATTTTGGTATTTATTATATAATTATGCATAATTATGAAATAAGATAAAATGAAAATTTATTGACATTGATTATTTTGAAAGTTGATAAATTATACCATGAGTATATAATTGAGTATCTGTTATAATTATTATACAGGTGATATTTTGCAAAGTAATGGTTTTATATGTTTACGCAAAATATGAAGAAATATATTTATTTTTAACCTTGCAAGTGAATTGGTTACATGCAATGATTAAGATTGTAAAAACCACTGTTTATGTGATATGAAAAGATTATGCTTATGATGATGCATGATGTACATATATATAATGATGACCTTGAATTATATTATATGTGTCGCCGCGGTTCTCCTATGATGTGGTATGTGGAGGCCACACACATCTAGAGAATGTGTGTTGATTGATTATGAGGTGGCATGTAGAGGCCACACGCATCTAGAGGATGCGCTATGACTGATGATGATATGGCATGTAGAGGCCACACATCTAGAGGATGTGCTATGATTGACGATGAGATGGCATGTGGAGGCCACACACATCTAGAGGATGTGCGCTGATTGAGGTGTAGCAGGGCCGTGGGACACATAAAATATATAAAAATGATCATATAAAGAGTGGGTTGTTTACAGTGCATTTTTTGATATTTATTGTATAAAGCTTCCAAATTATTTTGAGTTGATATGCTTGTTCTGATAGCATGATAAATGCATTTGAAATTGGAAGTTTATAAAATTATGACTTGATGATATCTTGATAAGATATGATGATATATGACTATTTTATATTAATATAGGCTTACTTATTGAGTGTGAGCTCATATAAATCTCACAATATTTTTTAGAGCCTCAGGATTGAAGAAGGAACCATAGGGTCGTTGGAGCTTCTATTTAAAATAAAGTGGATTCATATGTTGATGTAACCCCAGTAATGTTTGCGTGTAGGGCTTGTAGCCCAAATCTTTAGTTATGGATTGTATTAAAGTTATGGACTTGAATGATATATAGGTTGTTGCCTTTCTTGAATTTAGTGTCATGATTCGGGATGCCTTGCATGCCTGGCATGCGGCGGTTGTCACCCTAGTTCAAAATTTTTGGGTTTAGGGCATGACAACTGCTCAGACTGAATGTGTGCGCTTAAAAGGCAACTGGAGTGCAAGCTTCAAGTAATAGTTTTCAGGCCATTTCCTGGCAATTTGGTGCCAGATGAACTTCCTGCATTCAGCCATTTCTGAGCCTTTTTGTGCCAAAACAGAAAGAACTCTGTTGACACCAAATCACTATCCTCGAACGTTGGCGAGCGTTTGGTCACCTCCTCCAGCAAGCCCGAGATCCTTCGGCAAGCTTCTTGCGCCTATGGGCCTGCAAACAAGTCCCGAGGGCCGGAGATTCCAGCGGGGACCCTCCGACGCTCAAGTCAGTGCTCTGGGCAACAGTCGTGAGCTTGAGGATGCTCGAAAGAAAGAAGAAGAGAGAGGCTTAGAGCCGTGCTCTCTGTGAGCAAGAATGAGTGTTTAGGAGTGGGATGAGTTCCTTACCTGGTCGGGGGTCCCTCTTACCATGTTATAGATGCTTAGGGTTTGTCTGGCTTTATTGGTTGAGGCTTCATAATGATGACTTTTGTGGGTTAAGTATCAGAGCTAATGTCTGTGAGGCTTAGGGCATGATCACTTGTCAGAGCATTAATTGATAGCAGCAATAGTGGAGCTTACCTCCATGTGATTTGTTAGAGCTGCAGGCTATGTCCCGTCAGAGTAGGCGGCCGCAGCTGGTGGCAGGTGCTATTTTGGTTTGGACAGCTATCGCAAGCTGCTGCAGGGCATGGCCGACTGTTATGGCGCTTGCCAGATGTGTCCCCCACGTCGCATATCTGTTGCAGTCGAGTGGTGGATCACATGGCTGTGTCAGACGGCTCGAGGCAGCTAGACGCGAGGTCCGAGGCCGAGGCGGAGGCGCTGAGGCGGAGGCAAGAGGCCGGGGCCGAGGCGAAAGCTTGAGGCCGGGGCCAAGGCAGTCAAGAGGCCGGGGCCGAGGCGGAGGCAAGAAGCCGGGGCCGGGCCGACTCACATGATGCCGGGGCGAGGCCAACTTGGAAGATGCTGGGGCGAGGCCGACTAAGGGCCGAGGCCGACTGAGGCCATCTTGGATGGTGCCGGGGTGAGGCCGACCGGGATGGTGCTGGGGCGAGGCCGACTTGGAAGATGTCGGGGCGAGGCCGACTGGGGGTCGAGGCCGACTAGGGCCGACTTGGATGGTGCTGGGGTGAGGCCGACCGGGATGGCCGAGCACTGTTCATGGTGGCCGAGGGGATGACCCGAGGTTGAAGTCGAGGGGATCTACGAGGCCGAGGGGATCTCGGCAACCTGCATGGCCGAGGGGGGCTCAGCAGCTTCTGGAGGAGCTTGGGAGCAGCCGCGGGGGCTCTATGATGCGGCTGTCGGGCCGAGGGAGCGTGCATGGCCGAGTGCTGAGACGGAAGCTCGAGGCCGAGGGGGTGCCAAGTCTGAAGCTAAGGGCGAAGGGACCTCGGAGGCCGAAGGGACCTCGGAGGCCGAAGGGTCCTCAAAGGCCGAGGGGACCTTGGAGGTTGAAGTCACCCTTCGCGATCGAGATGGGGCTCTGTCAGTTTCCTTCACGGTTTACTTTAACGGCGTTGGATCAGCCACATCAGATGCCCCCTCGCCCCTGAGATGAAGCGGGCCCACCCCAGAGGCGAAAGGGACGTCACCTCTCAAGTGACTGATCCCCACCTGCCGCCAACCGCGATGGGTATGCATCCTGAGATGACGCCGCTGAGACTGCAATAACACCGCTGAGGCAAAGATAAAGCCATTGAGGCTCGTAATAAAATTACCGAAGCAGAAATGGAGCCACGGGGGCTAAAATAAAATTGCCTTGAGTGCTTGTGTGCTGGTCCGAAAGGTGACTCGAGCGAGTACAGGCTGTTAGGGATTTGAACCGACTCAGAGCATATCCTAGCCGGGCCGAGTGGTATCTGTTAGCCGCGATACCATCGAGCTCCTCCGGAACCGCCTCGAGGATTTCATGGCCGGCCCAAGGGGTGGCTCGAGGTCGCTGGAACCACAGGTCTTGAACCGCCGTGGAGGTTTCACGGCCGGCCCGGGGGTGACCTTTTGATCACAGGACCGTCGAGAGCCTTTTGAATGGTTTGTTTTGTTGGTTTTCCCATAATGTATTCAGACATTAATGAAAAGAAACTTTTTCTTAAAGTGTAGTGTACTTAGATTTTTCGTAGTTGTTTGCCTTTGCATCGTGTTTGGTGTTGGGCTGGCCTCGGGTTTGAATACCGATGGTACATTGGGCTGAGTACCGACCGGAGTCGGGCTTGAGTGCCGATTGTACATGTCCGAGGCTGAGTGCTGAGGGGCTAAGGCGTCCACCAGAAGAGAGGAGACGGGGCCGAGCGCCATGGGAACTTGGTGCCGAGGCCGTACGAGGCCGAGGGAACAGGTCCGAGGCCGAGCATGAGTTGAGGCTGAGTACGAGTTGTGGCCGAGGCCATACGAGGCCGATGGGGCAGCGGAGTGCTGAAGCCATGCGAGGCCAAGGGGATCTCGGCAACTTGCCTGGCCGAGGGGGCAGCGGAGTGCCGAGGCCGTACGAGGCCGAGGGGGCAGCGGAGTGCCGAGGGGCTGAGGCATCCGCCAGAAGAGAGGAGACGGGGCCGATCGCCGTGGGAACTTGGTGCCGAGGCCATATGAGGCCGAGGCCGAGGAGAAAAGCCGAGGCCGAGGGAACAGGTCCGAGGCCGAGCATGAGTTGAGGCCGAGTACGAGTTGTGGCCAAGGCCGTATGAGGCCAATGGGGCAGCGGAGTGCCGAAGCCGTGCGAGGCCGATGGGATCTTGGCAACTTGCCTGGCTGAGGGGGCAGCGGAGTGCTGAGGCCGTACGAGGCTGAGGGGGCAGCGGAGTGCCAAGGGGCTGAGGCGTCCACCAGAAGAGAGGAGACGGGGCCTAGCGCCATGGAAACTTGGTGCCGAGGCCGTACGAGGCCGAGGCCGAGGAGAAAAGCCGAGGCCGAGGGAACAGGTCCGAGGCTGAGCATGAGTTGAGGCCGAGTACGAGTTATGCCGAGGCCTTACGAGGCCGATGGGGCAGCGGAGTGCCGAAACCGTGCAAGGCCGAGGGGATCTCGGCAACTTGCCTAGCTGAGGGGGCAGCGGAGTGCCGAGGCCGTATGAGGCCGAGGGGGCAGCGGAGTGCCAAGGGAAGCTCGGTGCTGGGAGCTAAGGCTGAGGCCGAGTGGAATAGCCAAGAACGAGGGGATCTCGGCAATTTGCATGGCCAAGGGGGGCTCGGCAGCTTCCGAAGGAGCTTGGGAGCAGATGCCCGTCAACTGTGAGCTGGGAAGTTGGCTCCTCCTAGCTGTGAGCTGTCTTGGGGCTTCTTGATAGCTTAAAGTAACCAGCAATATGTTGCAAGTATGTAATTTAAACAAAGGTATTACCCAATTGGCCGTTTGCCGCTGATACAGAGTTGAAGCCGCTGAGGCTGAAATGAAGCCGTTGAGGCTGTGACAAAGCCGCTGAGGCAAAGTTGAGGCCGTTGAGAGCCTTTTGAACCCCGAAGGGTGACCCGAGAGTCACTGGGATGGGACCATGCTCAGGAGCCTTTAACTCCGGAGGGTAACTAGAGAGTTGAGAGTCATCAGGTGCCTTTTAACCCCAGAGGGTGACCTAAGAGTTTAGAGTCGTCAGGTGCATTTTTCTTTGCGCCAACGATCTTTGCTGCCGACGTTGGAGTCAATCTTTGGCCTTTGGTGCCGAGCTGGCCTCGTGCTTGAGTACCGATGGTTCATTGGGCTTTTTGGATCCAGTGGTACACCAGTTTTCGGTGCCGATAGTACATCGGGCTTGCAGTGCCGAGCTGGCCTCGGGCTTTTTGCCGGTGGTACACCGGTCTTCAGTGCCAATGGTACATTGGTCTTCGGTGCTTATAGTACATCGGGCTTGCAGTGCCGAGCTAGCCTCGGGCTTTTTGCCGGTGGTACACCGGTCTTCAATGCCAATGGTACATTGGTCTTCGGTGCCGATGGTACATTAGGCTTGCAGTGCCGAGCTGGCCTCGGGCTTTTTGCCGATGGTACACCGGTCTTCAGTGCCAATTGTACATTGGTCTTTGGTGCCGATGGTACATCGGGCTCACAGTGCCAAGCTGGCCTAGGGCTTTTTGCCGGTGGTACACCGGTCTTCAGTACCAATGGTACATTGGTCTTTGGTGCCGATGGTACATCGGGCTTGCAGTGCCGAGCTGGCCTCGGGCTTTTTACCGATGGTACACCGGTCTTCAATGCCAATGGTACATTGGTCTTTGGTGCTGATGGTACATCGAGCTTGTTGACCCAATTGATGATTTTGATGATTAACAAAACTATTTGAGTATAACAATTGAAGGCTCTAATGATTTTGATTAAGTTTTTCAGATTATAAGTCGATTGAATGATCAAAATCAGGAGTTAAATCTTGTTCTGGATCGAATCTAATGTCTAGGTAAGATTGCAGACATTAGAGTCGACTCCGAGAATCACAGAGCCGACTCCAGTATCTGGCACGGAAGTTAGAGTCGACTCCGAGACTGTTAGAGCCGACTCCAACAGAAAAGACAGAACGTTGATTTTTCTGGCCCCGAGTTAGAGTCGACTCCGGGTCTGTTAGAGTCGACTCCAGAAAAGTTTCTTGTCGACCCCAGAAAAGTCAGAGACGACTCCAGAATTAACGGATTAAAGTGTTTCGAGTTAGAGCCGACTCCAAAAAAGTTAGAGTCGACTCCAACCCACCTGGAACAAAAAATCAAATTGCCAGATCAGCTCTAACGGTAATATTTCTATTTTACTTTATTTCTAACGGATATATTTTGTTGCAAGGTACACTCCAACGGATAGTTTTCTTCCAAAAATGGTTTGAAAGAAATCTATAAAAAGGGAAGACTATCATTCAAAAACAAGAACGGAAAAATAAAGAAGAAAAACGGAAATAGAGAAATCCCAATTCAAAAATCTGAAAAAGAGAGAGCCTGAATCTCAAGAGAAAAAACCTTCTAGCTCAAATCCACTCCACTCCAAAAAGCTCAAGAGGAATCCAAGGCATTCAACTCAAAGTTTTGGTGGATTTCCTAAATTGGAGAAAGAGGATCAGTTTCTTGCTTTTCAATCCTTCTCAACTGCTTCAACTGTGAAGAATCGGAGAGGCTTGATTCAATCTAGCAAGGAGAAGAAGAAAAGAAGAAAAGAAGAAAAGCTCAAAAGCCAACCAACTACAAATTAGGCTTTTCTAAACCTTGTTCATTTACTTGATTATTTGCTCATTGAGGAGCTGTGTACTTGAAAAACAATATTTCTTTTGTTTGTGTCTAGTTCAATCTGGGGGATTGAACTAGTGGAGGTAGTCTTACCTCGGTACAAGCTTGGTATAGCTTGTGTTAGGTTTTTGTGCTGGTGAGCCCAGAAAACCAGCTGGGTTCGTTGTGATCTCGGGAAAATAACAAGTTTGAGTTGTGAGCTTGTAAAACAACTCGGCTGTAATCAAGGAAGATTATAGTGTGGACCCAAGTGAATCTTGGGAGTGGACGTTGGTGTTGGATACACCGAACCACTATAAAATCTTTGTGTTTGTCGTGTCTCCTTTATCTCTATCTCTATCTCTATCTTATTGATTGTATTTTGTTTTTGCATCTGCATTCACTTTCACTCACACTAAGCAAACAAATATTTCAAAAGGTTTAAATTTTTTTTTAAAGAACCCAATTCACCCCCCCCCCTCTTGGGTTGTCATCTGGGCCAACAATTGGTATCAGAGCTAGTGCTCATTAGATTTTGATCACACGATCAAGAGCTAAAGATCCAAATGGCAGCTCAAGTTGGATCATTTGCTGAAGGTCATTCTACGAATAGACCTCCCCTGTTTAATGGTTCAAATTATTCATATTGGAAAGCTAGAATGAGGATATTCATTCAAGCTTCTGACTATGAACTATGGGGTGTTATAATTAATGGACCTAGTACACCCACACATGTTATTGATGGCACTATTGTTCCTAAGCCCGAAAGGGACTGGAATGATAATGATAGAAGATGGCACAGCTTAACGCTAAAGCCATGAATGTTTTATATTGCTCTTTAGATGCAAATGAATTTAATAGAATCCACATGTAATTCCGCAAAGGAGATTTGGGATAGATTAGAGGTTACCCATGAGGGTACCAATCAAGTAAAAGAATCTAAAATTAATATTCTTGTTCATAAATATGAGTTGTTTAGCATGGAACAATTTGAAACCATTGCATGCATGTATACTAGATTTACAGATATTGTAAATGGTTTAAAAAGTCTTGGTAAGACATATACTAACTCAGAACTTGTTCGAAAATTCTTAGGTCACTACCAAGATCATGGGAAGCCAAAATGACAGCAATCCAAGAAGCAAAGGACCTCAACACTCTGCCCTTAGAGGAGCTTCTAGGATCACTTATGACCCATGAGTTGACAATGAAGCAGCACGTAGAGGAGGACACAAAGAAGAAGAAAGTGATTGCCCTCAAAGCTGCAAAAGAAGAAGAGAGCAGCAGCGATGATGATGATGATGAAGAGACTGCTCTCTTAGCTAAAAAGTTTAAAAGATTCATGAGGAGAAAGAAACCCTTCCACAAGAAGAAATTTGGAGCAAAGTGGGAAGGAGAAAAGGATAAGAACAAGGATAAGGACAAAGAAAAAGAGAAAGACCCCTTGACTTGCTATGAGTGTAATAAACCGGGGCACTTTAGGAATGAATATCCTAAATTAAAGAAAGCCTACAAAAAGAAAAAGAAGGCTTATGTGGCGACTTGGAGTGATAGCGAAGAATCTTCTTCCGAAGAAGAAGAACAAAAGGAAGTTACAAATGTATGTTTTATGGCGGACGACAACGATGAGGTAAGTTCCGATAACCCTTGCGATGAGTTTGCATTTGATGAATTATTTGATGCTTTTAATGAACTTGTCAGCGATTTCAAGGTTTTGAAAAAGAAATACAAGCTTTTGAAAAATGAAAATTCAACTTTCATTAAAGAAAAGGAAGATCTTAATAATGAAGTTAAGAAACTTAAATCTGAAAATGAAATTTTGGTAAAAGAAAAAGAATTAATTTTCAATGAAAATGATAAACTAAGGAAAGAGGTTGAAAAATATAAGAACATAGTTGATAAGTTTACCTTAAGCTCAACTAAATTAAACATGTTATTAAATAGTCAAAAAGCAGTTTTTGACAAAGCCGGATTAGGGTATAACACTTTTAGAAAATAAAAATCACTGAAAAATATTTTTGTACGTGCTGGCCAAAGTAATTTTACATGCTTTAAATGTAATCAAAAAGGACATAAATCTTATGAATGTAAAATTTTAAAACCTAATAAAAACTTAAATATTAAAGGAAAGAAAATATGGGTTCCAAAAGGAACAGTTTTTATTGCTACTAACCATGAAGGACCCAAGAAAGCTTGAGTACCTAAATATAAGACTTGATCATCTTTGCAGGAGTGTCTTGCGGCCAAAAGATCAAAGCGAAAGTGGTATCTTGATAGCGGCTGCTCAAGGCACATGACGGGTGACAAAGATCAATTCATCACCCTCGAAAGCAAAAGAGGAGGAGTAGTTACATTTGGGGATAATGGCAAAGGCCAAATCTTGGGGCTTGGTAACATTCAAATAACTCCCTCCACATATATTGAAAATGTCTTATATGTTGATGGTTTGAAACATAATTTAATTAGCATTAGTCAATTATGTGACAAAGGTTTTAAAGTATCATTTGAATCTTCTATATGCACAGTTGCTAATCCCATTGATAATAGCATTGTTTTTATTGGAAATAGAAATGACAATGTATACTTGATTGACTTAGACAATTTATCTACTAATAATCATTGCTTAGTTGCTAATAATGCTAATATGAATGAGATTGGTTGGTTGTGGCATCGAAGATTAGGTCACGCAAGCACACACCTGATTTCAAAACTAATTAGAATGGATTTAGTAAAAGGACTACCTAAAATAGATTTTGAAAATAACAAAATATGTGATGCATGTCAGTTTGGAAAACAAACGAGAAGTTCTTTTAAATCTAAAAATGTTGTTTCAACTTCTAGGCCATTAGAGCTACTTCACATGGACCTTTTTGGACCAACTAGAACCACAAGTCTAGGAGGAAAGAAATATGGTCTTGTAATAGTAGATGATTACTCTAGATTCATTTGGGTAATATTTTTAGCTCACAAAGATGAGACTTTCTCGATATTCCTGAAATTCTTCAAGAAAGTAACAAATGAGAAAAACACTACCATAGTGTCTCTAAGAAGTGATCATGGAACTGAATTTGAAAATCACTTATTTGAAAGTTTTTGCAATGAAAATGGTATTAATCATAATTTTTCTGCACCAAGAACCCCTCAACAAAATGGAGTAGTTGAAAGGAAAAATAGAACTCTAGAAGACATGGCCCGTACCATGCTATGTGAAAGTAAACTCCCGAAATACTTTTGGGCGGAAGCTATTAACACAGCATGTTACATCCTAAATAGAGCATTAATAAGACCTATTTTAAAGAAAACACCTTATGAATTATGGCATGATAGAAAACCCAACATTAAATATTTTCATGCATTTGGTTGTAAATGTTTTATTCATAATAATGGTAAAAATAACTTAGGTAAATTTGATGCAAAATCTGATGAAGGAATATTCTTAGGTTATTCAACAACTAGTAAAGCATATAGAGTGTTCAATAAAGAAAGTTTAATTGTTGAAGAATCTATTTATGTAGTTTTTGATGAATCTTTAGCATCAAGTTCCAAAAGGATTGATGATGAGGAAGATACAAACATTCTCGAAAACAATCTTGAAAAACTTAATATTGATGTATCTTCAGATCATGAACAAGAAGCTAAAGATAATGATTCGCCTAATGCTGATGTTATTAATACTAATCATAATGATGTAGATCTACCAAGAGATTGGAGATACGCTTATAGTCATCCCAAGGAATTGATTATAGGTGATCCATCTCAAGGAACAAGAACTAGATCATCTATGAGAAATATTAGTAATCACCTTGCATTTGTTTCTCAAATTGAACCTAAAACCATTGAAGAAGCTGAAAAAGATAATAATTGGATGTTAGCTATGCAAGAAGAATTAAACCAATTCACTAGAAATAATGTATGGACATTAGTGGAAAGACCTAAAGATCATTCTGTTATAGGATCAAAATGGGTTTTTAGAAATAAACTAGATGAAAATGGCATAGTAATTAGAAACAAAGCTAGATTAGTTGCAAAAAGATATAATCAAGAAGAAGGTATTGATTTTGATGAAACCTTTGCACCTGTAGCTAGATTAGAAGCCATTAGGCTATTACTTGCATTTGCATGTCACATGAACTTTAATTTATTTCAAATGGATGTCAAAAGTGCATTTTTAAATGGATTAATAAATGAAGAAGTATTTGTTGAACAACCACCGGGATTTGAAGATCATGAATTTTCAAATCACGTTTTTAAATTGCACAAAGCTTTATATGGTTTGAAACAAGCACCTAGAGCTTGGTATGATAGACTAAGTAAATTTTTGATTGAAAATGATTTTACAAGAGGAAATGTTGATAAAACATTATTTTTGAAAAGAAAAGATAAAGATTTACTTGTAGTTCAAATTTATGTTGATGACATTGTATTTGGTGCTACTAACAATCTTCTATGTCAAGAGTTTGCTAAGTTAATGCAGGGAGAATTTGAAATGAGCATGATGGGAGAACTCAATTTCTTCCTTGGACTCCAAATCAAACAAAGCAAAGAGGGAATCTTTATCAACCAAACAAAGTACACAAGAGAAATTCTAAAGAAGTTTGGTATGGAATCAATCAAACCCCTCGGAACACCAATGAGTCCTTCATGCAAGCTGGACAAAGATGAAGAAGGTAAGAAGGTTGATCAAAAATATTATCGAGGTATAATCGGATCCCTACTTTACTTAACTGCAAGTAGACCAGACATAATGTTTGCTGTTTGCTTATGTGCTAGATTTCAGTCTGAACCTAAAGAATCACATTTAATTGCTGTTAAAAGAATTCTTAGATACCTTAGTGGAACAAAAAATGTAGGTTTATGGTATTCTAGAGACTCAATATTAAATCTGATTGCTTATTCTGATTCTGATTATGCTGGATGTAAGTTAGATAGAAAAAGCACAAGTGGTGCATGCCAATTTTTAGGAAGTAACTTAATCTCATGGTTTAGCAAAAAGCAAAATTCGGTTGCATTATCTACTGCTGAAGCAGAATATGTTGCAGCTGGAAGTTGCTGTGCTCAAATCCTATGGATTAAGAGACAACTTGAAGACTATGATATCACACTTGATAAGACACCTATAAGATGTGATAATACAAGTGCAATCAATCTAACTAAAAATTCAATTCAACACTCAAGAACAAAGCATATTGAAATTAGATATCACTTTATAAGAGAACATGTTGCCAATAATGAAATTTGTCTTGATTATGTGAATACTGAAGAACAACTGGCAGATATATTTACAAAACCCTTAAGTGAAGAGAGATTTTGTTATCTTAGAGGAGAATTAGGAGTTTGTGATCCTTTGGAATAATTTCTAAAACTCTTAAGAACAACTATCTAGATTTCATCAATTTCTTGAAAAATCTCGATATTCAATAAGGAAATCTATCTAGATCTTGATTCATTGTTTCCCCAATTGCTAAGGAACATTTATCTAGAGTTTGATGATTAATTTGAATAGTTTCAGATCCTTAAAACTTAATTTTTTATCTCTGAAACTGTTAGAGTCGACTCTAACAGTTTGTGGAGTCGACACCTTAGTTTTTGATGTTCTGTCTAAGCAATTAGAGCCAACTCCGGCTTCTATAGAGCCGACTCTAATTCGAGTGCTGATAGACTTTCTGGTTCGGAGCCGACACCCAGTTTTCGGGAGTCGACTCTAGGTCGAACTAGGTCAAAAATAAAAAGGCGGAGTCGACCCCAAATCATTTTATCCGTCTCCCAAAACCCCTCCAAGGAGTTCCAAAGCCTTTCCAACCTCCCCAATCTTCTCAAAACCTTTGATTACACATTCCAATCAACTCAATGGCACCCAAGAGGCGCGGTTTCGTCGGAGGAGCGTCCGTTCCCATGAGGCGACGCACGATTCGGAGGCAACTCTCGCCATCCTCCTCTTCGGCCACTCAAGAAGATTCCCCTCCTTCACCCTCTTCATCCAAAGTAGATCAACTAGCCGGTAAGACTATCACAACTGGAAGGAAGGTCAACTTTGATTTCTTTGAGTCGGAGGGCTTCTCAATAGGAAGATGTTTAAAAGAAATGGGGTGGGAAAAGATTTGTTCATTAGATATCCCCACTTATCCTGCCCTAGTGAGAGAATTTTACAATGATTTGAGTAGAGGAGAAGGCGGTTTAGTCAGTATTGTAAGAGGAACTAGGTTGTAATAACTGCTGAAATCCTTGGAAATCTGTTGGAAATGCCCACAATTGATATTATGGAATATCAGCATGATGATAGAAGTGGTGCATTGTCAAGAATGTTAGGGAGGGATGTAACCGAGTTTGAGGAAATTTTTGCTAATCAATTAAATCTGGAGCTCAGGTTACTACACAACATATGTGGAAGAATTTTATTCCCCAAAATTGATAGATTTGAGAACATCTCGGAGCGAGACATTCTTTTGATGGATTGTATTATAACTGGAAGGCCAGTCAACCTAGCTGGCATGATGATTGGTTATATGGCAGAGGATGCTACAAAGAAAAGATCTACACTGCCATATGGTATGGTTCTGACATTGATCTTTAGAAGCCAAGGTGTGCTAATTATGGATAATGAACCCCTAAGGAAATTAAGGCACACTGACTATTATAGTATTTCTACTATTCATCGGATGGGCTTCAAGAAGTTAAATGGTATCTAGATGAAAGGAGGACGAGAAGAAAGAGCTGAGAGAGATAGAACTGAAGAGGTCAGAGTAGAAGATATCCCTGGACCATCCACTGCGGGACCATCAGTCCCTGATCCATTTATTGCGGGACCATCTACAGCTGGACCTTCAGAAGCTGGACCGAGCACAATTCCCTCTCCTCCACATCTGTCTGTTACTGCTTCTGGGAGATTCTCTGATGAGCAGATTGGTCAGTTGAGTGCCTTGCTTACTGAATATGACAGTCAGAGATCTCATGAGATTAATCAATTAAAAGAAGACTTCAATCAGCTAAAAGAAGAACTTAACTCGAGACTTGACATGATTTCCTTTTCCATAAGCAATTCTGTTGAATCCATTGGTGCTGAACTTCACAAAATCTTTGAAAGGATGGAAGGCATTGCTGATGGCTTGGGATCTTATGTTCATGCAACTGGTCAACTGAAGAAGAACATTGACCTTGCAGTCTCACAGATTGAAGCTTGTCTTGAAAATTTTAAGAAATCTCAAAAAGATGATGTAATGGAAATCATAGGTCACTTGAAGAAAATTGTATTCAAACATATCTGACTTTGATTTTGATTTTGATACTCTTTTGTATCTTAGGTTCTCCAGGTTTACTTTATCTTGATAGTTTGTATTTAGGAATTTTGAGTATCTAATGTATCTCACTTTGAATGTACTTGAATCAACTTATGTAATGTTTCTTACTTATGTAATGCAATTACACATTTTCAAATCTGTCTATGATTGACTGCTTGAATCCCTATGTCTTATTGAACCAACAATTTTTCTCTAATAACTTTCTTTATCTAATACTCTCCTTATTGCTGATAACAAAAAAGGGGGAGAGATGGTTGAATATGCAAAAAAAAAAAAGACTTGAAATTTTAATGAGAAATGATTGTTTATGCAAAAAGAAAGATACTTAAAATTTTAATCAGTTCAATTAAAATTTGATTTTTATATATAGGGGGAGCTATTCAATGCAGGGGGAGCTTAACAACAAGCTTAATTGCAATTTTCTGTACATTTAGTTTAAATATTCATAATTGATGGCTTATATAGAACTCATGCATAATTTTAAAAGTTCACTTTGAATATTGGCATCAAATCCTTCATTAAAAATGTTTTAAGCTTTAAAATGACTATAATCTTTAGTTCGAATGAATTTTTTGAATGCATATACTCAAAGTTTTTGTTATCATCAAAAAGGGAGAGATTGTTGACCCAATTGATGATTTTGATGATTAACAAAACTATTTGAGTATAAAAATTGAAGGCTCTAATGATTTTGATTAAGTTTTTCAGATTATAAGTCGATTGAATGATCAAAATCAGGAGTTAAATCTTGTTCTGGATCGAATCTAATGTCTAGGTAAGATTGCAGACATTAGAGTCGACTCCAAGAATCACAGAGCCGACTCCAGTATCTGGCACGAAGTTAGAGTCGACTCCGAGACTGTTAGAGCCGACTCCAACAGAAAAGATAGAACGTTGATTTTTCTGGCCCCGAGTTAGAGTCGACTCCGGGTCTGTTAGAGTCGACTCCAGAAAAGTTTCTTGTCGACCCCAGAAAAGTCAGAGACAACTCCAGAATTAACGGATTAAAGTGTTTCGAGTTAGAGCCGACTCCAGAAAAGTTAGAGTCGACTCCAACCCACCTGGAACAAAAATCAAATTGCCAGATCAGCTCTAACGGTAATATTTCTATTTTACTTTATTTCTAACGGATATATTTTGTTGCAAGGTACACTCCAACGGATAGTTTTCTTCCAAAAATGGTTTGAAAGAAATCTATAAAAAGGGAAGACTATCATTCAAAAATAAGAACGGAAAAACAAAGAAGAAAAACGGAAATAGAGAAATCCCAATTCAAAAATCCGAAAAAGAGAGAGCCTGAATCTCAAGAGAAAAAACCTTCTAGCTCAAATCCACTCCACTCCAAAAAGCTCAAGAGGAATCCAAGGCATTCAACTCAAAGTTTTGGTGGATTTCCTAAATTGGAGAAAGAGGATCAGTTTCTTGCTTTTCAATCCTTCTCAACTGCTTCAACTGTGAAGAATCGGAGAGGCTTGATTCAATCTAGCAAGGAGAAGAAGAAAAGAAGAAAAGAAGAAAAGCTCAAAAGCCAACCAACTACAAATTAGGCTTTTCTAAACCTTGTTCATTTACTTGATTATTTGCTCATTGAGGAGCTGTGTACTTGAAAAACAATATTTCTTTTGTTTGTGTCTAGTTCAATCTAGGGGATTGAACTAGTGGAGGTAGTCTTACCTCGGTACAAGCTTGGTATAGCTTGTGTTAGGGTTTTTTTGCTAGTGAGCCCGAAAACTGGCTGGGTTCGTTGTGATCCCGGAAAACAACAAGTTTGAGTTGTGAGCTTGTAAAACAACTCGGCTGTAATCAAGGAAGATTATAGTGTGGACCCAAGTTAATCTTGGGAGTGGACGTAGGTGTTGGATACACCGAACCACTATAAAATCTTTGTGTTTGTCGTGTCTCCTTTATCTCTATCTCTATCTCTATCTTATTGATTGTATTTTGTTTTTGCATCTGCATTCACTTTCACTCACACTAAGCAAACAAATATTTCAAAAGGTTTAAATTTTTTTTAAAGAACCCAATTCACCCCCCCCTCTTGGGTTGTCATCTGGGCCAACAGAGCTTGTAGTGCCGAGCTGGCATCGGGCTTTTTGGATCCGGTGATACACCGATCTTCGGTGCCTATGGTACATCGGGCGTTCTGGATGCCAACGCGAGGTTGGTCTTGAATGCTGGTGCAGAGTCAGTCTTCTCTGCATGACATTTTTAAATATCAATGAAAGAAAGTCTTAAGTGTAGCGTACTTAGCTCTTGCGGCACCCCTGATTTCATTTTGCGAACTTGAGCACTTTCGCCCGCTAGTGGTCTGCCCCCCAGGAAATCAAGTTGGTTGGGGTGGAGGTACCGCTGCCCTTACTTGGGCCTTTCTCTACGTCGTCATCCATAGGAGATAAGGCTGCTTGGGCAACGAGCGGTGGCTCTGAGCTTTAAGTCACCGACTGGAGCCGAGGACGGCTGGGACCGAGACCGGCTGGGACCGAGGCCAACTGCTTCCTCTCCTTGCGGTGCCTTATGTAGACATCTTCACGCTTCCCTTGACTGGCAGCCAGTAGTCCTCTTTCGATGCGGAGCCCGGAAGCGGATGCCCATCAACTGTAAGTTGGAGAGTCGGTTTCTTCTGACTGTGAGTTGACTTTGGGTCTTCTTTTTTTGTCATGAAATTTGGAGGTGGGCTTAGAGGGGCTCTTTGCTGATGAGCTTCAGAAATATGACGGTGGTGAGTCTCCCGTTGGGTAAATCTCTCACCAGATGGATGGTAGATGGCCTGAGTAGCAAAGAGTGAGGGCGGCATGATGCTTTGTCTGAATGGCCCAAGATAGTGGTGACGAGAGAGCAGAGACCAGCCTCCTTCTGCTCAGCTCGTTGAGGGTGCCCCCCAGCGTAACCGGTGAAAGCTTCCCGGATTCTTGTCGTTACCATCTTCACGATCCACCATCTTGATGAAAAAGGGGATGAGGATCTGCAAACTAGCATCGCTGACCTTCCCTTCTTGGCGCACCAATCTGTTAACGCTAAATCATCATCTTCGAATGTCGGCGAGCATCCGGTCGCCTCCTCCAGTGAGCCCAGGATCCTCCGGCGAGCTTCTTGCGCCTGTGGGCCTGCAAACAAGTCCCGAGGGCAGGAGATTCCGGCGGGGACCATCCGACGCTCAAGTCAGTGCTCTGGGCAACAGCTGTGAGCTTGAGGAAGCTCGAAAGATAGAAGAAGAGAGAGGCTTAGAGTCGTGCTCTCTGTGAGCAAGAATGAGCATTTAGGAGTGGGATGAGTTCCTTACCTGGTTGGGGTCCCTCTTACCCATTTTATAGATGCTTAGGGTTTCCCTGGCTTGAGTGGTTGAAGCCTCGTAATGATGACTTTTGTGGGTGAAGTGTCAGAGCTGATGTTTGTGAGGCTTGGGGCATGATCACTTGTCAGAGCATTAATTGATAGCAGCAACAGTGGAGCTTACCTCCATGTGATTTGTCAGAGCTACAGGCTATGTCCCGTCAGAGTAGACGGCTACAGCTGGTTAGTAGGTGCTATTTTGGTTTGGACAGCTATCGCAGGCTGCTGCAGGGCGTGGCCGACTGTTACGGTGCTTGCCATATGTGTCTCCCACGTCGCACGTCTGTTGCAGTCAAGTGGTGGATCACGTGGCTGTGTCAGGCAGCTCGAGGAAGCTGGATGCGAGGTCCGAGGCCGAGGCGGAGGCTCGAGGCGGGGGCCGAGGCGGAGTCTCGAGGCCGGGGCCGAGGCGAAGGCAAGAGGCCGGGGCCGAGGCCGACTCGCATGATGCCAGAGCGAGGCCGACTTGGAAGATGCCGAGACGATGTTGACTGGGGGCCGAGGCCGACTGGGGCCTTCTTGGATGGTGCCGGGGCGAGGCCGACCGAGATGGTGCTGGGGCGAGGCCGATTGGGGGCCGAGGCCGACTAGGGCCGACTTGGATGGTGCCGGAGCAAGGCCGATCGGGATGGCCGAACACTATTCATGGTGGCCGAGGGGAAGACCAGAGGTCGAAGCCGAGGGGATCTCGGCAACCTACATGGCGGGGGGCTCGGCAGCTTCCAGAGGAGCTTGAGAGCAGCCGCCGGGGCTCTATGACGCGGCTGTCAGGCCGAGGGAGCTTGCATGGCCGAGTGCCAAGGCGGAAGCTCGAGGCCGAGAGGGTGCCAGGTCCAAAGCTGAGGGCTAAGGGACCTCGGAGGCTGAGGGGGCCTCGGAGGTCGAGGGGACCTCGGAGGTCGAGGGGACCTCGGAAGCCGAAGTCACCCTTTGCAACCGAAATGGGGCTCCATCAGTCCCTTTACAGTTTACTTTAACGGCGTTGGATCAGCCACATCAAATTGTGATAGTAAAAAATATAGACTTTCTGATAGCAGGAAGTTCATCTTGGCCCCAGATGATCAGGAATGACCTAGAAGGTGCAAGTGGAAGCTAGCTGGATTGGGGCAATGAATCATACGATGGCTGGCTACTAAATGCTAGAGGAGAATGACAAAAGGAGAATGAGAGATTGGTTGAGGATGGAGGGCGTGGACAGTGAATGGTACAAAATCGCTACTTTTTTCATGCCTCTCCTTTTCTTCATTTATATATAGGCCGGCGCACTTGTGAGTGCATGCATTTGGATTAATATGATTAAAGGAAAAAATGGAGAGCTAACTGGAGGTTTACTTGGGTAATGACAGAGAAAAACTTGGCAAGTTTAGGGATATTTGATTTGGAAATTATTTCTTGCCACTGAAGGTCTGATCAGAGTATTTTGTCATCGTGTAGGAATTATTGCAGATGAATGAGTCTTGAGATGAACAGGAACACAAGGCTTCCAAATAAAAATCGTGAATTTGATCATGGTCCAGAGAACAAGAGAAGAAATCTAATGCACATTGCTGCACTTTAGAGTCCCTACAAAGGTGATCTGAAAGAAATGGAGCAAATTTTTTTGTTTAAAGCGCATAACACAGACTCGATAGTTTGTCCAGGATCATAAAAAATATCTTCTCTAATGTAGATATTGAGCTCATATTTGTCGACTGACACAATGCGACAGTTATGATTGCAACCATCACACCATGGCTTGGAGCCAATGAATTGCCACCAGAGGGCATTTGTTACATGGATTCCTTGCCTTGCACAACTCATAACTAATTGATCCTCAATATATGTGAACCCGAGCTTCTCTGATGAACTATAGGCATTTATTGCTGCTTTAGGTACAAATAAATGCACCTTCCTATTAAATCTTAAGCTTTATTCAGATCAACCGAAGATCTAATATTTTAGATATTTCTTACTATTGTATAACATGGTTACAAGGGATCTTCTGGTGGGTAAAAGACTAGGAGCAAGGGGGCCTAAAGCTTTACACTCGTGAGTTATCCTTGGACCACTTGGAGGTGCAAGGGAGGTGCGTTAAAGGTTCTCTTTGGGGCGTGGTGGAAGCTTGAGTACCACAAGCAGCTTCCAAAAGAATTGTGAGGACCATATCCAGGGCAATAAAGAAGACGTACGTGCCATTAAATTGTCCAGGTTTTCGGCCCTTCAGACCCTATATGGCATAAGACCCAAGTTTATCTGGCCGAAGATCTCTTTTTTTTTTTCACACCTTTTAACTTATGGTCTGTACTGCCATCAGTGTTTAACTTGCCACGTTCCTTTTGGTGTGTACTGCTGTCACTCTTGTTTGGTGTCTGATTGAAATGCTTGTAAAATTTTCTGAAGTAAGCTTTCAGTTTTACACTGTAAAAGATAACACTGACTTCCTCAAGAAACCTGAATTGACTCCAGTATTTTTTACGTTGCCGTTGCCATTTATTTAGTTGTTTAATTCCATTTTGAAACACGCCATAAAAGATTTCAGTCCACTTTTTAGGTAACCGACGCTTTTTCCATAAAAACGCGACGCTTTTTCCATAAAAACCGTTGAATCCTATTTTACCAATACGCTGCCCACTCTCGTTTTTTACAAATACCCTGCCGAAGCTTTGTAGCGGTAGAAGCATATATGAAGATTATTTCTGACTCTTTTTAAATGCGTAGAAAAAGATTCTTTCCACGCGATGATATTTTTTTTTTCTACGCTAATAAGGAAAGACTTTTTTAAGCATTGTTATGCCTTAGAATTGTTGTAGTATGAGAATTATTAAAATAACATCTAAGGAAAAATAACATTAATTGAAGATGAGTATAAAGAAAGTACTTAAAGCACGCAAAGTGATTTCTTATATTGCTAAGAAAACAATGGTAAACAAATAGTTTGGATAACATATTCTAAATTATATTGCTTTTATTTTTATGGTAAAAATAATCAGTTCTCTTGGTCGTCGATCCTCTAACTGACAAGATACGGATTCTACCGGTCTTGTAACAAACTTGATTCGAATTCGTTTCGAATCCTAACAGTTTTCAGACCCCCTGTGACGCACCCAAAGAATCAGGTGATCGCCTATAAATACCACAGTCCCGAAACTTCTTAGGTATGCACGCATTCACTAGTTCTCATACTGAAAAACTCCATTAAAGCTCCATCAGAGCTCCGAGCTCTCGGAAGAACACCCATCTAGAGGAATTCTTCTGCGAGAGCCTTCTCTTCATATCTGCTTGCTGTGAATCTCCACTGACTTGGGCATTGGAGGGTCTTCCGCAGAGGGCCACCCTCGAAACCTCCTCTGCGTGAGGACTGTCTTGCAGGTTCCACCCCGGGCAAGAGACCGGCATCAGGACCCGGAACTAGGGTGCACCCGAGTCGGAGAATGGAAATATGCGGCAACAGATTGGCGCTAGAGGAAGGGCCCCAAGTCCCGTAAACTTGTAACCCAGGAGACAAGACTCGAAACCAGAAGAAGCATCCTCTGATGGCCAATCAGAAGATAGCCACATCCGAGGCTCAAGATCAGGCCGCCTCTTAGAAGCCTTATCCAATTAGTGGTGTAGTGCCTCCGCCACCACCGCCAGCTGAGACTCCTTCGCCGCCAGCAATGGTGGTAATGCTGGACCAGTTCGCTACTCTGGTCCAGCAGGTCCAAACATTGACCCAGCTGGTCCAGGGACTCCAAGGGGTTCCTTGCCCAGTTGCTCCTACTCCGCAGCTTCATGAAGAGGCTGCTGCCCTTGTTCCACCAGCGATATCTTCTTCCAATCTGCCTGAAGCGGTGGATTACCTTCATCGAGCCGCAAAGGCAAAGCCGGTGTCACAGCGGGCTGGAGGAAAGAGCCCGCTCAGATCTTAACGGGTTCACTCCCTTTCCCCGGTGTCTTCCCAGGACTCGACACCGTTGCCATCTTCTCATCGCCCAATCCCTCCTACCACTTTGGATGAAGGGATTAGGCAACAGATGCAGGAGATGCATCAAGAATGACGTCAGGAGTTGGATGCCGTCAGACAAGCCCCTCCGTCTCAGCCAAAGGTAGAGCATGTTATTCCCTTCTCTGAAAGGATTATGAGGGAAGTGATTCCCCCTCATGTCAAGCTTCCCACTATTGAGCCATACCATGGATCCACTGATCCCGATGACTACTTGAGTAGCTTCAAATCCATCATGATGTTCCATGGAGCATCGGATGTGATCCTGTGTCGAGCCTTCCCCTCCACTCTTAGGGGATCTACCCAAACCTGGTTCAATAGCTTGAAGCAAGATTCCATTGATTCTTTTGATAAGCTGAGTTGTTTACTCATCAGCCAGTTTGTCAACAGCTGTCGCCAACGACGGAGATCTGATTCCCTCTCTGAAGTCAAGCAGAGAGAGGAGGAATCTTTGAAGAATTACCTTGGCCGTTTCAATACAGCCCTCCTAGAGGTCGACCGCCTCAACCACGAGATAGCCATGTCTGCTTTGGTTGGAGGGGTGTCGAAGGAAGGGGATTTCTACTTGGCTCTTGAGGTTAACTACCCGAAAAGCCTTTCAGACATGATGTCTCTAGTGGATAAGTTTGCCAGGGTTGAAGAATCGAGAAGGTCAGCTCGAGCAGAGCAACTGAAGAAGAAGGAGGCAAGGGGCTCAGATAAGCATTGAGCATACCGCCATGCAAGCCCGCCTCGCCGCCAGAGAGCTCTTCCACCGCCACCTCGAGATCGAACCCAGAGTCTGGCTCGAAAGTTTGACCGCTACACTCCTCTCACCGCGATAATAGCGCAAATCTTGATGGAGATTGAGCGCCAGATCCCTCGGCCTCCTCCTCTCCAAGGCAATGCAACTCGGAGAGACATAACCAAGTACTGCCGCTTCCATCAGGATCATGGGCATGACACCGAGGATTGTTGGCAGCTCCAGAATGAGATCGAGCGGCTATTCGACAGGGCAGACTAGACCGATTCAGAGGACTCCCTGAACCAAACAACGAAGGAAATCGCCAACCCGAACCTCGCCAGCTCCCTCCATAGAATCCCCCAGTCGTTGGTAATGTTAACATGATAGTGGCGACTGGTTCCCCATCATCTCAGCCCGGCGAGGAAGAAAATCCGCCAAAGAAGGTTCGGGTTGACGAACTCTCTTTTTCTGATGAAGATCTACAGGAGGTACAGTATCCCCATGACGATGCTCTGGTTGTATCCCTAAACATGAACAATTATGATGTACACCATATTTTAATCGATAGTGGAAGCTCTGTTAATGTTTTGTATTTTGATGCCTTTGTGAGATTGAAGTTTCGGACGGAGAACCTTCGGGCTGTAGAATCCACCCAGATGGGTTTTACGGGTGACTCCATAATCCCCAAGGGGGTTATTACTCTAACTGTCCGATCTGGCACTTGGCCCTGTGTAGCCACTGTGCTCATGGATTTCCTTGTAACCAAGCTGTTGGCCCAGATGGAACCCAAGAGGGGGGGGGGGTGAATTGGGTTCTTAAAAATTTAAGACTTTTTAGATGTTTTAAACAGATTTTCTCAAGATGTGCAAGTGAGTGAAATTAACTAAGAAGCAATGCACAAGCAATTAATAAAGAGAGATAGAGAGAGAGAAAATATAGCACGGCAAACACAAGATAATTTTATAGTGGTTCGGTGCAACCAACACCTACGTCCACTCCCAAGATTCACTTGGGTCCACACTATAATCTCCTCAGATTACAGTTGAGTTGTTTTCCAAGCTCACAACTCAAACTTGTTGTTTTACCGGGTGCACAACGAACCCAGCTGGTTTTAACTCGGGCTTACCAGCACAAAACCCTACACGTTGTTTTTCACGGGCTCACAACTAACCCAACACAAGCACTCCGGCTTGCAACGAGGTATATCAACCTCCACTGATTCAATCCACTGATTGAATCAGCAACCAATTAGAATAACAGTGTTTAAGTAATGAAATGCTCCCCTTGAGCAAATATACAAATTAAGTATGAAAGAATAAAAGGTTAGAAAAGCTTGATAATATAGCAGATGAATGTGGCTTTGGCTTTCTTCCTTCTCCTCTCTAACTCCTCTTGAAGTGTCGAATCAAGCCTCAGCAAGATCCTTGACCGTTGAAGACTTTGGAGTTGAGATGAAGCTTTTTCTCCTTTTGAAAATCCTTCGATTTGATCTTTGAAACGCTTATGGATTTTCTTTTGACTCTTGTGGATTGATGAGATGGAGCAGACGAATCTTTCTCTTTGATTTCGCTCCTTTTGAATCACTCTACTTTGAGCTAGAAGATTTTTCCAATATGCTCTGTTTTTCCCTCTTTTTGAAAGATATTCTTTTCTCTCTTTTTGATATTCAAAAACTTGTGTGATATGAAAAGAGCTCCTCTATTTATAGATTCTGCAAAAATATATCCGTTAGAGACAAGGAAAAATAGCCGTTATTCAAAAATCTTACCGTTGGAGTGACGTGTCATCGTGAAAAAATATCGTCCAGATTTGCTGGAGTCGACTCATGCTTTTCCCGAGTCGGCTCGAGCTCGTCTTTCCAAATATAGAAATGTTTATAAAGGTTAGGGGTCGACTCGCCAGAAATAAAGTGTCGACTCCTGATAGTCGGGAGTCGACTCGAGAAAGGCTTGGGGTCGACTCGCGAAGTGCTCAGAAAAACACTCTTCTGGTGTCTGAGCGGAGTCGACTCGCACAGTCAGGGAGTCGGCTCGACAGAATCAGGGGTCGACTCGACAATTTCGTGGGTCGACTCGACACAGATGCACATTTCTGTACACTGAGCGGAGTCGACTCTGAAACTCAGGAGTCGGCTCCGGAACGTATCAAAAATCAGAAACTTTTCTGATTGACATTAAAATCGTTCCAGATTCATTTTAATTCATTGTTTTGACTTGAATACAATAAAATTGACATTTAGAGTTGATTCAAGAACTATTCCAAAAACTCATTGATTAAAATATGAATTATAACATTTCTTTTCGAAAGTTTGAATATTAAGCTTAAAGTCACTTTCAAAATTGATTAAAGTTAAACTTGAGCATGTTCATTGATAGTTCAAAATAAATTTGTTGCTCATTTACATAAACTCATTACATCCTTTAATAAACTCAATGGCTTTTAGTAATCATCAAAATCAAAAGGATTGGATCATATAATTTTTCTATAATCTTCCAACAATCTCCCCCTTTTTGATGATGACAAAAATATTGAGTTTGTTCATGATTGATTAGTGAATTTATTTTGTTTTCATAGTTAGGCTTAGGCTCCCCCTTAATGAAGTAGCTCCCCCTATGAAACTTAATTAAATATCTCATTGTTTATCTCATTGATTACTTTGATTTCTTTCAAATGTATCACAATCATAGAACTATAAAATCTCTCCCTTTTTTGTTATCAACAAAAAGATAGAGAATCATAAACATTCATTCAAATTTCATTCATTCATTGAAATAAGGAAATAGAGAATTCATTTCATTAAAGGTCTAATACATCAAAATGTTCAGTACATGATTTTAAATGAAAGCATAATAAAAACTTCAGTACAAAACAAGGATTGAAACTCTAGTAACTCAAAAATGAGTTCTTACAATTCTAGTTAAATGATCTACTATATTTTTCATTCCTTCAGATTGAATTCTCACATAATCTTTGAGTTTTTCATCAACAAAGGTGCACGCACTCTGAATCTTGTCTTGAAGCTCCGCGTTGCACTTTGCATAAGTCTCTCCATCTCCGCATATATCCTTAAGTTCTTCAAAATATTTTTGAGATCACCACTTAAGGATGCCGAAGAAGAGCTGAGAGTGGACTCTATCTTAGAGATACGATCATCAAGTGAATAAAGAGTCTCTCTCAAATTCATAAATTTATTCTCAAATTCAGTTTTAAGTTTATCAGATTGATCATCAAATAAAGCTTTGAGTTGCATAAGTTGTTGATCTGAAAAACCAGCAGAAGATGAGCTTGATCAAAAGATGGAACTGGGGCTGGAGCAGAGGCAGAAATCAAAGGGCTCGGAGGTGCAGGCGAAGGATGTCTAACAGAGGGTCCTGCAGCCTCAGTATCTGTAGCTCTATCTTCTGTCACTCCTTTCCTTTCCCATTTACCATTCTTTTTGATAAATCCCATCCGATGAATTGTTGCCAGGCTATAAAAATCAGTGTGTCTTAGATTCTTCATAGGCTCATTATCAGAAATCACTACACCTTGGCTTCGAAAAATCATTGTAAGGATCATCCCATAAGGCAGACTAGATTTTCTTTTCCCTCCACAGTCTGCTATGTACCATAGAATCATGCTGGGAAGATTATAGGCTTGCCTGTCACTATGGCATCCATTACAAAGACATCTCTTTCCGATACATAGTCAAATCTACCAGTTTTAGGAAAGAGTATCCTACTGCAAATATTGTGTAGTAATCTCAATTCTAAAGAAAGTTGATTAGCAAAAACCTCTTCAAATCCAACCACATCCCGTTTAATAATCTCGATAAAGCTGGGGCGCGGTCATCAGAAGAAAAGGTGGAAGTGCCAGATAAGGGTAATTCCAACAATCTAGATAGAATCTCAGCAGTAACAGATAGCCTGACTCCTCTCACATTGCTAATAAGTCCGTGATCTCCTCTAGACAGATTCTTGTAGAATTCCTTAACCAAAGAGGGATAGGTCGGGCACTCTAGAGAACAAATTTTCTCCCAACCCATCTCGATCAGCTGTCTCCCAACAAGAAAGCCCTCAGCCTCAAATAATTCGAAATCCACCTTCCTACCAGTAGTAATGATCCTATCCGCTAGACGATCTACCTGGGAAGAAGTGGCAGCAGGAGAAGCAGTCGGAGTAGAAGCAGATGAAGTGGAGTCCGCGCTGGAGAAGGCTCACGCACCGGACGCTTCACGTTTTCCGGCACGCTTCCGCTTGATGCCGCCCACCGCAAGACTAGATCCTCTAGTTTTAGGTGCCATTTGATGATTGGAGGTGTCAAAAAGGGATTCTAGGAGTTTTGGAAGGTTTGGAAGTGTTTTGAGAGAGTATTTTGAAAGATTGGGTCGAATGAAATGAGCGGCGAGTCGACTCTGCCCTAGATAAATCAACTTGGGACCACCTCGAGTCGGCTCGCGCAAACCCAGGTGTCGACTCCGCACAGTCACAGAAAGCCATCCCGACATGGAGTCGACTCGCGCCTAAGAGGGGTCGACCCGAGAGTTTCAGTCGAAACCGGGAGTCGACTCCGATACGCATCGAGTCGGCTCCGAGACCATTTCAGACCAAAAACATGAAATTTCTGAAATGTGTCCGGAATATGATCATAAAAATTGATAAATAATCATTGGATATGAGTGAATCAATTAGATATGAATTCTAGATAAGATTTCCTTAAGGATTGAGGATTTGAAAGAATCTTAGATAAAATTTCCTTAGGGGTTTCAAATTCATTCTAAAGGATCACAAATACCTAACTCTCCTCTAAGATAACAGAATCTCTCTTCATTTAAAGGTTTAGTGAATATGTCAGCTAATTGTTCTTCAGTGTTAACATAATCAAGACATATTTCATTATTTGCTACATGTTCTCTTATAAAATGATATCTGATTTCTATGTGTTTAGTTCTTGAATGTTGAATTGGATTTTTGTTAGATTAATTGCACTAGTGTTATCACATCTTATGGGTGTTTTATCAAGTGTGATACCATAGTCTTCAAGTTGTCGCTTAATCCATAGGATTTGCGCACAGCAACTTCCAGCGCTACATATTCAGCTTCAGTAGTTGATAATGCAACTGAATTTTGCTTTTTGCTAAACCATGTGATTAAGTTACTTCCTAAGAAATGGCATGCACCACTTGTGCTTTTTCTATCTAGTTTGCATCCAGCATAATCAGAATCCGAATATGCAATTAGATTTAATGTGGAGTCTCTAGAATACCATAAACCTACATTTTTTGTTCCACTTACATATCTTAGTATTCTTTTAACAGCTATTAAATGTGATTCTTTAGGTTCTGATTGAAATCTAGCACATAAACATACAGAAAACATAATATCTGGTCTACTTGCGGTTAAATAAAGAAGGGATCCGATTATACCTCGATAATACTTTTGGTCAACCTTTTTACCTTCTTCATCTTTGTCCAGCTTGCATGAAGGACTCATTGGAGTTCCGAGGGGTTTCATTGATTCCATACCAAACTTCTTGAGTAGTTCTCTTGTGTATTTTGTTTGGTTGATGAAGATTCCCTCTTTGCTTTGTTTGATCTGGAGTCCAAGGAAGAAGTTGAGTTCTCCCATCATGCTCATCTCGAATTCTCCCTGCATCAACTTTGCAAATTCTTGACAAAGAGAATCGTTAGTAGCACCAAAAATAATGTCATCTACGTATATTTGTACTACAAGTAAATCTTTACTTTTTCTTTTCAAAAACAAAGTTTTATCAACATTTCCTCTTGTAAAATCATTTTCTATTAAGAATTTACTTAACCTATCATACCAAGCTCTAGGTGCTTGTTTCAAACCATATAAAGCTTTGTGCAATTTAAAAACGTGATTTGAAAATTCGTGATCTTCAAAACCTGGTGGTTGTTCTACATAAACTTCTTCATTTATAAATCCATTTAAAAATGCGCTTTTTACATCCATTTGAAATAAGTTAAAATTCATATGACATGCAAATGCAAGTAATAGCCTAATGGCTTCTAATCTAGCTACAGGCGCAAAGGTTTCATCAAAATCAATACCTTCCTCTTGATTATATCCTTTAGCAACCAATCTAGCTTTGTTTCTAATTACTATGCCATTTTCATCTAGTTTATTTCTAAAAACCCATTTTGATCCTATTACTGAATGATTTTTAGGTCTTTCAACTAGTGTCCAAACATTATTTCTTGTAAATTGATTTAATTCTTCTTGCATTGCTAACATCCAATTATTATCTTTTTCAGCTTCTTCTATAGTTTTAGGTTCAATTTGTGATACAAATGCAAGATGATTACTAATATTTCTCATATATGATCTAGTTCTTATTCCTTGAGATGGATCGCCTATAATCAATTCCTTGGGATGACTATGAGCATATCTCCAGTCTCTTGGAAGATCTGTATCATTATGATCAATATTGACATCATCGTCCTTATGTGAATCATCATCTTTAGCTTCTTGCTCATGATCAGAAGATACTTCAATATTAAGTTTTTCAAGATCTTTTTCAATTATGTTTGTATCTTCCTCATCATCAAGCTTTTCAGAACTAGATGCTAAAGACTCATCGAAAACTATATGAATGGATTCTTCAACTACTAAGGTTTTCTTGTTAAATACTCTATAAGCTTTACTAGTTGTTGAATATCCTAAAAAGATTCCTTCATCAGATTTAGCATCAAATTTTCCTAAATTGTTTTTACCATTATTATGAATAAAACATTTACATCCAAATGCATGAAAGTATTTTATATTTGGTTTTCTTTCATTCCATAATTCATAAGGTGTTTTCTTTAAGATTGGTCTTATTAAGCTCTATTTAAGATGTAGCATGCTGTGTTAATTGCTTCCGCCCAAAAGTACTTTGGTAGGTTACTTTCGCATAGCATGGTACGGGCCATGTCTTCTAGAGTCCTATTTTTCCTTTCAACTACACCATTTTGCTGTGGAGTCCTAGGGGCTGAAAAATTATGATTAATTCCATTTTCAAAAACTTTCAAATAAGTGATTTTCAAATTCTGTTCCATGATCACTTCTTAGAGATACTATAGTAGTGTTTTTCTCATTTGTGACTTTCTTGAAGAATTTCAGGAATATCGAGAAAGTCTCATCTTTGTGAGCTAAAAACATTACCCAAGTATATCTAGAATAATCATCTACAATCACTAGACCATATTTCTTTCCTCCTAGACTTGTGGTTCTAGTTGGTCCGAAAAGATCCATGTGAAGTAGCTCTAGTGCCCTAGAAGTTGAAACAATGTTTTTAGATTTGAAAGAACTTCTAGTTTGTTTTCCAAATTGACATGCATCACATATTTTATTATTTTCAAAATCTAGTTTAGGTAATCCTTTAACTAAATCCATTTTAATTAATTTTGAAATAAGGTGTGTGCTTGCATGACCTAATCTACGATGCCACAACCAACTAATTTCATTTATGTTAGCATTGTCAGCAATTAAGCAATGATCACTCAAAGATAATTTTTCTAGATCAACCAAGTAAACATTGCCATGTCTATAACCAGTAAATACAATGCTATCATCAATAGAATTAGTTACAGTGCATACAGAAGATTTAAATGAAACATTAAAGTTTTTATCACATAATTGACTTATACTTATTAGATTATGCTTCAAACCATCAACATAAAGTACATTATCAATAAATGTAGATGGAGTTATACGGACTTTACCAAGGCCCATAATTTGACCTTTACCGTTATCGCCAAACGTAACAACTCCACCTTTCTTTTCTTCTAGGGTGATGAATTCATCTTTGTCACCCGTCATATGTCTTGAGCAGCCACTATCAAGGTACCACTTTTTCTTTGATCTTTTGGCTACAAGACATTCCTGCAACATAATTTAAACTTTATGTTTAGGTACCCAAGCTTTCTTGGGTCCTTCATGGTTAGTAGCAATAAAATTGTTCCTTTCGGAACCCATATTTTCTTTGCTTTAACATTTAACTTGTTGTTATTATTTAATGTTTTGCATTCAAAGATTTATGACCTTTTTCATTGCATTTAAAACAAGTTATATTACTTTGGTTGGCTTTTACAAAAATATTCTTTAAAGATTTTTGTTTCCTTAATGTGTTATACCCTAAACCTGCTTTGTCAAAAACAGCTTTTTGACTATCTAAGATCATGTTAAGTTTAGTTGAACTTAAGGTAAATTTCTCAACAATGTCTTTATATTTTTTAACATCTTTCTTAAGAGAGTCATTTTCTTTAACTTGCTGTTCTTTTTCTAAAGCTAAAGTTTCTAATTGATCTTTTAAATCTTTTGTTGAGTTTTTAGTTTCAGATTTAACAAATCTATTTCTTGATTAAGATTATCTCTTTCTTTGCTAAGTTCTTCTTTTTCATTAGTTAAATTCTTAACTTCTAAAGCTAATTCATTTTTACTTTTAGCTAAGCTAATATTGTCATTTTTCAAAAATTTATACTTCTTTTTCAAGGATTTAAAATCAATCATAAGTTCATTGAAAGCCTCAAACATTTCATCAAATGTAAATTCATCATTTGAGTTTTCAGAACTTACCTCATTGTCGTTGTCGTCGTTGTTGGCCATGAAGCAGATATTAGCAACTTCTTTTTGTTCTTCTTCTTCGGAAGAAGACTCTTCACTATCAGTCCAAGTTGCCATGTAGGCCTTTTTCTTTTTCTTGTAGGCCTTCTTAAGTAAAGGACAGTCATATCTAAAATGCCCTGGCTTTTTACATTCATAGCAAACTAAGGGCTCTTTCTCTTTGTCCTTTTCCTTTTTCTTATCCTTTTCTTTTTCTCCTTCCATTTTTGAAAAATCTCTTTTTGTGGAAGGGCCTCCTTCTTTGCATAAACTTCTTGAATTTCCTTGCAAGGAGGGCTGTCTCATCATCATCATCCTCTTCATCATCGCTGCTGCTTATTTCCTTTTCCGCAGCTTTGAGGGCGATGGTCTTCTTCTTTCTTGACTCATCCTCATTGACATGTTGTTTAACTTGAAGCTCATGAGTCATCAGCGAACCAAGAAGCTCTTCCAATGGTAGGATGTTCAGATCTTTGGCTTCTTGTATGGCGGTCACCTTGGCTTCCCAAGTCCTTGGAAGTGACCTAAGGATTTTGCGAACAAGCTCAGAGTTAGTATAAACTTTTCCAAGACTTTTTAAACCATTCACAATATCAGTGAATCTAGTGAACATGCATGTGATGGTTTCATTTTGTTCCATAGTAAATAATTCATATTTATGAACCAAAATATTTATCTTTGATTCTTTTACTTGGTTTGTTCCTTCATGAGTTATTTCCAACCTATCCCAAATTTCTTTTGCGGAATTACAAGTTGAGATTCGGTTGAATTCATTTGAGTCTAAGGAACAATATAAAATATTAATGGCCTTAGCATTTAGTTGTGCCATTCTCCTATCATTATCATTCCAATCCCTTTCGGGTTTAGGAACAATAGTGCCATCAATAAGGTGTGTGGGTGTACTAGGTCCATTTATTATTACTCCCCACAATTCATAGTCCGAAGCTTGAATGAATATTCTCATTCTAGCTTTCCAATATGAATAGTTGGTTCCATTAAATAAAGGAGGTCGATTCGTAGAATGACCTTCAGCAAAACATGAACCACTTTGTGTTGCCATAAGGATCTTTAGCCCTTGATCGTGAGATCAAATTCTAAATGAGCACTTGCTCTGATACCAATTGTTGGCCCAGATGGCAACCCAAGAGGGGGGGGGGGTGAATTGGGTTCTTAAAAATTTAAGACTTTTTAGATGTTTTAAACAGATTTGCTCAAGATGTGCAAGTGAGTGAAATTAACTAAGAAGCAATGCACAAGCAATTAATAAAGAGAGATAGAGAGAGAGAAAATATAGCACGGCAAACACAAGATAATTTTATAGTGGTTCGGTGCAACCAACACCTACGTCCACTCCCAAGATTCACTTGGGTCCACACTATAATCTCCTCAGATTACAGTTGAGTTATTTTCCAAGCTCACAACTCAAACTTGTTGTTTTACCGGGTGCACAACGAACCCAGCTGGTTTTAACTCGGGCTTACCAGCACAAAACCCTACACGTTGTTTTTCACGGGCTCACAACTAACCCAACACAAGCACTCCGGCTTGCAACGAGGTATATCAACCTCCACTGATTCAATCCACTGATTGAATCAGCAACCAATTAGAATAACAGTGTTTAAGTAATAAAATGCTCCCCTTGAGCAAATATACAAATTAAGTATGAAAGAATAAAAGGTTAGAAAAGCCTGATAATATAGCAGATGAATGTGGCTTTGGCTTTCTTCCTTCTCCTCTCTAACTCCTCTTGAAGTGTCGAATCAAGCCTCAGCAAGATCCTTGACCGTTGAAGACTTTGGAGTTGAGATGAAGCTTTTTCTCCTTTTGAAAATCCTTCGATTTGATCTTTGAAACGCTTATGGATTTTCTTTTGACTCTTGTGGATTGATGAGATGGAGCAGACGAATCTTTCTCTTTGATTTCGCTCCTTTTGAATCACTCTACTTTGAGCTAGAAGATTTTTCCAATATGCTCTGTTTTTCCCTCTTTTTGAAAGATATTCTTTTCTCTCTTTTTGATATTCAAAAACTTTGTGATATGAAAAGAGCTCCTCTATTTATAGATTCTGCAAAAATATATCCGTTAGAGACAAGGAAAAATAGCCATTATTCAAAAATCTTACCGTTGGAGTGACGTGTCATCGTGAAAAAATATCGTCCAGATTTGCTGGAGTCGACTCATGCTTTTCCCGAGTCGGCTCGAGCTCGTCTTTCCAAATATAGAAATGTTTATAAAGGTTAGGGGTCGACTCGCCAGAAATAAAGTGTCGACTCCTGATAGTCGGGAGTCGACTCGAGAAAGGCTTGGGGTCGACTCGCGAAGTGCTCAGAAAAATACTCTTCTGGTGTCTGAGCGGAGTTGACTCGCACAGTCAGGGAGTCGGCTCGACAGAATCAGGGGTCGACTCGACAATTTCGTGGGTCGACTCGACACAGATGCACATTTCTGTACACTGAGCGGAGTCGACTCTGAAACTCAGGAGTCGGCTCCGGAACGTATCAAAAATTAGAAACTTTTCTGATTGACATTAAAATCGTTCCAGATTCATTTTAATTCATTGTTTTGACTTGAATACAATAAAATTGACATTTAGAGTTGATTCAAGAACTATTCCAAAAACTCATTGATTAAAACATGAATTATAACATTTCTTTTCGAAAGTTTGAATATTAAGCTTAAAGTCACTTTCAAAATTGATTAAAGTTAAACTTGAGCATGTTCATTGATAGTTCAAAATAAATTTGTTGCTCATTTACATAAACTCATTACATCCTTTAATAAACTCAATGGCTTTTAGTAATCATCAAAATCAAAAGGATTGGATCATATAATTTTTCTATAATCTTCCAACACAAGCTTCGGTCTTCTTACAATGCCATCCTCGGTAGGCCAGGACAGATATCTCTCAAAGCCATCATTTCCATCCCCCATCTCGCCATGAAGTTTCCTATCGAATGGGAAGTGGGAGTCTTTCAGGGAAGTCAAATTATAGCTCGGCATTACTTTATCGCTGACCTTCAATCCAGGAAGCCCGAGGTGGATGGGCTGGATGCTCAAGAAGATTTTGTCGAGCAACGAGGAGAGAAAGCCGAAGAATTAGAGGAAGTGCCACTCGATGAAGATCGGCCCGACCGAACCATAAAGATTGGGTCACAACTAAAGGGAAAGCTTCAGCAAGACTTGATCAAATTTCTTTAGAAGAACGCTGATGTCTTTGCCTGGTCCGCATCGGACATGCCCGAGATAAACCCGGATGTCCTGGTCCACCGCCTCAGCGTGGACGAGGCATTTCGGCCGATTAAGAGAAGAAAAGAAGCTTCGACCCCGAATGCCAAAAGGCTATCGAAGAGGAGGTGGACAAACTCATCAAAGCCAACTTCATTCGGAAGTCAATTACCCTGACTGGTTGGCGAATATAGTTATGGTAAAAATATTAAATGGCAAGTGGAGGATCTACATCGACTTCACCGACCTCAACAAGGCTTGCCCAAAAGATAGCTTCCCTCTTCCTCGGATCGACCAGCTTGTGGATTCAACTTCAGGCCACCAAATGTTGACTTTCATGGATGCCTATTCAGGCTACAACCAGATTTGGATGGCGTCGAGGATGAGGAGAAAACTGCCTTCATCATCGACTGAGGTATTTATTGTTACCGAGTTATGCCCTTTGGTTTAAAAAATGTAGGTGCCACCTACTAAAGGCTGGTCAATAAAGTCTTCAAATAGCAAATCGGCCGGAACATGGAGGTGTATGTTGATGATATGCTGGTAAAGAGCAGGGAGGCATCCCAACATGTTGAGGATCTTGTAGAAAGCTTCGTGACACTTCGAAAGTATCAAATGAAGCTCAACCCGACCAAATGTGCTTTCGGGGTCAATTTTAGAAAGTTCTTGGGCTTCATGGTTGTAATACCTGGTTCAAACGAACCAGATTTGGTTCAGATGAACCAAGCTTGGTTCAGATGAACCAAGCTCCTGACTGTTGGGTTCCCCAGACTAACGCTTCGCTCCAAGCGAAACGCTTAGTCTTCCGGGAAACCCCCGATCTGAGGCGCTGCGCAGGTGAATAAATAGGGAGGAGAAGGACTTCTTCCTTCACGCTGGCGCTTCATCCATCAGGTAATCCTGGATCCAGAGAGAAAGAGAGAGAGAGAGAGAAAGAGCGCGTGAGAGACTCAGAGAGAGAGAGAGAGAGAGAGCGAGAGAGAGAGAGACAGAGACTGGGAGACAGAGAGAACGCGAGAGATGGAGAGAAGGTCAGCCGGTCGATCCCTTGGTTCAGGCCCGGCGGCGTGCTCCGCCGTGCCGGGCCTGAGCCTTGGCCGGCGACCTCGCCGGCGCCGGGGGAGGCGTTCGGCGGGGTAGTGGTGGAGAGAGAGAAGAGAGAGAGGGCCAATTGGCCCTCCTCTCGCACGGTGGCGGAAGCCTAACCGGCTTCCGCCGGTTGGTTCGGGCCCGGCGGCGTGCTCGCCGCCTCGCCGGGCCCGAGCGTTGGCCTGTCGCCTCCACCGGCGCCGGGCGTGCGTCCGGTGGAGGTCCGGTCGGCCAAGGTGGCGGCCGTGCCGCCGGCATAGTGCTGTGCCGTGCGGATGTGTTAGAGAGATTGTGTCAAATTGAGGGAGAGCAAGGCGATTTGGCGGCCGGCCGCGGCGGCGGCCGGCTCTGGCCCGGCCACCGGCGGCCGGGCCGCCCTCAATTTGGCCGGCGGCGGCCCCGGCCTCTGGCCATGTTCTCGTCCCCTGTTCGGTGAAACAGGGGATCGGGTGGAACAAGGCTGAACCGGGCCGGCTGGGCCGACCGGTTTAGGCCTTTTGGACCGTGCAGCATAGGAAGTTTGGGCTGGTTTTTGGGCCCTGTAACGGGTCAGGATTAGAAAAATAATTATATGGCTAGAATCTTGGTGAATTCTAGTTTCTTGGGGTATTTTTACTTCCCAATCGGGTGTGTATAGTGGGAGATATTCGAGCCCAAAGTAGGGCCCGTGAACTAGTCTGGGTAGAAATTCTAAGGGTTATTTTAATATTCTTTGCTAATAAATTAATTGTGTAAAATGATCCTGTAGGTGCTCAGACATCTGACTAGCTGTATATATACCTATTGGATAGCGTACTGAGGTAAGTAAGCCAGTTATCAGTATTTAATAATTGATTCATGAATGTTTAAATTGTGAATTGTGACATGAAGAACTGTTATTGGCTAAATTGTAAGTAGATGAATATTATGAATACATGGTTGTTTATGTGCTATGATTTCATTTGTGGATGCTATGCATGAGAGATGCAGTTATTATGACATTGATGTGATATATTACATGCAATTGTTCAGTAGGTATAATCCACTGTTTATGCAATATTAAGTTGTTATTGATATGATGAGTGCATGTGATGTGAGGTACTGTCATGTGTCACCGCGGTTCTCCTTTATCATACCACACACACGTCTAGAGGACGTGTTCTGCTTGTTTATGGTATTTCGACCCTTTCAGTAGGGGGGATACTTATTGGTACACTATGGTATTTCAACCCTTTCAGTAGGGGGGATACTTGTTGGTACACTATGGTATTTCGACCCTTTCAGTAGGGGGGATACTTGTTGGTACACTACGGTATTTCGACCCTTTCAGTAGGAGGGATACTTGTTGGTACACTACGGTATTTCGACCCTTTCAGTAGGGGGGATACTTGTTGGTACACTATGGTATTTCGACCCTTTCAGTAGGGGGGATGCTTGTTAGTACACTATTGAGATATTGCAGGACCGTGGGTCACATTTACAGTTACCATTGAGAGTATAAACAGTGGGTTTACTTACATTGCATATTTGAGTATTTGTGGAATGTTTAAGCATGCAAATTATTATGTGCTTATTGACTGTTATGCTATGATTTGACTGTATAACGTGGTTTACTTACTGAGTGTAAGCTCACAAAATCCTTACAATGTTTTTATCAGAGCCACGAGATTGAAGATGGATTGGTGGGGTGATGGATCTTCTATTAAATAAAACAAGACCATTATTTTGTTGTAGCCCCAATATTACATATGTGTAGGGCTTGATGCCCAGACTTTATTATTGTGGTGTGTAAGGGTGTTAGCCCAAAACTTTTATTATCGTAATTGACTTGGTTTTTATTTATAATGGTGCTTTATGTTGAAAAATATGATGACGCCTTGCGTGCCCGGCACGCGGCGGGTTGTCACCCTAGCCCGATATTGGGTCTGGGGCATGACAACTTTTATGGTATCAGAGCCTAGTTTGACCCTAGGGACACGAACATATTGACATGATACAGTTATGACCCTAGGGACACGGACATATTGACATGATAACAGGTAGAGAACTTATGACCCTAGGGACACGGACATATTGACATGATAACACATAGAGAACATATTTTGATGACATTATACTTAGGGAAACCTGACACTTTAGCTTATGATGATATTAACCACATCTAATTTAACAGAAATAGTTATGGCTCGCCATTCTAGGAGCCAACTGTATGAGGAGGACTCTCCGGCCGGTAATGCTGATCAGCCGGTGGGTTAAGGAACTACTGGACGTATGGCCCCTGCCAACCCAGTAGGAGCTTAGCACCAGCGATTTCAGTCCGAGATGCTTCAAGCTCTCTCGGGTATGGCGCAGTCTATGCAGGACATGCAGCATCAGAGTACGCAGCGGAAGCGTGGTGGGCCCATAACCCACAGGACCTAGGTTATGATCTTAGGGACATATGCAGATTGACACTCTAGGTAAAATACTAGGATGACATTGAGACAATTATGACTTTCAAGGAATTTCATGAATTATGCTTTGGAAGCTTGAAAATTAAAGTTTATCAAGATATTAACTGAATTACAAATTTGATAGGAATTGATAATGAACCATCGCAAGCCAATGATATTATGTGGGCTCCCTGGCTGGTAGCCTTGATCAGTGGAGAGGTCAAGGGGCTTCTATAGGTTTTAGCTCCATTAAACTTGTTGGAAATGATTTGTAGCAGTTTCAGACCTTTAAATAATATGGAAGATGAAATTTTAATTGGATATGCAATAAAAGATAGATGAATATATGGAATAAACATAGTAGTGGAAAATTTAATTGATGACTAATATGACTAAGATAACACCATTATGTTCATATTGCAATTGAGTTGATATAGGGATTTTGAGGTATTAAATCTGAATTTGAATGTGGATAAAATGAATTTTATTTGTAGAACTTACATTGTTGATATTGTAAGTTTAAGATTATGAGCTAATCTGCTGGTTATATGGATGATTAATATTGATGATATTTTGGGAATGAAATAGTTAATTACATGTTTTTGATTAATCACAATTGAGTACTTTCTGAATTTGAATCTGGATGGATAAGTATATATAGTGAATTTTACTAAGAAAACTTTTATTATGGATATTGCTTGTTCAAAACTGATTGTTAAATTGCTAGATGTGGAGATGGTTGATATTGATGCTAATGAAATAGTTGACTGCATATTATATCATGATGGATCATTTAGGAAGATTATAAAATTTTAAAATCTGAGACAATTACTGTTTAAGTTTTTGAGAGCAGTAGACTCTATTAATCTTTAGAACTGATTTTGGCTATAAATGATCAAATATTTTGATGGTAGAAAGTGAAAGATTTTAGCAATAATGAGAATAAGATAAACTCCACTGATAAAGAATTTCATGGGGATTTTCATCTGTTAATAGATTTCTAAATCAAGATATCTATTCATTAATGTATCATGCATACTTATTGTACCTGTTTCATAGTTCCTACGGAGATATCTTTCTTCAGGATGGATAAATTATCAATCATCCATAAGTGGCATAATTATTGTTAAGAAAATAAGAGGGAGATGATTTTATTTTTGATTATTATCAGTTATGGATTATGGTTAAGAGTACATCTATTATCACTTTCAAGTCATAGAGAGATTACTATAATTTTTTTAATTATGTCTTTCGGATGGTAAGTGCATTTTCTTGATTAACTTGATAAGTCTTGTATCCATCTGAGCTAGATTAGTAAAGTCACTTTGAGATATTTGAAGGGTTTAAATTAGTTGGTCATGTTATGGCATGAGACATTGCATAATCTATAGACGATTTTGATAATCATTGATAACAAAATAATCGATTCAAGAATTTGAATCATTTAAATTGCATTATTTATTGAGAATATTCTGACCTATTCTAGAGAAATTGATTGGTTATGGTGGTATTATTGATAAATATGAAGGAAATAAATTAATCATACTGATGATTAATGATGGTACTATTATTCAAAGAAATTAAATTAGTTAATTATGATAATTTTGAAAGATGTCCTAAATGATTGGCTTAATGTTCATTGATGTTAGCTTGAAGTATTCAAGAGTGAAACCAAGTATGTTATGATGATTAAAATAAGTGTTGTAATGATTAATGGCACATTCAACTATTCAAGAGTTGAGAGAGCATTGGAAGAAAACTATCTTATATCTAATTCACAAGAAATTAGAACTGTCTTATCGAGGAATTAAGAGTACCTGATGTGTTAATAACCTTAAGAATGGATGACATAATACATATGATGGACTCTATGATATTTATGATGATTGTGACAGGAAAGAAATACTTCTTAAGAAAATCAATTTTATTTGGTAGAAAGATTAAATTAATTTTGAAAGTTGGACATGTCATTTGGGTACTTGGGAATGAAATAAAAGTTTGCTAGTGAGTATCTTTAATAGTATAAAATTTGTGGACATTTAATTTCGAGGATGAAATTTTAGTGAGATAAAAATGTTAATATTTGTTTTAGTTTAATGGTAAACTGCGTAAATTGAGTCTGAACCCATTTGTCTCACTCTTCTAATTTGATGATGTTTTCATAAGGCTTAGTGAATTAAGCTGAATTTTTGTCCAGCCTTCCACCCTCAAATAGATGGACAATCTGCATGAACCAATTAGCTTTTGATGATATACTGCGAGCCTGTGTGATGGATTTAGAAAATGCTTGGTATAGCTTCTTACCCTTAGTGAAATTGCTTATTTATTGATTACCAAGCCAATATTCTAATGGATTCATTTTGTTATCTATGATATAAGGTGTAAATTTTATTGAGATGAAGTGTGAGAGCAAAAATTTTGATTACTGAGCTGGTTTAACAAATATGAGAAAGTAGCATTAATCAAAGCAGCTTCATGTAGCTATGAGTTAATAGAAAAGTTATGTTGATGTTAAACAAAAAGATTTGAAATTTCAGGTTGAAGATCATTTGGAAATTTTACTAACTAATGACGTGATGAGATTTGTGTTTAGAGGTGAATTGAGTCCTCAATTTATTGGGCTATTTGAGATGTTGATCAAGGAATAGGAGGTGGCTTACAGCTTAGCACTGCTCCCGATCTTATTTGGTGTTCACAATGTATTCAATGTATCTATGTTGAGGAAGTATGTTTCAGACCCCAGTCATGTTATAGCTTATGAGTCTATTCAATTGAGGAAGGATTTACCATATGAGGAACATCCTGTGCGTTTCGTGAACCGCAAGGATCAGATTCTAAGGCGGCATACCATCCCGTATGCCAAAGTTCAGTGGAATAATCACTATGAGAGGGAGGCTTCTTGGGAGCTGGAGGATGAAATTAAATCGAAGTATCCATAATTAATTGAAGGTAAATTATCTATTTAAGATTGTTGACTTTTGAGATTTATAGTATACCAATTTCGAAGCCGAAATTTTTATAAGGAGGGGAGGATGTAATACCCGGTTCAAACGAACCAGATTTGGTTCAGATGAACCAGGCTTGGTTCATCTGAACCAAGCTCCTGACTGTTGGGTTCCCCAGACTAACGCTTCGCTCCAAGCGAAACGCTTAGTCTTCCGGGAAACCCCCGATCTGAGGCGCTGCGCAGGTGAATAAATAGGGAGGAGAAGGACTTCTTCCTTCATGCTGGCGCTTCATCCATCAGGTAATCCCGGATCCAGAGAGAAAGAGAGAGAGAGAGAAAGAGCGCGTGAGAGACTCAGAGAGAGAGAGAGAGAGAGAGAGCGAGAGAGAGAGATAGAGACTGGGAGACAGAGAGAACGCGAGAGATGGAGAGAAGGTCAGCCGGTCGATCCCTTGGTTCAGGCCCGGTGGCGTGCTCGCCGCTGCGCCGGGCCTGAGCCTTGGCCGGCGACCCCTCCGGCGCCGGGGGAGGCGTCCGGTGGGGTAGTGGTGGAGAGAGAGAAGAGAGAGAGGGCCAATTGGCCCTCCTCTAGTGCGGTGGCGGAAGCCGAACCGGCGTTCGGCTTCCGCCGGTTGGTTCGGGCCCGGCGGCGTGCTCGCCGCCTCGCCGAGCCCGAGCGTTGGCCTGTCGCCTCCACCGGCGCCGGGCGTGCGTCCGGTGGAGGTCCGGCCGGCCAAGGTGGCCGGCCGTGCCGCCGGCACAGTGCTGTGCCGCACGGATGTGTTAGAGAGATTGTGTCAAATTGAGGGAGAGCGAGGCGATTTGGCGGCCGGCCGCGGCGGCGGCCGGCTCTGGCCCGGCCACCGACGGCCGGCCACCCTCAATTTGGCCGGCGGCGGCCCCGGCCGCCGGCCATGTTCCCGTCCCCTGTTCGGTGAAACAGGGGATCGGGTGGAATAAGCTGAACCGGGCCGGCTGGGCCGGCCGGTTCAGGCCTTTTGGACCGTGCAGCATAGGAAGTTTGGGCTGGTTTTTGGGCCCTGTAACGGGCCAGGATTAGAAAAATAATTATATGACTAGAATCTTGGTGAATTCTAGTTTCTTGGGGTATTTTTACTTCCCCAATCGGGTGTGTATAGTGGGAGATATTCGAGCCCAAAGTAGGGCCCGTGAACTAGTCTGGGTAGAAATTCTAAGGGTCATTTTAATATTCTTTGCTAATAAATTAATTGTGTAAAATGATCCTGTAGGTGCTCAGACATCTGACTAGCTGTTATATACCTGTTGGATAGCATACTGAGGTAAGTAAGCCAGTTATCAGTATTTAATAATTGATTCATGAATGTTTAAATTGTGAATTGTGACATGAAGAACTGTTATTGGCTAAATTGTAAGTAGATGAATATTATGAATACATGGTTGTTTATGTGCTATGATTTCATATGTGGATGCTATGCATGAGAGATGCAGTTATTATGACATTGATATGATATATTACATGCAATTGTTCAGTAGGTATAACCACTGTTTATGCAATATTGAGTTGTTATTGATATGATGAGTGCATGTGATGTGAGGTACTGTCATGTGTCGCCGCGGTTCTCCTTTATCATACCACACACACCTCTAGAGGACGTGTTCTGCTTGTTTATGGTATTTCGACCCTTTCAGTAGGGGGGATACTTATTGGTACACTATGGTATTTCGACCCTTTCAGTAGGGGGGATACTTGTTGGTACACTATGGTATTTCGACCCTTTCAGTAGGGGGGATACTTGTTGGTACACTACGGTATTTCAACCCTTTCAGTAGGGGGGATACTTGTTGGTACACTACGGTATTTCGACCCTTTAGTAGGGGGGATACTTGTTGGTACACTATGGTATTTCGACCCTTTCAGTAGGGGGGATGCTTGTTGGTACACTATTGAGATATTGCAGGGTCGTGGGTCACATTTACAGTTACCATTGAGAGTATAAACAGTGGGTTTACTTACATTGCATGTTTGAGTATTTGTGGAATGTTTAAGCATGCAAATTATTATGTGCTTATTGACTGTTATGCTATGATTTGACTGTATAACGTGGTTTACTTACTGAGTGTAAGCTCACAAAATCCTTACAATGTTTTTATCAGAGCCACGAGATTGAAGATGGATTGGTGGGGTGATGGATCTTCTATTAAATAAAACAAGACCATTATTTTGTTGTAGCCCCAATATTACATATGTGTAGGGCTTGATGCCCAGACTTTATTATTGTGGTGTGTAAGGGTGTTAGCCGAAAACTTTTATTATCGTAATTGACTTGGTTTTTATTTATAATGGTGCTTTATGTTGAAAAATATGATGACGCCTTGCGTGCCCGGCATGCGGCGGGTTGTCACCCTAGCCCGATATTGGGTCTGGGGCGTGACAATGGTCTCTCAGCGAGGCATCGAAGCAAACCCACAGAAGATCCAAGCCTTGCGGCAGATGGCCCCTTCAGGGCCGATTAAAGACGTGCAATGTCTTACAGGGAGGATAGCGGCCCTCAACCGCTTCATTGCTCGATCAGCCAAAAAGTTTCTTCCCTTCTTCAAAGCACTTCGGTCGGCCAAAAATTTTCAATGGACCCTAGATTGCCAAAAGTCCTTTGAAGATCTCAAGAAATATCTCGGCTCGCCACCTCTCCTCAGCAGTCCAAAACCAGGGGAGACGCTGAGTCTATACTTAGCAGTCTTGGAGAGCGCTGTTGGCTCTGTACTGATCAAAGAGGAGAACAAAGTTCAAAAGCCAGTTTATTATGTCAACAAATTACTCAAAAATGTCGAAATGAGGTATACTTGAGTCAAGAAGATGGTTTTGGCTCTAGTAACATCGGTCCGAAAGCTGCGACCATATTTCCAAGCGCACTCTGTAGCAGTCTTGACCAACCCATCAAGGCAATTATCCATCATCTGGAAGTGTCGGGACGAATGACCAAATGGGCTGTCGAGCTGAGTGAACATGACATTCAGTATAAGCCTCATCTAGCCATTAAAGCACAGGTCCTGGTAGATTTTCTCCTTGAATACACCATACCCGAGGATGGTTCTGCTTTGGATACCCCTGGACAACTAAAGTCCAGTGCCCTGTGGTTGCTCCATGCCGATGGATCCTCCAGTGTGAGTGGTTCTAGTGCCGGTCTAGTCCTCACTAGTCTGGAGGGGGCAACTTTCGAATATGACATCCGCTTCTCCTTCTTGGCCTCAAACAATGAAGCAGAGTATGAAGCTCTACTCGCCAAACTCTGCATCGCACGTGAGCTCAAAGTCGAAAAGCTAAATGCCTACACTAACTCTCAGTTAGTGGCAGGCCAGGTGCAAAGAGAATTCGAAACTCGAGAACCAAACATGATTCGATATCTTCAAAAGGTGCGCGATCTATTTCCTTACTATGCTAAATTTAAGATTATTCAGGTCCCAAGGGCTGAAATGCGCGCGCCGACCTTTTGTCCCACCTGACGACTACGGACTTGATGGACTTCGAGCGGAGGTTCCACTTGGAAGTCCTGAAGAAATCCAGCATTGCTGATGTTGATCAGATGATGCAGGTCAACATCGAACCATCTTGGATGGATTCCCTGCACAAATATCTCAAGGAAGGGCTGCTATCCACTGACAGAAAAGAAGCAATAAAACTAAAAATGCAATCATCTCATTATGTTCTAATTGATGATCGGCCGTATAAGTAATCCTTCTCCATGCCGCTACTCAAATGCCTCCGATCGTCGGAGGCTGATTATACTCTTTGGGAGGTTCATGAAGGCATCTGCGATAATCATCTTGGCGGTTGGGCTTTGTGCCACAAAGTGCTATGCCAAGGGTATTATTGGCCAATGATGCAGAGAGATGCTGATGACCTTGTCCGAGCTTGTGATTCGTGCCAGTGATACTCAAATGTCCAAAGACTCCCCTCTGCTCACCTAACATCTATATCATCCCCCTGGCCTTTCGTCAAGTGGGGAATGGATATCCTTGGTCCTTTCCCCCTCGCAACAGGGCAAAGGAAGTTCTTGTTTGTTGCAATTGATAACTTTACCAAGTGGGTCGAAGCCGAAGCAGTCGCCCTAATAACCAAAGCTCGGGCTAAGGACTTCATATGGAGGTCTATCATCTGTCGTTTCGGCCTTCCCCATACCATCATCACAACATTCTTCATCGACTGACATCAGTCGGACATCCTCAAGCCAATGAGAAAGCCGAGGTAACTAATCGAACTCTTCTGCAAGGAATTAAAGCTCGGCCCAACCGGGCACGAGACAGATGGACGGAAGAGCTCCACCATGTGTTGTGGGCCTACCGAATTACTGAAAGGACACCCATAGGCCAAACTCCATTTAAGATGGCTTTTGGTACAGAAGCTTTCATCCCTATGGAGGTTGAGCTCCCCTCCCCTCGCGTGGAAGGCTATTCGGAGGAATCCAACGATGAGCAACTCCGAACTAATCTTGACTTAATAGAAGAAGTCAAGGAGAAGGCCCAAATCTGAATGGCCGCCTACCAACAAAGAGTAGCCCACTATCACTCCACCAAAGTCAAAGGGAAGTCTTTCCTCCCAGGTGATCTGGTACTTCAAAAGGCATCCGTGTCAAAGCCACTGGAGCAAGGGAAACTATCCCCGAACTGGGAGGGTCCCTACCAAGTTGCGAAGGTAATCAGACCCAGCACCTATAAACTCCAATATCTGAATGAAAAATCTATCCCCCGAACGTGGAACTCAAATAATCTCCGCGTCTATCATCAGTAAGAGTACGCCCTCACTAAACTTACTTTGTTCATTATGTTAAATTTAACTTGCAAAAGTTTGCAAAATTCTTTGTTTCGATTACTTTTCTCTGAAAACTGCAATGAGAAGCAGGTCTTGCTATATAATCTTTTAAAGTCTCGGTAGGACCGAGTGATCTCCGTACCTTGGCCGCGCCAAGTAAAATATACTTTGCAAACCTCGGCAGGGCCGAGAGACCTTCGTACCTTGGCCGCGCCAAGTAAAATATAATCTTTGAAGCCTCGGCCGAGCCAAGTGATATCTCTATACCTTGGCCGTACCAAGTAAAATATAATCTTTTTAAATCCTTGGCAGGGCCGAGTGATCTCCATACCTTGGCCGCGCCAAGTAAAATATAATCTTTGAAGCCTCGGCCAAGCCAAGTGATATCTCCGTACCTTGGGCATGCCAAGTAAAATATAATCTTTTTGAATCCTCGGCAGAGCCGAATGATCTCCGTACCTTGGCCGCACTAAGTAAAATATAATCTTTGAAGCCTCGGCCGAGCCGCATGATATCTCCGTACCTTGGCCGCGCCAAGTAAAATATAATCTTTTGAAGCCTCGGCGAGCGAGTGATATCTCCATACCTTGGCCGCGCCAAGTAAAATATAATCTTTTTGAATCCTTGGCAGGGCCGAGTGATCTCCGTACCTTGGCCGTGTCAAGTAAATATAATATCTGAAGCCTCGGCCAAGCTGAGTGATATCTCTGGATAATATCTCAAGCCTGGCAAGACTGAGTGATATCTCTGAATAATATCTGAAGCCTCAGCTAAGCCGAGTGATATCTCTGAATAATATATCAAGCCTCGGCCAAGCCGAGTGATATCTCTAAATAATGTCTCAAGCCTTGGCAAGACCGAGTGATATCTCTAAATAATATCTCAAGCCCCAGCAAGCCGAGTGATATCTCTGAATAATGTCTCAAGCCTCGGCAAGACCGAGTGATATCTTTGAATAATATCTCAAGCCCGACAAGACCGAGTGATATCTCTGAATAATATCTGAATCCTTGGCTAAGCCAAGCTATATCTCTAAATAATGTCTCAAGCCTCGGCAAGACCGAGTGATATCTCAGAATAATACCTCAAGCCTCAGCAGGACCGAGTGATATATTCAAATAATATTTCAAGCCTCGGCAAGGCCGAGTGATATCTTCAAGCAATATCTCAAGTTTTGACATGAATGGACGATTCCTTCATAATGGCAGCAAAGCCGTTCTCAGATGCTCTAGCGTGACTGAAATGTCCTATCATGCTTTGGCGGTGGTAAGTAACCTCTTTCTCTGCACACCAGCAAAATTATGCAAGTCATTTTTCTTTAAGAAAAGACCTACTCCGTCCCTTGAGTAGGGCCATGTCTACATTGCAAATTAGTAAGGCTGCCCAAGCCTTCCTCTAACCTAAATAGAGATGAATGCTTCCTCCGTAGAGGACTGAGCATTACCGAAATGCCTAAGGTAAAGAAACTAAAGCGCTGTCGGAGATTTGTAAACTGCGCCACGATTTGGGAAGCGCAATATAAACAGAACGACCCTCCCTACCGAACAACACTATCACGATGGAAAAGAAATAAGTATTCAAAGAAGAAAGAGTAAGAGTTTTCTTCATTGATAAAAATTACAACCTCCTGAGAGGCATTACAAGTGCATCATAGCACAGGAAATACATATAAATAAAATAAAAGCTCGGGCAAACAGCTTCAGCCGATGATGTTGCTCTGAAAGCTCTGGCAAGTAGCTTCGATCGATGACACTGTATCTGCATCTGACCCAAGAAATCAGAGAAATCAGATGGCTCTATTGAGTCGCTGGTTAATGCCAAAGAACAAAGTAGACCATCCATGGATCCTCGGATGGATGAACTAAGGGATCCAAACTGGGCTGAAGACCTGTGGATGCCGATGCTGAGGATTCCTCCTCCCTGAGTGGTGTGCTGGGCTGCTAGCCCCTGCTCAAGAACATAGATAGGAGACCAGCAGACCAGCACTACTTGCCTCCCTCCTCATTTAAGAAAGGACCCCTCAGGCGGATGAACCAAGGGATCCAAATTGAGGAAGGTTGCGAAGTTCATGTAAACCATGGGGGCTGTATATGCTTTGCATTTCCTGTGGTCCCCATGGCAAGTGACAAAGGCAATACAGAGAGCGCATACATGCGCTCCCCATATGACCTCTGTGTGCATCCCCGTGCGCTCCATATGACCTCCGAGACTCCTCCCTTGAGGACTACTTGCTCTTCAACAGCCCCTCCATCACCGCAGCTATCTGGAACGAGCCATCTTTCAAAAAGGAAGCTCGATCTCTCCATTTGCGACCTCAGTAAAATAGGCGCCATGAAAACCTCTCTAACTCATAGAAAGAGAAGGTTTCGAGAGATGCTCAAACATAGTCTGCTCTCTCCTTTTTATAGACAAGCAAACTGGGAGCAACCATTAAGGAAGAAGACCCTAGAATTCAAAATGCCATGGTCACACTACCACATGGTGCACTAAGAAAAATGGGTGCATCCCAAGGTGCACCGAGCATGCCTCCTAGGCCATGACGAAAGGTAGAAGATTTCCTTCTGATCTCGAATTGAGAGCCTTAAATGCAAAAAACCGTTTGTAGGTCCTTGAGATATGGACGGACCTAGGAGATCCCCCTCTGAAAATGACGTCGTCCACTAGCAATTGATTGCTTAGCGCATACACAAAAGGGCTTACATTGGAAAAGGCCAACGGTATAAATTTCCTAAGGAGAAACGAGGTATCCTTTGGCAAATCGCAAGACGTTTCATCTACCTTAGCAGAAAGCGAACCAACTTCTTACTTTGGATAAACCAAACTATCTGCCTTACCTCGGCTACAACCGAGGTACTTCTCTGGTTTCGGCCATTTCGAGCCGCTCTTCTCCCTCAGCGGGCCGAGCTGTCCTATGCCTCGGCAAACCGACTTGTCTTACGCATTTCGAACTATTTGTCTTACTTCGGGCAAAGCCGGGATAATGTTCCTCGGCAAAACTGAATAGTTTCATACATCAAGAAACTTAGCTAACTTAGCTATGATTAAGCAAAGCATTTAATTCGGAATTGTTGAGAGCAATCCGATCTTAAAGTATGATTCGTTCGCAATAAGTTACAAGCAGGAGAAAAAACTTCTGACAAAAAAAAAGATCGTTCGAAAAATGATGACCAAAGAAAAAGGACACACAGAAGAAGATAAAAGATTCATTCATTAAGATTCGATTGAATTACAAGTGAAAAAAGTAAAAATACATAAGCAACCCTCAAGGGTTAGGATTTAAGTCAGTTCCAGGGGCCCCCTCGGTAACATCTGGAGGAATTTGACTTGACTCGCCCACTTCGGATACAGTTGGAGGGGGGACCCCAGGTTCCTCGGCATCGAGTTGAAGACACCCCTCTGGAGCCCCGGCCTCATCAGTGCCCAGGATGGTCTCGAGGTCAACGTCCGAGATATCCTCATACTCAGCTTCTTCGGCCCCTGGGGTATGGGTATCGTAAAACTTGGCATCTAGGAAAGATAGATCCAGCTTAGGGTATACCCGAGAGATCTTCGCCCGCGTCTCCTCTTTGCCGAACCAAAATGCATCGGCGCAAGCCGCTTTGTGCTCATCAGAGAATTGGGCAAAACTCTTATACTCATCCACGGCCAAAGAGACCCGTCTATTAGCTTCGGCCAATTGACCCCCTAGTTCGGAATTTGTTTGGCAGCTTGAGGCCAACTATGCTCTCAAAGCTTTGAACTGGTCTTGAACCTCAAGCCCAAATCTGCCTATCTGCAAACACAGAATCACGTGAGGCTATGGCCGAAAGAAAAGGCAATAAAAATAAGTAAGGGGACGTTATACCTCTTCTTCTCGCCAAGCCATTTTTTCGTTCAGCTTATGAACCTTTTCAAGGGCCTTCAATTTAGCTGCTTTATTCTGTTGAAGACCCTCCTTGAGGTCGCTAATCCTGGATTGTTTTTCTTCAATCTCCTGCCGAGACTAATCAAGCTCAGCAGTGAGTTTGATAATTTGATCGTGCTGCCATTTCATTCGGTCCTCCCTATCGGCGAGCTTCCTATTCAGGCTGACGAGCTGATCTTGCTATCATCGATGCCTGCGCTCCTCTTCATCAAGCCTCATATTCCAATTATTTTTCTCCTCGGCGAAGCTATCCTTCACTTTGCCCCATTTCTCGTCGAAGCGCTGCTGCATAGCCTTTATTTCTTCAGCATGCTTAGACTTGATCTGTGATAGCTCCAGACAAGGTTTATCAGATTGCTCATGAAAGCCCTGGAGTTCCTTAACTTGGATCCCAAGCTAAGAGGCTCTCTCAGCGGTGGCTTGGTCGAACTTGCTCATCTTCTCGAGATCCCCCTGGATAGATGACAAGGCCCTGGAGAGTCTACTAGTCGAATCCACCCTTTCTCGAAGACCGGTGGCCTCCCTCCTAGCCTGAGCATAGGCCCCCATGGCCAAGTTCAGGCGTCAACTCAGTGCCCTCATAATTAAGGCATTCTACAGAAAAAGTACAAGTAAGAAAGTGCGGCCGAGCCAACCGATTAAAAATTGTTACCTTGACGCAATGACTTACTCAGGAGGCATAGTTTGTGGCAATCTTCATAAGAGCGGGGCTGCTTATCTCGGGGAGAAGGTAGACGTCCTTCGACACCCCGAGCCGCCCGAAAGCCGCCTCGACGATGTCCTCTATGGTGGGCTCAGCACCGAGAAACCTTCTCCCATGTGCAGCACAGACCGCATCAAAGCGACAAACATGTCTTCTACCTTTGGACTATGAATAAGGAAATTCACGGTCGAAGAATCGGCCTAAGGAGCTTCGGCCTAAGGAATTGCCATCCGTCTGGCCTCCTCCATTAGAATTCTAACCTGTGAAGCTTCGGATGCTTTGGCTCCGGCTGAAGGAATTTCGGTCCGAGCATCCCCACCGCTCGGTGGTTCTTCCTCTTCTTCTTCCTCCTCTCCAAGCACTACCTCGTCCCCAGCGAACTCCACCCAAACCTCGGCTTCCTCCGTGGCTCCCCCTGATACCTCGGGAGAAATCCCTCCAATGGGAAGTCCCTTAACCTCCGTCGGTTCCCCCTCGGGCGGCTCCATGTGAGCTTCGGCGGCCGCAACCACCTCTTCTGCCCCCCAACCAAAGCGGGGTCCTCTTCCCCATCCACGTGCAGCGCTAAAGGACTATCGACCTCTAACAAATAAGACTGATTAGCCTCGGGCGAGGGGATTGCCAGATGAACAGGCGACATCCCCTTAGCATCATCTGATACGACCACTATTTGGAAAGGGGAAGCTTCAATAGCTCCTTCCAAGCTTCCCCCGATGGCTCTTTCCTCCTCCGTTACCACACCTCCCTCCGGCAGGAAGGGCTCGTCAACCATGGCCGACACACCCACTTCCCCCTTCTTCGGAGTGGAGGAATGGTGGCCAGCACTATCTCTCTTCGGCTCCTTTGAGCGAGACCCGGAAGGATGAGATATCTTTTCAGACCTATGCTTGTCCCCGGAGCTAGAACTGAGCCCAGCGGCAAAAAGGGCATCCTCTGATAACAAGGTGCTAGCCGATAGCATCCGACCACTGCGGAGGGTTACCAAATCCCTTTTCTCCTGCTCGGATAACTCCGGGCGCGCTTCCAAATCTTTCACGTAGCTTGCCCATATCCTAGGGAAATCCGAACCAATGTTCCCCTCAGCAATAAAGAACCGGACTTCCACTCCTTAATCGAGGATAGATTATCTAAAATCATTTTGAATGATTTTCGAGGACCAATGTAAGGCCACTCGGAATTCCTTCCTGTTGACCCAATTATTGATTTTGATGATTAAGAAAACTATTTGAGTATAACATTTGAAGTTACTAATGATTTTGATTAAGTTTTTCAGTTTATGATTTGATTTATTAATCAAAATCAAGACAAATCAAGTTCTAGTTCGAATCTAATGTCAAGGTAAGATTGCAGACATTAGAGTCGACACATGGAATCGCAGAGTCGACTCCAAAAATCGGCACAGACTTAGAGTCGACTCCTGGACTGTTAGAGCCGACTCCAACAGAAAAGACAGAACGATGGTTTTTCTGGCCACGACTTAGAGTCGACTCCTGGACTGTTAGAGTCGACTCCAGAAGATTTTTGTGTCGACCCCAGAAAAGTCAGAGACGACTCCAGATCGAGCGGATTGGGGATTTTCGATTTAGAGCCGACTCCAGAAAAGTTAGAGTCGACTCCAGTTTGTCAGAAATGACTCCAGAACTGTCAGAACGACTCTAAACTTTATCTTTATCTTTTTAATCCCAACGGCTATTACTATTTGGTTCTAATCCTTCTTACACTTGTTTCTAACGGATAGTTTTTGGCTATTTATGGATTAAGAAGAATCTATAAGAAGAGGTTTTATTGTATCCAAAAAGAAGAGGAAAAACAAGAAAACAAGAGAGAAAAATCAGAAAAATAAGAGTGAAATCCATCAAAAAAAAGAGAAAAGAGGGAAGATTCGAAAGGAAAGATTATACTGATTCCCCAAAAGAAAAGAGAGAGATTTCTAGCATTCTTGTTCTATTTTGAAGAAATCTCAAAAGAAGAAGCAAGCCCTAGCTTTCTAATCTTCTGAGCTTCAAGAGCATTCTAAAGGAAGATCCACTCAAAGAAGAGAAGAAGCAAGCCACCAAGATCTGCAAATCAGGCTTTGATTCCTATCTCTTTATTATTGTTCTATTATTGTATATTTGCTCATTGGAGGAGCTTTTTTGTAAAAACGTTATTGTTTGCTGGGTCAATCTGGGATTGATTCAGTTGAGGCTGTTAGCCTTGTGCAAGCATTTGCTTGTGTTGTAAGGTTTGTGCTGGTGAGCCTTGAAAACCAGCTGGGTTCGTTGTGCACCCGGAAAACAACAAGTTTGAGTTGTGAGCTTGCAAAACAACTCTGCTGTAATCAGATTGATTATAGTGTGGACCCAAGAGGTACTTGGGAGTGGATGTAGGTGTAGGTACACCGAACCACTATAAAACTTCTTGTGTTTGCCGTGATTGTTTCCTTATCTCTTACTCTCTATTTTGCTTACTCTGTTTTAATTCGTATAATCTAAGTTTTATTTCCGCTGGGGATTGTTTTTAAAAGAGTTTAATTTTTGAAAAACCCAATTCACCCCCCCTCTTGGGTTGCTATCTGGACCAACAATTGGTATCAGAGCTAGTGCTCATTTGATTTGATCTAACGATCAAGAGTCAAAGATCCACATGGCAACTCAAGCTGGTTCATCTTTTTCCGAAGGCCAATCTACAAATAGACCACCCTTGTTTAATGGTTTAAACTATGGTTATTGGAAGGCTAGAATGAAAATTTTCATTCAAGCACTTGACTATGATCTATGGAGCATTATAGTCAATGGACCACACACACCCACTGCTAGAGTTAATGGCATGGAGATTCCTAAACCGGAAACGGAATGGGATGAACATGATAAAAAATTGGCACAACTTAATGCCAAAGCAATGAATGTTTTATACTGCTCATTAGATGCAAATGAATTCAATCGTATATCTATTTGCATTTCTGCTAAGGAAATCTGGGATAGACTTGAGGTTACCCATGAGGGAACAAATCAAGTCAAGGAATCCAAGATTAACATGCTAGTTCATAAATATGAATTGTTTAAAATGGATGCATGTGAATCTATTCTGATATGTTTACAAGATTTACTGATATAGTTAATGGTTTAAAAAGTCTTGGTAAATCTTATGATAATTCTGATCTTGTGAGAAAGGTTTTGCGTTCCTTGCCTAGGACTTGGGAAGCTAAAGTGACTGCAATACAAGAGGCAAAGGATCTAAGTACCCTACCCCTGAAGAATTATTGGGATCCTTGATGACTCATGAGCTTCAAATTAAGCAACATGTTGATGATGATGAGTCAAAGAAGAAGAGGACTATGGCTCTTAAGATTTCTGATATATGGAAGAGCCTCATGAATCTGAAGATGAAAGTGATGATGAGGACATGGCACTCATCACAAGGAATTTAAAAGATTCATGAAGAAGAAGAAGTTTGAAAAGAAAAAGCCCTTTGCAAGAAAAGATGAGGACAAGGGCAAAGAAAAAGAAGTTATTTTTGAATGCAAGAAGCCGGGTCACTTTAAATCTGAATGCCCTCAACTAAAGAAAGGCACCCGGAAATTCAAAAAGAAGGCAATGATGGCCACATGGAGTGATTCGGAAAGCTCAAGTTCCGAAGAGGAAGAAAAGAGTGAAATGGCCAATCTATGCTTCATGGCGGACAATGATGAGGTAAGTCCGAGTTTTCTTGATGATTTACTTTCGATGATTGCATAGTGCTTTTTATGAATTAATGGATGATTTTGCAAAATTAAGTTCAAAGAACAAAGATCTGAAAAATCAAATGCAAAACTATATTTAGAAAATGAAAAGCATGTTGTAGAAAAGAACTTTTGATAAAAGAAAATGAAAGCTTGAAAAATGAAGTTGATAGACTTAAACCTATAGTTGATAAATTTACTTTGAGCTCTATCAAACTTAATATGATTTTGGACAATCAAAAGGCTATTTTTGATAAAGCTGGATTAGGATATAATCCACTTAAAAAGCAAAAATCCTTGAAAAATATTTTTGTACATGCTGAAAAATCATCAAATATTACTTGTTTTAAATGTGGAAACAAAGGACATAAATCTTATATGTGTAAAACTCCACATGATAAAAGAAAGATGATTTGGGTTCCCAAAGGAACAATATTTATGCATCTAACCATGAAGGACCCAAGAAGGCTTGGGTACCTAAATTAAGATATGAATATTTTGCAGGAGTGTCTTGCAGCCATCAGACTGAAAAGAAATGGTACCTTGATAGTGGTTGCTCAAGACACATGACGGGTGACAAAGATCAATTCATCACCCTTGAATCGAAAAGAGGTGGAGTAGTTACTTTTGGTGATAATGGTCAAGGCCATATCATGGGTATTGGTAAGATTCAAATTACTCCATCTACTCATATTGATAATGTTTTATATGTTGATGGACTTAAGCATAATTGATAAGTATTAGCCAACTGTGTGATAAAGGTTTCAAAGTTTCCTTTGAAGCTTCTATTTGCACTGTTACTAATCCCATTGATAACAGCATTATTCTTGTTGGTTATGGCAATGTGTACTTAATTGATTTGAGTAATTTATCTCCAAGTAATCATTGCTTAGTTGCTAATAATGCTAAGATGAATGAGATTGGTTGGCTATGGCACCGTAGATTAGGTCATGCAAGCACACACCTAATTTCTAAACTATTAAAAATGGATTTAGTTAAAGGTATTCCTAGTTTAAATTTTGAAAATAATCGAATATGTGATGCATGTCAATTTGGAAAACAAACAAGAACTTCTTTCAAATCTAAGAATGTTGTTTCAACTACTAGGCCACTAGAGCTACTACACATGGACCTTTTTGGACCTACTAGAACCACAAGTCTAGGAGGAAAGAAATATGGTCTTGTGATAGTAGATGATTACTCTAGATTCACTTGGGTAATATTTTTGGCTCACAAAGATGAGACTTTCTCATATTTCTGAAATTTGTTAAGAAAGTCACAAATGAGAAAAACACTACCATAGTGTCTATTAGAAGTGATCATGGAACTGAATTTGAAAATCACTTATTTGAAAAATTCTATTTTGAAAAAGGCATACATCATAATTTTTCAGCACCTAGAACACCATAACAAAATGGAGTTGTAGAAAGAAAGAATAGGACTTTAGAAGACATGGCCCGTACCATGCTATGTGAAAGCCAACTTCCAAAATATTTTTGGGTGGAAGCTATAAACACAGCATGTTACATCCTAAATAGAGCCCTGATTAGACCTATCCTTAAGAAGACTCCCTATGAACTATGGCATAATAGGAAACCAAATTTAGGTTATTTTCATGCATTTGGTTGTAAATGCTTTATTCATAACAATGGTAAGGACAATCTTGGGAAGTTTGATGCAAAGTCTGATGAAGGCATTTTCCTAGGATATTCTACATCTAGCAAAGCATATAGAGTATTTAATAAAAGAAGCTTAGTTGTAGAAGAATCCATTCATATAGTGTTTGATGAGTCTTTAGCATCAAGTTTGGGTAAAATTGATGATGAGGAAGATACATCTTTGCTTGAAAGATGTATTGAAAAATTAAATGTATCTTCAGATCAAGAACCTGAAGCTAAGGATGATGACTCACCTAAGGATGATGGTATTGATACTGCTCATAATGATAAAGATCTACCTAGAGATTGGAGATATGCTTATGGTCATCCTAAGGACCTAATCATAGGTGATCCATCTCAAGGTGTAAGGACTAGATCATCAATGAGAAATATCAATAATCATCTTGCATTTGTATCTCATATAGAACCCAAAACTATAGAGGAAGCTGAGAAAGATAGTTATTGGATGTTAGCAATGCAGGAAGAGTTAAACCAATTCACTAGGAACCAAGTTTGGACTCTAGTAAATAGACCTAGAGATCACCCTATAATAGGATCTAAATGGGTTTTTAGAAATAAATTGGATGAAAATGGCTTGGTGATTAGAAATAAGGCTAGATTAGTTGCAAAGGGATATAATCAGGAAGAAGGTATAGATTTTGATGAAACCTTTGCACTGTTGCTAGATTAGAAGCCATTAGACTACTGCTTGCATTTGCATGTCATATGAATTTCAACTTATTTCAAATGGATGTTAAAAGTGCATTTTTAAATGGTTTTATAAATGAGGAAGTTTATGTTGAACAACCTCCTGGTTTTGAAGATCATGAATTTCCAAACCACGTCTTTAAACTACACAAAGCACTTTATGGTTTAAAGCAAGCACCTAGAGCTTGGTATGATAGATTGAGTAAATTCTTAATTGAAAATAATTTTTCTAGAGGAAATGTTGATAAAACTTTATTTTTAAAAAGAAAAGAAAAGGATTTTTTAATTGTTCAAATTTATGTTGATGACATTGTATTTGGTGCTACTAACAATCTCTTTGTCAAGAATTTGCTAAGTTAATGCAGGGAGAATTCGAGATGAGCATGATGGGAGAACTCAATTTCTTCCTTGGACTTCAAATCAAACAAGAGAAAGCGGGGATTTTCATCAACCAAACAAAATACACAAAGGAAATACTCAAGAAGTTTGGTATGGAATCTGCTAAACCCCTTGGTATTCCAATGAGTCCCTCATGCAAGCTGGACAAGGATGAAGAAGGTAAGAAAATAGATTAGAAGTATTACCGAGGTATGATCGGATCACTTCTTTACTTAACTGCAAGTAGGCCAGATATTATGTTTTCTGTTTGCCTATGTGCAAGATATCAATCTAATCCTAAAGAATCACATTTAATTGTAGTTAAAAGAATCTTTAGATACTTAAATGGAACTAAAAATGTAGGATTATGGTATTCTAGAGACTCAACTTTGAAATTGATTGCTTATTCTGATTCTGATTATGCTGGTTGTAAATTAGATAGGAAAAGTACAAGTGGTGCATGCCAACTTTTAGGAAGTAACTTAATCTCTTGGTTTAGCAAGAAGCAAAATTCGGTTGCATTATCCACTGCTGAGGCAAAGTATGTTGCAGCTGGAAGTTGCTATGCTCAAATCCTTTGGATTAAGCGACAACTTGAAGATTATGATATCACACTTGATAAAATTCCTATTAGATGTGATAACACTAGTGCCATCAATCTAACGAAGAATCCAATCCAACACTCTAGAACTAAACACATAGAAATTAGACATCACTTTATCAGAGAACATGTTTCCAACAATGATGTTTATCTTGAATATGTGAATACTAATGAACAATTAGCTGATATTTTTACCAAACCATTAAGTGAAGAAAGATTTTGTTATCTTAGAGGAGAATTAGGAGTTTGTGATCCTTTAGAATGATTTTCTGAAACTCTTAAGGACAACAACTATCTAGACTTCATCAATTTCTTGAAAATCCTCTATATCCAATAAGGAAATTTATCTAGAAATTTGATTCATTGTTTCCCCAATTGATTAAGGAACACTTATCTAGAGTTTGATGATTAATTTGATCAATTTCAGATCCTTGAAATTTAAATTTTTTACTGAAACTATTGTGGAGTCGACACCTTTAGTTTTGATGTTCTGTCTGGGCAATTAGAGCCGACTCCGGCTTTTGCAGAGCCGACTCTAATTCGGGTGCTGACAGATTTTTTGGTTCGAAGCCGACACCTCGCTTTGTGGGAGTCGACTCTAAGTGAACCTAGGTTAAAAAATAAAAGGCGGAGTCGCACCTAAACGAACCCTATCATCTCCAATCCTCTCTAGAGCCGTTCGACACCTATTCCAACCCCTTTAAACTCTTCAAATCCCTTGATTACTCATTCCAATCAAATCCCATGGCTCCTAAAAGGCATGCGATTGTTGGAGGTTCGGCCGTTCCCACGAGAAAAAGGACGATTCGGAGGCAAGCGGCGTCATCTTCATCATCTGCCACTCAAGAAGCTTCTCCACCTTCTCCATCTTCTCCACGTGTCGACCAATTAGCGGGTAAGGCCATCACTACCGGAAAAAAGTTGATTTTGATTTCTTTGCTTTGGAGGGTTTTACTATTGGCCGTCAATTGAAGGAAATGGGATGGAGAAAGTTTGTTCTTTGGATGTTCCTACCTACCCTGCCCTTGTAAGAGAGTTCTACAATGATTTGAGTAGAGGAGATGGAGGTTTAGTAAGTTTTGTTAGAGGAACAAGAGTTGTAATCACTGTTGAATTTCTTGGAAATTTGTTAGAGATGCCCACTATTGGAATAAATGAATATCAGCATGATGATCGTGGTGGTGCCCTATCTAGGATGTTGGGGAGAGAAGTATCTGAGTTTGAGGAGATTTTAGCAAATCAACTAAATTTGGAACTCAGGCTTCTTCACAACATCTGCGGGAGGATATTGTTTCCAAAGATAGGCAGATTTGAGTATGTCTCGGAGCGAGACATCTTGTTGATGGATTGCATCATCACCGGGCAGCCAGTAAACTTAGCTGGGATGATGATAGGCTATATGGCAGAGGAAGCAACCAAGAAGAGATCTACATTGCCATATGGTATGATTCTGACTTTGGTATTCAGAAGCCAAGGTGTGTTAATCATGGACAATGAGCCACTGAGGAAATTAAGGCATACAGACTACTACAAGTCTCTACCATTCACCGTATGGGCTTCAGAAAGGTAAATGGTAATTGGATAAAAGGAGGACGAGAGGCTAGAGCAGAGGAGGCCAGAGTTGAGGAAGCCAGAGTAGAGGACATCCCTGGACCATCAGTTGCGAGACCATCAGTCCCTGACCCATCTATTGCGGGACCATCTACTGCTGGACCTTCTGAGGCTGGACCGAGTACATATTCTTCACCTCCACCTGAGACAGCTTTTGTATATGGGAGATTTTCTGATGAGCAGATTGGTCAGCTCAGAGCATTACTAACTGAGTATGACAGTCAGAGGAGCAATGATATTTATCAGTTGAGAGATGACATCAGACAATTTAAGGAGGAGATCAATTCCATACTCGACTTGATTTCATTTTCCATTAGCCGCTCTGCAGAGTCCCTTGGCACTGAGCTTCAAAAGATTTTTGAAAGGCTGAAAGGGATTGCAGACAGATCTAGAGCTTATCTAGATGCTACTGGACAATTGAAGAAAGATTTAGACCTTGCTATTGCTCAAGTTGAGAGTTGTCTTGAAGGCTTTAAGAAATCACAAAAAGATGAGATTATGAAAATGATAGGCCATCTGAAGAAAATTGTATACAAGCATGTTTGATTGACCTTCTATTTCCTACAGTGATACCCTATCTAAGCCTATCCTACCCCAATCTTTTAGAAACCTAAGTTTAGCTCTTCATATTTTGAATCTTAGGATTTCTAGTTTACTATACTTTGTTAGCATGTATCTAAGATTGTCTGATTGATATAGTACTGAGAATGTATTTTGATATACACATGTAATGCATCTTGAAATGAAATACAATTATCTTTTTATTGCAAATTTATCTATGTCGAGCAATTACCATGGATGAAGATTACTATCTCTACGATTAAATGAACCAACAACCTCGCTCTGATAACCTACATTATTATTTTTAAACTCACCTTATTGCTGATAACAAAAAAGGGGGAGAGAAAATTGTATATGCATAAAGAAGAGAGCATGAAAGAATAAAGAAGAGAGCATGAAAGAATATAAAGAAGAGAGCATGAAAGAAGAGAGCATGAAAGAATAAAGAAGAGAGCATGAAAGAATATAAGAAGAGAATGAAAGAATATAAGATTTGTAAGATTTCAATATTTTTAATCAATTGGCATATCTCAAAAAGGGGAGAGAAATCTCTAAATTCTAATCAATTGATCATATTTCAGTTTATTTACATATACCTTGCATAGGGGGAGTTATTTAATGCAGAGGGAGCTTAATGATTTTCTATGAAAAAGTTAAATCATCTTGATTGTTGTTTATAATAAAACTCAAGTATGTTTTTAAAGTTCATTTTGAAACTTGGCATCAAATTCTCTGTTAGGAAGTTTTAAAGCTTTAACAATGTCTATAATTCTTAGTTCAAATGAATTTTTAATGCATATACTCAAAGTTTTTGTCATCATAAAAAAGGGGGTGATTGTTGACCCAATTGTTGATTTTGATGATTAACAAAACTATTTGAGTATAAAATTTGAAGTTACTAATGATTTTGATTAAGTTTTTCAGTTTATGATTTGATTCATTAATCAAAATCACTAGACAAATCAAATTCTAGTTCGAATCTAATGTCAAGGTAAGATTGCAGACATTAGAGTCGACACATGGAATCGTAGAGTCGACTCCGAAATTGGCATAGACTTAGAGTCGACACCTGGACTGTTAGAGCCAACTCCAACAGAAAAGACAGAACGATGGTTTTTCTGGTGACGACTTAGAGTCGACTCCTGGACTGCTAGAGTCGACTCCAGAAGATTTTCGTGTCGACCCCAGAAAAGTCAGAGATGACTCCAGATCGAGCGGATTGGGGATTTTCGATTTAGAGCCGACTCCAGAAAAGTTAGAGTTGACTCCAGTTTGTCAGAAACGACTCCAAAACTGTCAGAACGTCTCTAAACTTTATCTTTATCTTTTTAATCCCAACGGCTATTACTATATTTGGTTCTAATCATTCTTACACTTGTTTCTAACGGATAGTTTTTGGCTATTTATGGATTAAGAAGAATCTATAAGAAGAGGTTTTATTGTATCCGAAAAAGAAGAGGAAAAACAAGAAAACAAGAGAGAAAAATCAGAAAAACAAGAATGAAATCCATCAGAAAATCAAAAGAGAAAAGAGGAAAGATTCGAAAGGAAAGATTATACTGATTCCCTAAAAGAAAAGAGAGAGATTTCTAGCATTCATTGTTCTATTTTGAAGAAATCCCAAAAGAAGAAGCAAGCCCTAGCTTTCTAATCTTCGAAGCTTCAAGAGCATTCTAAAGGAAGATCCACTCAAGAGAAGAGAAGAAGCAAGCCACCAAGATCTGCAAATCAGGCTTTGATTCCTATCTCTTTAGTATTGTTCTATTATTGTATATTTGCTCATTAGAGGAGCTTTTAAACTTGTAAAAACGTTATTGTTTGCTGGGTCAATCAAAGGATTGATTCCATTGAAGCTGTTAGCCTTGAGCAAGCAGTTTGCTTGTGTTGTAAGGTTGTGTGCTGGTGAGCCTTGAAAACCAGCTTGGTTCGTTGTGCACCCGAAAAATAACAAGTTTGAGTTGTGAGCTTGCAAAACAACTCTGCTGTAATCAGATTGATTATAGTATGGACCCAAGAGGTACTTGGGAGTGGATGTAGGTGTAGGTACACTGAACCACTATAAAACTTCTTGTGTTTGCCATGATCGTTTCCTTGTCTCTTACTCTCTATTCTTGCTTACTCTGTTTTAATTCGTATACATCTAAGTTTTCACTTCCGCTGGGGGATTGTTTTTAAAAGGAGTTTAATTTTTGAAAAACCTAATTCACCCCCCCTCTTGGGTTGCTATCTGGACCAACACTTCCGGAAATCAGGTTGTAACATACTCGGAATATAGGGAGGGTCGCAGTCACCCCAATGCGGCTGCACATCGAGATGAATCCGATGAGGTTGCGCTAGCTGTTTGGAGCCACCATTATCGGGCATATGTTGTAGAACCTCATCACCTCCTGCACTAACGGGTGAAGAGGGAACCGAGACCTGCCCTCAGGCTTTCCTTGTAGAAGAATACCCCATAGCTCAGCTCTATCGAAACCCTATGCTAGCCCTCGGAAGCCATAGGGCAACGTCCCAAGGAACCCTGTAATGATGGGGATTCTGTCCAAATCTTTGAGAGTTATCTCTGAGGCTACGTCGCTCGAGCCCTTCATGTTGTCAAGTTGAGAGGCAAAGCACAAATAAGCTAGCAAGGGTTTGGAGGGGAATGAAAAATCTTTAAGGGAGAGACGTGAAGGTGTTGCAGAAGGGATGCCGCCCTAGCCCCTTTCCCTCCTTAAATAGCACTTCAGAAGGAAGGCCCGGAGCGCTAGAGCTTCCGATATGGGCGCCATAAACATAGGGGCCCCGCCACGTGGAACTCCTACAATCGCTGCCTGCCAAAAACGAGGCGTTTCCTCCTCGTATTGTGGCAAAAAATGATGACGAAACAGCGGCCTGTCATTTACGAGACTATCATTGCGTGCCCCTTCGAATCCCCCGAATGAGATTATTCCAAAACTCTACTCCTACATCCGAATCTACACTTTGGACTAGGGAGTGGGGGGCATGTGATGAGGGGTAAAATTATCATCGCATTAATGCCCATGCGCATCGACAATTGGGTCGAGACCAATCCCAACATCCTGTCGGCCAGCTGTCACATCCGCAAGATGGCGAAGCCGAACTGCCTTCAGCAGAGTCGGGTCCCTCCGACGAGCCAAACCATTCCTATGCTTCGACAGACCAACCTATCCTATACCTCAGCAGACCGAGCTATCCTATACGTCAGTCGGACGAGGCACTCGAGCACCTCTGCGAAATCAAACGCAGGAGAGTTCAAATTCATAGTAACTGAATAGGATTCTAAATAGGAAATCATGCCAATGATACCAGAAGTGGCCTAAGGACCATAAAAGTGGCCAAGGCCTACATAATCGCTGAATCTCGAGGCATCAACCAGCTCTCCTAGCCGTCGATCCTCTAACTAACAAGATACGGATTCTACCGGCCTAGTAACAAAATTAATTCGAATCCGTTTCGAATCCTAACAGTTTTTAGACCCCCTGTGATGCACCCAAGGAATCAGGTGATCGCCTATAAATACCATAGTCCCAAAACTTCATTCATTCACTAGCTCTTATACTAAAAACTCCATTAAAGCTCCATCAGAGCTCCGAGCTCTGAAAGAACACCCATCTAGAGGAACTCTTCTGCGAGAGCCTTTTCTTCATATCTGCTTGCTGTGAATCTCCACTGACTTGGGCGTCGGAGGGTCTTCCACAGAGGGCCAGCCTCGAAACCCCCTCTGCGTGAGGACTATCTTGTAGGTTCCGCGAGAGATAGAATGCACCTGTAATCCCCTGGATTTCTTAACTGCTCGTGAGAGTTATCACGAGATCAAATGATAGACTCTAGATATTTAAATTCCAAGTATATCTAATTACAGAGTCCCCTAATTTGGGACTCTGCAATGCCTATAAAAGATAAGGTGGAAACCTCCTTCCCATCATACGTAGATGCCCCCTTCTCATCATCTCTCTCCTAATTTCTCTCCTTCTCTCTCACTGTATTCCGTGGCCAAGGATTGGGCTGGCAATGTCGCTGGCGTGATTTCGAGCCGCCGCGATGAGACAGAGAGAGGATGTAATTTAGATTGAAATTGGAGAGAGAAAAGGGAAAGGGAGGGTCGGCCGCGGCGGCGGCCGGCTCTGGCTCGGCCGCCGGTGGCCGGGCCGCCTCCTAATTTTGGCCGCGGCGGCACTGGCCGCCGGCGTGAACTGCTCCCTGTTTCGTTAGAAACAGGGGAGCAACAGATATATATAAAAAAAGGAAGCTGGGCCGGCTGGGCTGCTTCAATTTGGGCTTATTGGGCCGATTCAGAAGCTCTATTTTAGTAGCGTTTTGGGCCCTGTATCGGGCCGAGAATGGCAAAGTGAATATATGGCCCGAATCAGGATTGATTCTAGTTTTTAGGGATAATTTTATTTCCCTATTTGGGTGTATACATTGAGAGATATTCAAGCCCAAAGTTGGGCCCATGAAGTGGTTTGGGTAGAGTTTAAGAATTATTTTATAATTCAGATTTTAGAAAATTAATAATGAAAAAATGATTCTGTAGGTTCCCAGGTGTCCAATTAGCTGGGTTATCAATTGAAATTGTGTACTATGGTAAGTAAGTCAAGTATTATAATTTTATAAATTATTTAATTTGTAAACTATGAAATTACAGTTAAATGTAATTATGTTTTGCAAAATCATATTGTTACTATATGTAATTATGATAATGACAGTAAAACTTTATGTGTCGCCGCGGTTCTCACATGACATATTATCACATGACAGATTCTCACATGACAGATTCTCATATGATAGATTATCACATTATCACATGACAGATTATCACATGACAGATGACAGATACTGGTACCAGGACCCTTCCTCTTAGGGGATATTTAAGAGTGATACACATGATGTGTATTGTAGGGCCGTGGGACACATAAAGAAAAATAATGACAGTATAAACAATGTTTTGTTTACATCGCATATATTCTAATAATTGTTATTGAATTAAGTTTCAAATTAATTGATCTGATGACATGAATCTGATGATAGCCTGATAAATGAAATTTTGAAATTTTATCAGGCTTACTTATTGAGTGTGAGCTCATAAAATTCTCATAATATTTTCAGAGCCTCAGGAATGAAGAAGGATAATTGAGATAGAAGGAGTTTCTATTAAGAAGACTTAGTTTTATTATATTGATTTAGTTCAGATTTGCTTGTGTGTAGGGAAGATAGCCCAAGACTAATAATTATGGTTTGTAATAAATCATGGATGTGAAATTTGCTTTATATTGATTTATGTGATAAAGTTTGAGACGCCTTGCATGCCTGGCATGCGGCGGGTTGTCATCCTAGTTCAAAATTTGGGACTGGGGCGTGACAGCTTTAGTGGTATCAGAGCCAGGTTATGACATTAGGACATATACATGATGACACTTTAGGCAAAACACTAGAGTGAATAGAGACAATTATAAATTTAAAGGAATTTCAGATATTATGCTTTGAAAGCCTAACAATTAATGTTTACAGTGATATTAATTACAACTAATTTATCAGGAGATAAGAATAGCACGTCGCACTAGAAGTCGACAAAATGATGAGAGTTCCCAGGTTGGTAATGCTGGCCAACCGGGAGGTTTGGAAGCCACCGGAGCTGCTGCCCCCGCCAATTCAGTCGGGACTGATCAGCAGCAACTCCAGACCGAGATGCTTCAGGTTCTCTCGGGTATGGCGCAGTCGATGCGGGACTTGCAGCACCAGATTCTGTAGGCCTTGTCTGCTCAGCCTACTCGCACTTCTCCGCAGACACAGCCTGCCCCTCCTGTTCCATAGACTCAGCCCGACTCTACTGCTCCACAGACCAGCCTACTCCATCTCAATCCTGGATAGGGGTTGGCCGCAGCTTTGCAGACTTCAAGAAATTTGCCCCTGCCCCTTTCTCTGGATCCACCAACCCTGTTGATGCTGAGCGGTGGGTGAGACATGGAGAAGGCTTTTATGGCCCATGGTAGTCAGGATATGGAGCGGATCAGATTTGCCACCTACCTTCTCCAGGAGAAGCCTATGATTGGTGGTTAGTTGAGGAGCAGCGTCGGAATGGACAGATTATTTCTTGGGAGAGTTTAGAGAGATATTCTTCGACAAATACTTCCCCAGGAGTGTACAGAGACAGATGGAATCAGAGTTTATCAAGTTGGAGCAAAAGGATCTTTCTGTGGCCCAGTATGAAGCCGAATTCACCAGGTTGGCCCGTTTTGCTCCAAATATTGTGACCAATGAAATAGCCAAGGTCACCAGATTCACTGAGGGACTGCGACCCAGACTGAGGCAAGCGGTCAATGCATTGAGCTCCTCACTTACAGTGCTGTAGTGAATAAGGCCTTGGTGATTGAGAGGGATATGAATGTTGTTCAAAAGGATTGGGAGCTGCGGAAGAAGAGAAAAGGGCCTACTTCTGGCCAATCCTCTGCTCAGGCCAAGAAGAAGGTGCACAGCAAGCTCCAGTTGAACCACAGAATAAGGAAACTCGTTGCATTCATTGTGGTAACTCCCACCCTGGAAAGCCTTGCCGCAGAGTGACTGGTGCCTGCTTTGTCTGTGGGAAAACTGATCACAAGATTGCTACCTGTCCCTTTCGGAAGGATCCACAGCCTTCTTCAAGTCAAGGAACGAGCCAGCAACAGCAGCAGCAGCCACCGAGGACCCAGGGACGGGTCTTCAACCTCACTCAGCAGGATGCTGCCGTATCTAATTCTGTGGTGACAGGTATACCCTTTAATGTTATATCTAGTATTACATTCTTATCTAGTGCAATGCATTGACAGTTAATTAACAGTAGGTGCAATCCTTAATGTTAAAACAAATTACACTTATGTCCAGGAATGATTAAAGTAGGTACTGCTTACGCTCAAACTTTAATTGACCCGGGTGCCACGCATTCTTTCATATCTGACATCTATCTTGACAAGAATGCATCATTGACACCTATTCCTCTGGAGCAAGAGTTGCATATTGCACTTCCAAATGGAGATGTTATGAAAGTTGACACAGTATGCAAATCTTGCCCAATTATCTTGGAGGATAGGAGGTTGAATGCTGATCTCATTGTCCTCCACTGAAGTTTTTTGATGTTATCCTTGGAATGGATTGGTTGGCCTCCTGTCATGCTTCAGTAGACTGCTTCAGGAAGACTGTCAACTTCAAAATTCCAAGCCAGCCTGAATTCAGTTTTATTGGTGGTCAGAAACACTAGCCTCAATGTTCATATCAGTAATGCAGGCTGGAAAGTATTTGATGAGTGGTGGTCAAGGATTTCTTGCTGTAGTCAAGGACCTTCAGCAAGAAGAGACCAAGTTGGAGGATATTCCCATAGCTCGAGAATTTCCTGATGTCTTCCCTGAGGATTTGACTAATTTACCTCCTGATCGGGAAGTCGAGTTCTCTATTGATCTAGTTCCTGGAACTGGACCTATATCAAAGGCCCCTTACCGTATGGCCCCGGCTGAGCTAAAAGAACTGAAGGATCAACTACAGAGCTCCTAGATCGAGGATTTATTAGACCCAGTGCTTCTCCTTGGGGTGCTCCAGTTCTATTTGTTAAGAAGAAGGATGGCAGTCTTCGACTCTGCATTGATTACCGGGGAATCAATAAAGTAACAGTGCGAAATAAGTATCCTCTGCCAAGGATTGACGACTTGTTTGATCAACTTCAAGGAGCCCGGATATTCTCAAAGATTGATCTTAGGTCCGGGTACCATCAGCTCAAAGTCAAAGAAGGGGATGTGCCAAAGACAGCATTTAGAACCAGATATGGCCACTATGAGTTCTTGGTGATGCCGTTTGGGTTAACTAATGCCCCAGCAGCATTCATGGACTTGATGAACAGAATTTTTAAGCCATATCTGGATCAGTTTGTGGTGGTTTTCATTGATGATATTCTGATATATTCTAAGAGCCATAAGGAGCATGAGGACCACCTGAGGATCGTGCTACAGATTCTTCGAGAGAAGAAGCTTTATGCCAAGCTGCAGAAGTGTGAATTTTGGTTGGATCAAGTATCTTTCTTGGGTCATATAATCTCTAAAGATGGTGTATCTGTGGACCCGAAAAAGATTGAAGCTATCACTAACTGGAGCCGACCTTCCAATGTGGCAGAAGTCAGAAGCTTCTTGGGATTAGCGGGTATTACCAAAAATTTATGGAGAATTTTTCTCGCATTGCCTTACCCCTAACTCGCTTAACCCAAAAGCGAGTGAAGTTTGACTGGACAGTGGAGTGTGAGAAAGTTTCCAGGAGTTAAAGCAGCGCCTGGTGTCAGCTCCCATTCTTGTTCTTCCAACGGGATCTGAAGGTTTTACTATATATACTGATGCCTCTCGGAAAGGATTGGGATGTGTTTTGATGCAGAATGAAAGAGTGATAGCTTATGCCTCCAGACAACTGAAACCTTATGAGCAGAATTATCCTACTCATGACCTGGAATTGGCTGCTGTGGTTTTTGCTCTGAAGATTTGGCGGCATTATCTATATGGAGTGTCATGTGATGTGTATACAGATCATAAGAGTTTAAAATACATCTTCACACAGAAGGAGCTAAATTTAAGGCAGAGGAGGTGGTTGAACTATTGAAGGATTATGACCTGAATCTACAGTATCATCCTGGGAAGGCCAATGTAGTAGCTGATGCCTTGAGCAGAAAATCCTCTTCTGAGTTAGCTGCTATGATTACCTCCCAGCCTCACGTATTGAGAGATCTGGAGAAGTGGGAGGTTGGTCTGAGAGTACAGCAGTCTGATGGACTTGTTGCAGCACTTGTACTCCAGCCGACCTTAGTTGACAGAATCAAGTCCTCCCAGATGGAAGATCCAGATCTACAAAGGATTAAAGAAGTGGTACAGTCAGGAGTTCAGAATGAATTTTATATAATGGAGGATGGATCCCTGAAATTTGAAGGAAGACTTTGTGTGCCAAACATTGAGGAGCTAAAGGTTGAAATTTTGAAGGAGGCTCACTACTCTCCCTATACTGTGCATCCAGGTGGCACTAAGATGTACAGAGACTTAAAGAAAAATTTTTGGTGGAAAGGCATGAAGAGGGAGATTGCTCAGTATGTGGCCAAGTGCTTAGTGTGTCAGTGAGTGAAAGCCGAGCATCAAAGGCCTGCGGGACCTCTTCAGTCTCTGATGATTCCACAGTGGAAATGGAAAAGATTACAATGGACTTTGTAACTGGTCTGCCCAAAACTCCTAAGAGCAACGATGCAGTTTGGGTCATTGTGGACAGACTAACAAAATCAGCTCATTTCCTACCTTTCAGAGTTGGGGTCTCTAGTGAAAGATTGGCTAATTTGTATATTGAGCAGATCGTGAGACTCCATGGTGTTCCGGTATCTATTGTATCAGATAGAGATACCAGGTTTGTGTCCCAGTTTTGGAAGAGTCTTCATAAGGCTATGGGAACCAAACTAAACTTCAGTACTGCCTATCATCCCCAGTCAGATGGACAATCAGAGAGGACCATACAGATTCTGGAGGACATGTTGCGAGCCTGTGTGATGGACTTGGGTGGAGCTTGGGATAACCACTTACCTTTGGTGGAGTTTGCATATAATAATAGTTACCAAGCCAGCATCCAGATGGCTCCATTTGAAGCTTTGTATGGTAGGAGGTGCAGATCTCCTATATGTTGGGATGACATGGGGGAAAGGAAATTGCTAGGCCCTGAGCTGATTCAGCAAATAGTAGATAAGGTGCATTTGATCAGGGAGCGTCTTCGTACAGCTCAGAGCAGGCAAAAGAGCTATGCTGATGTCAGAAGAAGGGAATTGGAATTCCAGATTGGGGATCATGTCTTCTTAAGGGTATCACCAACCAAAGATGTGATGAGATTTGGGATTAAAGGAAAGCTGAGTCCACGTTATATTGGACCTTTTGAGATCTTGAGCAGAGTTGGAGAGGTTGCTTACAGCCTGGCACTGCCTCCGATTCTATCTGGGGTACACAATGTTTTTCATGTATCTATGCTGAGGAAGTATATCTCTAACCCCAGCCATGTCATAGCATATGAGCCTATACAGTTGAGGAAAGATTTATCATATGAGGAGCATCCTTTGCGTATCGTAGACCGCAAAGGATCAGGTTTTGAGACGGCGTACCATTCCCTATGTCAAGGTGCAATGGAGTAATCATTCTGAGAGGGAGGCTACTTGGGAACTGGAGGAAGAAATGAAAGAAAAGTATCCACGACTATTTGTATCTTAAAATAGTTAATGATTGAAAACTGTTAGCTTTAGTTGATTGTTAGTCCTTGGGACAAAAATTGGACTTTTAATTTTCTCTAATAAAAGTTATCAATTTCGAGGCCGAAATTTTTATAAGGAGGGGAGAATGTAATCCCCTGGATTTCTTAACTGCTCGTGAGAGTTATCACGAGATCAGATGATAGACTCTAGATATTTGAATTCCAAGTATATCTAATTACAGAGTCCCTTGATTTGGGGACTCTGCAATGCCTATAAAAGATAAGGTGGAAACCTCCTTCCCATCATACGTAGACGCCCCCTTCTCATCATCTTCTCGTACGGACGTTCTTCCCCAGCGCCTGCCTCTGGTAAGTTCCCTGTCCATGCCTGGGAGAGAGAATGTTAAAAAAAAAGGGAGAGAACAGGGAGGAACCGGGTTACAGAACCCAGCTTCCTGCCCTGTGCTAACATAGGCTCAGGCCCGGCGGCATGCCCGCCGCCTCGCCAGGCCTGAGCCCCGGCCGACAACCCCACCGGCACCGGGGCGGCGTCCGGTGGGGTGCCAGAGGAGAGAGAGAGAGAGAGAGCAGAGGCGGGAGAGAGAGATGACCTGGGAAAAATTACCGGTGGTCCGATCCTTGGTTCGGGCCCGGCGGTGTGCTCGCCGCTTCGTCGAGCCTGAGCCTTGGTCGGAGACCTCCACCGGCGCTGGGCGTGCGTCCGGTGGAGGTCCAGCCGGCCATGGTACCGGTCGTGCCATCGGCGCGATTATTGGCCATGGAATACAGTGAGAGAGAAGGAGAGAAATTAGGGAGAGAGAGAGAGGGGAGGCCAGCCACGACGGTGGCCGGCTCTGGCCCGGCCACTGGAGGACCACCCCGGATTGGGCCGCAATGTCGCCGGCATGATTTCAAGCACCGCGATGAGACAGAGAGAGGATGTAATTTAGATTGAAATTGGAGAGAGAAAAGGGAAAGGGAGGGTCGGCCGCGGCGGCGGCCGGCTTTGGCTCGGCCGCTGGTGTCCGGGCCGCCTCCTAATTTTGGCCGGCGGCGGCCCTGGACGCCAGCGTGAACTGCTCCCTGTTTCGTTAGAAACAGGGGAGAAACAATATATATATAAAAAAGAAAGTTGGGCCGGTTGGGCTGCTTCAATTTGGGCTTATTGGGCCGATTCAGAAGCTCTATTTGAGCAGCGTTTTGGGCCCTGTATCGGGCCGAGAATAGCAAAGTGAATATATGGCCCGAATCAGGATTGATTCTAGTTTTTAGGGATAATTTTATTTCCCTATTTGGGTGTATACATTGAGAGATATTTAATCCCAAAGTTGGGCCCATGAAGTGGTTTGGGTAGAGTTTAAGAATTATTTTATAATTCAGATTTTAGAAAATTAATAATGAAAAAATGATTCTGTAGGTTCCCAGGTGTCTAATTAGCTGGGTTATCAATTGAAATTCGTGTACTATGGTAAGTAAGTCAAGTATTATAATTTTATAAATTATTTAATTTGTAAACTGTGAAATTACAGTTAAATGTAATTATGTTTTGCAAAAATCATATTGTTACTATATGTAATTATGATAATGATAGTAAAACTTATGTGTCGCCGCGGTTCTCACATAATAGATTATCACATGACAGATTATCACATGACTGATTCTCACATGACTGATTATCATATTATCACATGACAGATTATCACATGACAGATGACAGATACTGGTACCAGGACCCTTCCTCTTAGGGGATATTTAAGAGTGATACACATGATGTGTATTGTAGGGCCGTGGGACACATAAAGAAAAATAATGACAGTATAAACAATATTTTGTTTACATCGCATATATTCTAATAATTGTTATTGAATTAAGTTTCAAATTAATTGATCTAATGACATGAATCTGATGATAGCCTGATAAATGAAATTTTGAAATTTTATTAGGCTTATTTATTGAGTGTGAGCTCATAAAATTCTCATAATGTTTTTCATAGCCTCAGGAATGAAGAAGGATAATTGAGATAGAAAGAGTTTCTATTAAAAAGACTTAGTTTTATTATATTAATTTAGTTCAGATTTGCTTGTGTGTAGGGCAGATAGCCCAAGACTAATAATTATGGTTTGTAATAAATAATGGATGTGAAATTTGCTTTATATTGATTTATATGATAAAGTTCAAGACGCCTTATATGCCTGGCTGGCATCCTTTCGAAGTTTGGGACTGGGGCGTGACAACACCGAGTCAAAAAACGGAAATATGCTGCAACACATGTGAACCCGAGCTTCTCTGATGAACTATAGGCATTGATTGCTGCTTTAGGTACAAATAAATGCACCTTCCTATTAAATCTTAGATATTTCTTACTATTGTATAACATGGTTACAAGGGATCTCTGGTGGGTAAAAGACTAGGAGCAAGGGGGCCTAAAGCTTTACACTCGTGAGTTATCCTTGGACCACTTGGAGGTGCAAGGGAGGTGCGTTAAAGGTTCTCTTTGGGGCGTGGTGGAAGCTTGAGTACCACGAGCAGCTTCCAAAAGAATTGTGAGGACCATATCCAGGGCAATAAAGAAGACGTACGTGCCATTAAATTGTCCAGGTTTTCGGCCCTTCAGACCCTATATGGCATAAGACCCAAGTTTATCTGGCCGAAGATCTCTTTTTTTTTTTCACACCTTTTTAACTTATGGTCTGTACTGCCATCAGTGTATAACTTGCCACGTTCCTTTTGGTGTGTACTGCTGTCACTCTTGTTTGGTGTCTGATTGAAATGCTTGTAAAATTTTCTGTAGTAAGCTTTCAGTTTTACACTGTAAAAGATAGCACTGACTTCCTCAAGAAAGCTGAATTGACTCCAGTATTTTTTACGTTGCCGTTGCCATTTATTTAGCTGTTTAATTCCATTTTGAAACACGCCATAAAAGATTTCAGTCCACTTTTTAGGTAACCGACGCTTTTTCCATAAAAACGCGACGCTTTTTCCATAAAAACCGTTGAATCCTATTTTACCAATACGCTGCCCACTCTCGTTTTTTACAAATACCCTGCCGAAGCTTTGTAGCGGTAGAAGCATATACGAAGATTATTTCTGACTCTTTTTAAATGCGTAGAAAAAGATTTTTCTACGTGATGATATTTTTTTTTTCTACGCTAATAAGGAAAGACTTTTTTAAGCATTGTTATGCCTTAGAATTGTTGTAGTATGAGAATTATTAAAATAACATTTAAGAAAAAATAACATTAATTGAAGATGAGTGTAAAGAAAGTATTTAAAGCACGCAAAGTGATTTCTTATATTGCTAAGAAAATAATGGTAAACAAATAGTTTGGATAACATATTCTAAATTTTATTATTTTTATTTTTATGGTAAAAATAATCAGCTCTCTTGGCCGTCGATCTTCTAACTGACAAGATACGGATTCTACCGGTTTTGTAATAAACTTGATTCAAATTCATTTTTTAACAAACTTGATTCGAATTCGTTTCGAATCCTAACAGTTTTTAGACCCCTGTAAAGCACCCAAAGAATGAGGTGATCGCCTATAAATACCATAGTCCCGAAACTTCAGTTATGCACGCATTTACTAATTCTCATAATGAAAAACTCCATTAAAGCTCTATCAGAGCTCCGAGCTCTCAGAAGAACACCCATCTAGAGGAATTCTTCTGCGAGAGCCTTTTCTTCAAATCTGCTAGCTGTGAATCTTCATTAAAGCATGCAAAGTGATTTCTTATATTGCTAAGAAAACAATGGTAAACAAATAGTTTGGATAACATGTTCTAAATTATACTGCTTTTATTTGGGCTTTTAGAATTGGGTGACACCATACAATAGGAGCGAGCAATGGGCGGGAGGGGTACCAGAGCAAAAGGGATGACACGCTAGCCGTCTGGTCCGAGAGGTATGTAACCAACACTTCAAGAATTGGACAATGGTGGAACACTTTGTTCTTCCTCCATTACTCCGAGAGTTTTTTTTTTCCTTTGGTCTAATTCCCAGTGACCGGCCGATAGAGAACAAGGACATTGTCGTGTGGTGTACGATGGGATTTCACCGCATACCATGCCCAGAGGACTTCCCAATCATGCCCACTGTCTTCTCGAGCTTTGATCTCAAGCCTGTCAACTTCTTTGATCTCAAACCTGTAGATGAGCTTAGAGGCTAAGCAGCGTGTTGCCAGGCTGACAATGTCAGGACGTTCTGACATAACCTTTCCTTGCCCTGTACTATGCGTGCATTGATACTATGCGTGCATTGAAGAAACCCTGCTCCCTCACATGGGATGTTTTGGAGGAGCCGTGAACCAAAGAGAATAAAAAAGGGAGAGAGCCCGAGTGAGCTCCTAAAAAGAAAACAAAGCTGAAGACAGAGAGATCTTCTAACTTCCCTCCTGCTCTTTGGTTTCTTCTCCTATCATCTTCTTTCTCTCTGGCACCGCAGCATAGGAGTGTTTACATACATTAAGGACTCTAGTAGCCCTCAACAAGCCATGATTCAATCGCTGCTCGCTGCTTCCGCTGCACCGCCATGAGCAAGGTAAGTCCCCATGCGTACGACAGCCAACAACTAGTATCAAAGCCCTCACCGGCCGTCACCGCCCTCGAGCTCGTGACCGGCGAGGGAGAAGGGGCTGAGGAACAGGCCGCAATGGCTGCACGCCGCCACCTGTTCCCCATCTGCGGCCCAAGGTGCGTCGTGCTCCTCCCTCCGAGACTCGACCATGTCCACCCATAACCCTTAAATGGGTTGTCTCCCGGACGAGATATATAAGAAGGGGAGATGAGCTCCCGATTAGGAAGAGAGACAGAGAAGAAAACCAGCTTCTTCTCTACCTCCCATTGCCTTCTTCCTCTCCGGCACCGCGCCCCATGGGTGTGGTCATCTCCGGGGACTCTTGTAGCCCCCCCTCCCGACAACCGATGATCCTCGCTGGAGGCATCCACTGCGCCGCCGTCAAACAGGTGAGTCACCCCTGTTCCACGATTCAATGATACCAACAGACCTCGACCTCAAACAGTGACCGACGTCACCTCTGCTGATTGCCGAAGGCCATTCTGGTTCTTCCCCGACCGCCGGAGGGCCAGAGAAGCCCCAACCACCGCCACACGAGCGGCAGGCGTTAGGACGCCCGTGGCCGCAGTGGCTACCAGACCTTTTCCAATGGCCAGTGCAGCCTTGTAAGCCACTGGAAACCATCTGGCCCCTTCCCGATCGCTGGAGGGCCGGGATGGCCTCCCGCCGCCGCCGCGCGGGCAGCGAGTGTGGGGACAAAGTCACGAGTTTACAGGTGGCACCATGTCACACATGTGATGACGTGGCAAGACCAGTCGGCTCCGCATGGTAGTTCAGGATGAGGTGGCAGTACACATGTTTTCAACGTGTATGATGATATGGCATGCTGACCAAGAATGCCCGCTGACATGTACACCTATGTGGCAGTGGGTCCCGCTAACATGGCTACCCACGTGTCTATGATGGCATGGCGGGCTGACGTGTCGCTATGCTGACATGACGACTAGGTGGTCATCCTCGTGTTTGGTCCCAGCTAACGTCAGATGCCATATGAAATATAATTTATTTTTTAATTTTTTGTATTTTTAGAAATTATAAAAAAATCCAAAAAATTAAGAAAATCAGAAAAAATTTTAGAAAATTTTAGAAAAATAAAAAAAATCACATGAAATTATGAAAAAAAAAATCAAGAAAATTTATAGAAAATTTATTGAAAGATTTCTTGATGTTGCATGGTTGTTTATGCTCCGTGCATTAATATTTATGTTGCCATACTGTTTGATTTTTTTTGTGAATATTTTTTTGGATGCATAATTATTTATGCTTAGTGTATAAATATGATTTATGCATGTTTCTGCATATTATTTCTGTTGATATAATTATTTATGCTTAGTGCATGAGGAGTATTTATATCAATTGCTATGTATTGTCTACGAGCATGCTTACTTGTGCTTAATGCATAAATAATATACCTGCTAAATTTTTATGTCTTTAGATAATATAAGATATATGCTTGATGTAGCATACGTTTGCAGAGCAAATTTGTTTCAATATTAGTTTTGTGGACAACATAGATATGTTCTATGAAAAATTATCGGATTCTATGTTCTTCTTATTAAATGAGTGATGATTGTGAGCTTAACGAAAATTTCAATCTCATTTATAAGTAAGAATATTTAAAATCTAATTATTTTTATATGAAAAATATACAATGAATATGTGCCCAATGTCCATAATTTGATTGACCATGAAACGAGTGATGGCCTCCCAATCAAGTGTAGCTTGCCTCGATAGAGGTAAAAAACTGGATGGACAGAATTATAATGTGTGGCATCGAAAGATCCAATATCTACTCAATGAGCAAGAAGTCCTGAAAACTCTGACAAACAGTATGACATCACCAGAACCTAGTACTTCTGAGCAGCACTGTTAGGATCAGGAAGTCTATGAAAATTGGATAAAGAAGGATTGTTGTGCAGGCTTCACTATGTTGAGCTACATGCACAATGACCTGATTGAAGATTTTAAGGGATTTTCAACTGACCAGGACATGTGGAACCAGCTTAAGATTCGCACTACAACAGAAAATAAATATAGCGACGCAAAAATGCGTCACTAATGCGTCGCTAAACTGGGTTTTGCGATGCATTAGCGACGCAACTGTAGCGTCGCTATAAGTCTCATCACAGAATGAATTTAGTCGCAATTGTGTCGCTAAATAGCGACTCTCAGCGATGCATTTATTGCGTCACAATATTGCGACACAACATCTTTGCATCGCAATATTGCGACGCAAGGTCGTTGCATCGTAATATTTAATAATAATATTTTAGAAATATTAGCGATGTAATTTCAGTCGCTAATGAGTCGCTAATTAATTTTTTATAAAAAAATATTAAAAATTAAAAATTAAAACGGTTAAATTTAATATTGCAATGCAATCAAGTGCGTTGCGTCGCAATATTGCGACGCAACCAAGTGCGTCGCAATATTGCGATGCTAAGACGTTGCATCGTAATATTTAATAATAATATTTTAGAAATATTAGCGACATAATTTCAGTCGCTAATACGTCACTAATTAAATATTTTTTAAAAAAAAAATAAAAAAGATTAAAAATTAAAATGGTTAAATTTAATATTGCGATGCATTCAATTGCATCGCAATATTGCAACGCAATTGAATGTGTTGCAATATTTAATAATAATATTGTAGATATATTAGCGACGCAATTTCAGTCGCTAATGCGTCGCTAATTAATTTTTTTTAAAAAAATATAAAATATTATAAATTAAAACGGTTAAATTTACAAAAATTATGATCAAAACATTGATATTGATCGAAACACTAATATTAATCGAAACATTCATCATTAAATTTTCAAAAATAATTAATATATTAAAATTTTGAAGTTTCCATGTACAACACATAAAAAGTAAAGAAAAAAATACATCAAGAATCTCCACTATCACGATCACGTGGTGGCTGAAAACCCTGCGACATGCGGCTAACAAATCCCGCTCGTGCTGAAGGACTTTCGTGCGCTGGTTGAACTCGTGCTGAAGGACTTCCGTGCGCTGGTCGAACTCCTGCTGAATCTCCTGCCGAACCTCCTCCGTAATAGATCTCCGAATGTCCTCTAAACGCTCGGCAGGAATATCGCCAGAATAGCGCGAACTGGAGGCCTGCTGGGGAAAATATGCAGAAGCTCTAGACCATAGACCCTGCGGTCTCGCGGCTGGGCACCAACAGCTTCCAAAAACACACGTCGACTCTCCTCTGATAAGAGTTCAATGGGCGGTCCCCCATCAGTGGAGTCGACCTGCGATGCTTGGTACTGAAGCTCCTCGACTCATGCCTTTGAATTATAAAATTAACAATAAATGAATCAATAAATTTCTCTAAATAAAATTTTAGAAATTAAACAGATACAATATAAAGCTAATTTCTTACCGCAACCTTTCGTGATCGTGTATCGACCCAGGAACCGTCCCTCATGGTGTGTGTCGCCCTGAATAGACGAAACTCATCAGGATCTCCGCCCTCCTGTTCAGACTACAACAACAGAAAGAAAAATTGATATAAATAAAAGTATTTGTAAATAACTAAATTAGTAATTAAAATATTTAAGTTTTCTTACCATGCGGCGTCTGTGCTACTGAATCGAAATAGACCCTGCAGTATGGCGGGAGAGACCCGTGCCAGGACCGCCCCTCTTGGATCGGCGGTTCGTGCTGGCTGATGCGGACCTCCTACGCCAGCCATCAGACTGCCACGCCTGCTGCCACTCGTGCCAAATACCCTTTGGCACATGAGCAGGATGCTCACCCGATGTCCTCCAACGATGAAGCATGTCGGATTATCGGCTTGCTGTAAGACAATTCCATGCTGCTCTAATGGCATCATGGATAGCAGGGTCCCACGTAAACTTTTTCTGCATTGAAATAAACAGTTAGTTTAAGAATTTATTAAGATTAAGAAATTTAAGATAAATTGTATTTAATAAGTTTACCTGAAACTCTGAAAAATAAAATTCCATCGTGGCTGCAGATACATGGTAACAATCGTAGCCACTGGGATCAGCACGCCTCTGAAATATGGAGCTGATCTGGCTCGATACATGATGTTGCTCAATAAATCTGTTAAAAAAATACTTGTTTATAGGTAATTGACTTAAAAACATAAATGATATATTTACAATTACTATATACTTATAGCCCATGAGCATCCAGTCCAAGTACGGTGCGGCCGACGGTGGAAGATCTCTCGGATGTATGTGCCGATCAGCTGGATGATAATACTAATGCAGGATTACCGCCGATGGCTGAAGAGACCGGAGGCTGTGCGATGTGTGGAGATCCGAACTCTCCATCTCCAAAGCTCATGGGATCTGATGCGGCAGGGCTACGTCTCTGCTCACTCTATCTGTCGCCGGTAGATCTACCTCGGCCCATCATGCTGAAAATACTAAAGATTCATGAATGTTATTACAATTAATGATTAAATATGTAAAAATATAACATTTGTAAAGATAAATTGAATTTGAAAAAACCTCTATGTTTAGTCGGTTTCATTTGTTTCGTGAAATATTGGTTCAACATCCGATGCCGTATCGGACTACGATTCAGTTTCATTATCATCAGAAGGAAACGAACATTTGAATCCGCAATTTCTTAGACATCACCATTTGGATCTCTAAGTGATGTTTCAGGAGCCCTTGTGTTGTCCTCAATTGCATGCATTTCCATCTCATCCTCTTGAAATGCAGGGCACTCGGCTGATTGACTTTATGAACTCTCGTCTAATACGATTGTTGAATGTGGGACGATTTTAGAAACATGCCACCAATCTCGCTTATCGTTGTGCAAACTTGGATATCCGCAGTAAAACACTTGCTGAGCTTGGGATGCAAGGATGAATGGATCATATTTCTGCAATCTTAGTCGATGGTTCACTTCAACTAGATTATAGTCGTTATGAACCCTTTTTCTCACAGGAAGTGTCGGATCGAACCAATCACAATGAAACAATACGGTTCGTTTAATAGGCCAACCGGGATATTCAACTTCAACCACCTCTACTAACTTTCCGTAATAATCCTGCATATTTGCTCCAACACTTTCTCCTTTAACACACACGCTCCAGTTCTGCGTGCCTCTTGAAGCTGCTAGTCGTTCAATCTAAAATTTGTACCCATTAACAAAATAGCCAGTAGAGGTTGTTACGGTCTTCAATGGCCATTGCGATAGACATTTAATGAAAATATTATTGGTTGTGGACCATGGACCGTTTACCTATAAATTAATAAGCTATTCACAACCAATTCAAAAAATAAAAGCCATTATTAAAATTGATTGAGTGATACTACTCACAAATTCATAAAACCAGTAAGCGAACTCCGTTTCTAACTTCTGCCCAATGGCAACTTGACTGATGTTGGGATTCATCTGTCGTTGTCTATCACAATACATCCTTATGGGATGATAAGGATTAAAACATCTGTTAGCTATTAAATATTGTGGTATATTGCAATTTAAATTAGAAGTTCCAATTAAGCATTGAAGTATATACTTACTCAATGTATAGATCGACTTCTCTACAGTTCATTAGGATGTAATAATGTGCTGCATTATACGCCATATCGCTTAGATTTCTTGACTTTTGCACCCCAAATGAAGGGTAGATATCTTTAAAAACTGATATTCTACCGTCATTAGGTTCTCCTTCGTCCACACATACGTCATCGTTACGACCAAATTTTGGCTCCTCGTGCGGACGTGACCCTCAAAGTAATGCGAGGCAAAAGCTGAAACTTCTTCGACCAAGTGTGCATTACATATTGAACCTTCAACCCTTGCCTTATTACGCACATTATTTTTTAACTTCTTAAGGTACCTATATGTAAAGGTGAAAAAAATTAACCAATGTTCTCGCAATGAAATAATATTTGAAATGTTAACATGTCTTACTGATGTATATATTTACCTCTCGAAAGGATACATCCAGCGATACTGCACGGGACCAGCTATGCTCGCTTCGTATGGCAAGTGAACCGGTAAATGCTCCATTGAGTCAAAAAAACTGGAGAAAATATTCGCTCTAGCTTGCATAAAATAATTAGAATTTTCTCCTCAAGCCTTGCCATGGATGCAGAAGTAATGATTGCGGCAGATAACTCCTTGAAGAACAAGCTGAGCTCCGTCAATGCCTTCCAGACATGGTGCGGAAGCAACTCATGAAAAGCTATAGGCAATAACCATTGCATGAAAACATGGCAGTTGTGACTCTTCATGCCGAACAACTTGAGCTTATGTATGTCCATACACCTACCGATATTTGAGGCATAACCATCTTGAAATTTTAACCCTCTAACCCAGTTACATAATACTTCTCGTGAATTTCTATCAAGAGTGTAATAGGCTTTAGGATAGGTCCCGTCGGCACTCCTCCTCAAATCACCTCTTCTGCAATAAAGATTAAGTTCTTCTCTTGACTTTGCAGTGTCTTTGGTTTTTCCCAGGATGTTTAGCACCGTGTTAAATATGTTATCAAAGAAAATTTTCTCGATATGCATAACATCCAAGTTGTGCCGGATGAGATTTGTGCTCCAATACGGCAAATCCCAAAATATACTCCTCTTCTTCTAGTTATGTTCTTTACATATACGGCCATTTATTCTATCTGCATCTGGTTCCCAAGCATACCTCAACCCCAAATGCTCTATAGTATCAAATATATCCGTGCCAGGCCTAACCAGTTCGGCAAATTTTGTGACTACTTTGTTCTTCCGGAAGGCGGTCAAGTTATGCCTGTAATGATGATTTGGAGGCAAGAACTTCCTATGATTATCAAACCATGACTGCTTACCACTCTTCTGCAATGTAAATGCATCCGAATCATACATGCAATGGGGGCATGCCAGACGTCCAGCAGTGCTCCAACCAGACAACATTGCATATGCCGGGAAGTCACTTATTGTCCACATCAAAGCAGCTCTCATGATGAAGTTCTATTTCATAGAAATGTCGTAGGCTATGACTCCTGTTTCCCACAACATTTTCAATTCAGCCACCAACGGTTGCAGGAAGACATCAATATTTTCCTTTGGATTTGATGGTCCTGGAACCAAAACTATCAAAAACATTGCAGAATCTTTCATGCACTTCCATAGAGGAAGGTTATATACAGTCAGTATCACAGGCCAACATGAATACTGTTGGCCCATTTGACCAAATGGTTGGAAGCCATCGGTACAAAGACCTAATCTCACATTCCTTATATCTTCAACAAAATCAGGATGACTTTCATTGAAATGCATCCAAGCTTTTGAATCTGACGGATGCCGCATTTCATCCTCTTTAGATTCATATTCAGCATGCCATCTCATATCAGCAGCTGTAGCCTCAGATCTGTATAATCTCTGCAGGCATGGAGTAAGAGGAAAGTAATGCATCCTCTTGTAAGGCACACTTTTTCTCCTACTTGTACTAGCTCCCCCTTCGCCATTTTTGTACCTCGATTGCCCACAAATCTTACACCATCGCAGCTCTGAGTCTTCACCCAATATATCATGCAATTGTTCAAGCAACAATTGATCTTATTAATTGGGAGCCCAAGCCCACGTAACAACTTCTTCGTTGAGTAAAAACTGTCTGCTACAACATTATCATTTGGCAAAATTTTCTTGACTAACCCAGCTACAGAATTGAATGCCTTTTCTGATAATCGATGTTCTACCTTAATATTCAACAACCGAGCAGCCGTAGACAACTGGGAATGGCCCTCACAATCAGGATACAATTCTTGATTTGCAGCACGCAACATATCATAAAATTGCTGTGCATCTGGATTTGGTTCTTCCATAAATGTATTCTGATTGAATTCATTACCCGATGCATTCATCACCATTTCTTCATATGTGTTTAAATTCACAAATGGTTCATCTACGAGAATTAACACTTGTTGGCTTGTAACAGCTGCTGGAATTTCCTCTGGTTCACCATGATAGTACCAAACATCGTAATCAGAAACAAACCCCTTTTTACATAAATGCACCTTAACAGTTTCAACATCTCTGTAGGCTTTATTCTGACACCTGTGAAAGTTGCATGGGCACCTAATACTGGGCCCATCCATCCATTCAGGTTGGCTACATGCAAATGCGATAAATTCTTCCAATCCATTCAGAAAATCTGGATTAAGTAAGCCATCTTTTATCCTTGCATACATCCATGAGCGAGCCCCGCTCATTTTTGACCGACTTATACAATTTCTGGTAAACCATTAAAGGAAATCACATTATAAAACTATATTAGCATTACTAAATATATAACTAAATTGTTTCTTTTACACAACTAAGGTTAATAACAACCATTTAAATCATTTATAACTAAACCAATTTTCTTTTACACAACTAAGGTCCCTACCCTGCAAGGCCAGGCCATGGCTACGATCCTTGGCGTGCTAGCAAGGACCGAGGCACAGGTTCATGCCAGGCTAATACTAGGGCTTGAGTTCGGATCGGGCCTCAAGGCGGTCCGTTCAATCATGAGACTTCACAAGCATTTAAGTGTCCTAAATTAATTCCACCTTCACTCCATGTCTAAAAGGTAAGGCCCTATCCCATTCAAGAATATTTTTGTGATATGTTATTCTACTATTAATTATCATCGATCGGTTACGTTAAAATTTTAGCAGCATTTCCCCATACGTTCTCCTAAATGTGTGGCATATATGCCATAATAGGAGAACGTATGAGCAAATACAAACCAAAATCTCAACCAACGATGATTAATAGCAGACTAACATATCGTAAAAATATTCTTAAACTGTCCACTAGGATAATTTGAGAATTTGCAAGACTAAGTCTTACAAATTCTTAAACGGGTCTAAAGGTTATAGTGCTGTGAGAAATAATATGAAAATCCAAAGACAATTGAACTTATGCTTGTTATTCAGAAATTCTTGTCAATTCCGTAATAAACTCATTACATAATTCTATGTGAAGACTAAAATATAAATAATTGAAACTACTAATTTGGTGCTGAAAATTAAATAGAACTACAACAAGACGTTCATTCTAGCATTACATAATTTAATGCATCATTCAATTTGAAGCAGGATGTAAATAATCAAGACATAATATGATATTATAAAATCATATTATAATATGATATTATAAAATCATTATAAAATCATATTATAATATCAATAAAATTAGAACTCACATATGTCAAATGTTCACCAATAAACTGTCATGTATAGTTTAATAGACTGAGAAATTGAACCATGACTATATAAAAATCACTAATCAATTATGACTGAATTAATTTAAAACATAATAAGCACTAAATAATCGTAAAATAATTTCTTTAATTAATTTACTATCGATCAGAATCACTAATTAGCAAATACTACATTGATGTTATATTGCAACCATTATTTATTAGAATACCATAATTTATTGTTATTATTGTATATTATAATATTATGAACTAATATAAGTTAATATATATATATGATATTATTAATAAAGTGTCCTAAATTAATTATCATAAACATACTTTTTTATGATCATAGTGAATATTATAAGTTAAAGGGATAATAAATTTTATTTTTCTAATTTAATAACAAAAAATTTAAATATTGAATGATATCATAATTTCACAATAATTTATAATGAGTTTATTATAATAATTTTTTATTGGTAAAAATGAATATAATATTAAATTTAATATTGTAACAAGAACTTATAATAACATTCTGACAATAAGACATGCATGAAGAAAACTATTTCAAATTTATTTTAAAATTTCATCAAACCCAAAATAGTTCAATATATTGATGTTATAGAATCATTATATTATATATATATCACATAATATAATATTTCATATAATATTAAAATAATACTATATTGTATTCTAATATTATTGTAATATATTATTTATTTAATATAATAATATTACTATAGGGGTTTTCTAAATTTAATTGATATAATAATATTTTTAAATAAACTATTAAAATTAAAATATTAAAATAGCTTACTAATAATATTTTTAATATTAATAATTAAATAGTTTAATCAATAAAATTAGTTATGAAATATATTTTGTAACATTAAAGAATAATATTTTGTTGTTATTTTTTTATTATAATAGTTTATCAATAAATAATAAATTGTTAAGATTAAAATATTACAACAGCTTAGTAATAATATTTTGTAATAAATTTATTTTTATAATAATTTAAAAAAATCCATCCCTGTTTTTTATTTTTTATTTTTATTTTTTTGGTGGCCTGGCCATAGGCCATCGTGGCCAGGCCACAAACGGCCACGGCCGGGGCCGTGGCTGGAGAAGACGGGAGGAGGGGGGATTTCCCTCCTGTTAATTTTTTTTCCCATGGCCTGGCTACTGTGGCCAGACCACGACTGGCCACGGCCGCAGCCGTGGCCGTAGAAGACGGGAGGGGGGGAGGGGTTCCCCCTGTAAAATTAATTTTTTTCCATGGCCTGGCCACTGTGGCTAGGCCACGACCGGCCACGGCCGCGGCCGTGGCCGGAGAAGATGGGAGGGGGGATATTTTTTTCGCATGGCCTGGCCACTGTGGCCAGGCCACGACCGGCCACGGCCGCAGCCGTGGCCAGAGAAGACGGGAGGGGGGGGGAGGGGTTCCCCCTGTTAAATTAATTTTTTCCATGGCCTGGCCACTGTGGCCAGGCCACGACCGGCCACGACCGCGGCCGTGGCCGGAGAAGACGGGAGGGGGGGGATTCCCCCCCCCCCCCCCCAAAACTGTTAATTTGACGAGAGGGGGGGGAGGGGTTCCCCCCTGTTAAATCAATATTTTCCCGTGGCCTGGCCACTGTGGCCAGGCCACGACCGGCCACGGCCGTGGCCGAAGAAGACGGGAAGGGGGGGATTTCCCCCCCACTGTTAATTTTTTTAGAGGGAGGAGAGGAGTACCTGGCGAGTTATTCGGGTACCGAGAGCCGCCAGAGAGCCGCCGGACGTGGGAAGACTGAGGACGAGAAAGGAGAAGGCGGGAGGGGTTCGGGCTCGTGAGGAGGAAGAAGAAGAGGGGGATCCACACGGATTTATGAATCAGGATTAGCAATGCAAGATTGTGTCGCTAATATGTCACTAATCAGCGACGCTAATTATGCATCACTGATTGCATCGCTAAGTTGCCGCCATTAGGCATTTTGGCGGAAAATTAGCGACGCATGTTATTTGTGTCGCAATATTGCGATGCATATGCTATGCGTCGCAATATTAGTTTAAAATTTTAATATTACAAATATTACGATGCAAGCATTATGAGTCGCAATATTGCGACGCAAATGCAATGCGTCGCAATATTTGTATTATTAAATTAATAAACTAATATAAATATTGCGACGTATAATGGATGCGTAGCAATGTTATTTGTTAATTTAAAACTAATATTGCGACACATCCATTATGCATCGCAATATTGCGACACAATCATAATGCATCGCAATATTAGTTTGTTAATTTAAAACTAATATTGCGATGCATCCATTATGCGTCGCAATATTGCGACGTAATCATAATGCGTCGCAATATTAGTTTGTTAATTTAAAACTAATATTGCGACGCATCCATTATGCGTCGCAATATTGCGACCCATTCATAATGCGTCGCAATATTAGTTTGTTAATTTGAAACTAATATCGCGACGCATTATGAATGCGTCGCCATATTAGTTTTAAATTAACAAACTAATATTGCGACGCATCTACTATGCATCGCAATATTACGACGCAATTATACTGCATTGCAATATTGATATTAGTTTATTAATTTAATATTATAAATATTGATATTAGTTTATTAATTTAAAAGTAATATTGCGACACATCCGTTATGCGTCGCAATATTACGACGCAAATACGTTGCGTCGCAATATTAGTTTATTAATTTATAAACTAATATTGCGATGCATTATAGCTTGGATCCGACCGCTGCAATCCATCTGATCGGCGACGATTCGACAGTTGCGCTCGATCTAAGCCATGATCCCGATCTGCGATGATCGATCCGACGATTGCGATCCATCCGATCGGCGACGATATCTGACGATTGCGATCGATTGAACCCATGATCCCGATCGGCGATGATCGATCCGATGGCTACGATCCAACTAATCGGCGACGATCCGACTATTGCGATCGATCCAGGCCATGATCACAATCGGCGATGATCGATCTGACCGTTGCAATCCAACCGATCAGCGACGATCCGACGGTTGCGACGATCCAAGCCATGATCCCGATCAGCGATGATCGATCCGACCGCTGCTATCGATCCGATCAGCGATGATCCGACGGTTGCGATCGATCCAAGCCATGATTCCGATCGGGGATGATCGATCCGACCATTTTGATCCATCCGATCGACTACGATATCTGACGGTTGCGAGTGATCCAAGCCATGATCTCGATCGGGGATGATCGATTCAACTATTACATATAGAACCAATCGGGGACGATCCGATGGTTGCGATCGATCCAAGCCATGATCCCGATCGGCGATGATCGATTCGATCGTTTTGATCCATCCGATTGGCGACGATCCGATGTTTGCGATCGATCAAAGCCATGATCCCGATTGGCAATGATCGATCCAACCGCTGCGATCCATTCGATCGGCGATGATCGGACGATTGCGATCGATCCAAGCCATGATCCCGATCGGCAATGATCGATCCGACGGTTGCAATCCATCTGATCGGCGATGATATCCGACGGTTGCGATCGATTGAACTCATGATCCCGATCGGCGATGATCGATCCGACGGTTGCGATCCAACTAATCGGCGACGATCCGACGGTTGCGATAGATCCAGACCATGATCCCAATCGGCGATGATCGATCCAACCGTTGCGATCCAACCGATCGGCGATGATCCGATGGTTGTGATTGATCCAAGCCATGATCCCGATCGGCGATGATCGATCCGACCGCTGCTATCGATCCGATCGGCGATGATCCAACAGTTGCGATCAATCCAAGCCATGATCCCGATCAGCGATGATCGATCCGACCGCTGTGATCCATCCGATCGGTGACAATCCGACGGTTGCGATCGATCCAAGCCAAGATCCCGATCGGCGATGATCGATCCGACCGTTGTGATCCATCCAATCGGGACGATATCTGATGGTTGCGATTGATCCAAGCCATGATTCCGATCGGGGATGATCGATCCGACCGTTGCAATCCATCCGATCAGCGACAATCCGATGGTTGTGATCGATCTAAGCCATGATCCCGATCTGCGATGATCAATCCAACGATTGTGATCCATTGAACCCATGATCCCGATCGGCGATGATCGATCCGACGGTTGCAATCCAACTAATCGGTGAGGATCCGATGGTTGCGATCGATCCAGGCCATGATCCCAATCGGCGATGATCGATTCGACGATTGCGATCCATCCGATCGGCGACGATATCCGATAGTTGTGAGTGATCCAAGCCATTATCCCGATCGGTGATGATCGATCCGACCGTTGCGATCCAACCGATCGGTGACGATCCGACGGTTGCGATCGATCCAAGCCATGATCCCGATCAGCGATGATTGATCGACCAATTCGATCCATCCGATCGGCTACGATATCCGACGGTTGCGAGTGATCCAAGCCATGATCCCGATCGGCGATGATCGATCCGACCGCTGTGATCCATCCGATCGGCAATGATTCGATGGTTGCGATCGATCCAAGCCAGGATCCCGATCGGCGATGATCGATCCGACCGTTGCCATCCATCCGATTGGCGATGATCCGATGATTGCAATCGATCAAAGCCATGATCCCGATCGGTGATGATCGATCTGACCATTGCGATCCATCCGATCGGCGACGATATCCGACGGTTGCGAGTGATCCAAGCCATGATCCCGATCGGGGATGATCGATCCGACCATTACATATAGAACCGATCAGCGATGATCCGATGGTTGCGATCGATCCAAGCCATGATCCCGATCGGCGATGATCGATTCGACCGTTGCGATCCATCTGATCGGTGACAATTCGACGGTTGTGATCGATCAATGCCATGATCTCGATCGGCGATGATCGATCCGACCATTGCAATCCATCCGATCGGCGATGATATCGAACAGTTGCGATCGATCCAAGCCATGATCCTGATCAGCGATGATCGATCCGATGGTTGCGATCCATCCGAACGACAATGATATCCGACGGTTGCGATCGATTGAACCCATGATCCCGATCGGCGATGATCGATCCGACGATTGCGATCCAACTGATCGGCGACGATCCGACTATTGCGATCAATCCAAGCCATGATCCCAATCGACGATGATCGATTCGACGGTTGTGATCCATCCGATCGGCGATGATATCTGATCGGTTGTGATTGATCCAAGCTATGATCCCGATCGGCGATGATCGATCTGACCGCTGCGATCCATCCGATCGGCGACGATCCGACGATTGCGATCGATCCAAGCCATGATCCCGATCGGTGATGATCGATCCGACGATTGCGATCCATCCGATATGCGATGATCCGACGGTTGCGATCGATCAAAGCCATGATCCCAATCGGCGATGATCGATGATGGACACTGCCGTGGCCGGCAAGAAAGGGGGGAACCACTTTATATTTTTTGTTATTTTTTTTTCATGGGAGGGGTTGCGGAAACCCCCCCCCTTTTTTTTTTAATTTTACCGGCGGCCTGGCGATGGCCAGGCCACAGCCTTGGTTGCCGACCACAGCCACGAAAAAAATTATTATTTTTTGTTATATGCGTCGCTAAATTAACGATTTATTTTTTAATTTTCTGAGTTTTTACATCGTTATATTAAAAATTAAATTTTTTTATTTTTTTGGTATAAGCGTCGCTAAATAGCGATGCAACGGTTGCATCGCTATACTAAAAATTAAATTTTTTTAATTTTTTATTATTTGCATCGCTATTGCGTCGCTAAATAGTGATGCAATCACTGTGTCGCTATATTAATGAATTTTTTAAAATTTTCTGGGTTTTAGCGACGCAATAATGCGTCGCTATATTGTGACGCAAACAGTTGCATCGCAATATAGCGATGCATTATTGTGTCGCTATATTGAAAATTAAATTTTTTTATTTTTTTGTTAAATGCGTCGCTATTGCATCACTAAATAGCGACGCAATCACAGCGTCGCTATATTAATGATATTTTTTTAAATTAAAACGCAATATAGCGACGCATAATTGCATCGCTATATTAAAAATTATATATTATTTTTTTTTGTTATTTGCATCGCTATTGTGTCGCTAAATAGCGATGCAATCACTGTGTCGCTATATTAATGATTTTTTTATTTTCTGATTTTTGCGTCGCTAATGCGTCGTTATATTGCGACGCATTATTATTGCGTCGCTAATTGAGTCGCTATTTTTTTTTTCTCGCTGAATTGTTACAATTTAGTGATGCAAAAATGCATCGCTAAATTGGCGTCGCTATTTCTAATTTTTCCTGTAGTGTCGATTTAGGCAGACCTCAACAATAAGGCTTCGAGACTTGAATCTGAAATTTATGCAACATATCAAAGATCCTAACCATTCAATGTCTGAATATCTTCGCATGATGAGTGGCATAATTAGGGATCTGAAGCAGGCTAGGATTGATCTCACTGATGAGCAGAAGGTCCTAACAGTAATTTGTTTACTGCCTACCCTCAGTGGAGTCAAATGAAACTCTTGATGACTCATAGTAAGCACATTAAGACTTTTAAGGACATATCTCATCATCTTGAGCTGAAGGCCAAGCGCATAAAGACTTTCCACTCCTGTGCCTATATGCCTCACTCTGGGGCTTCAGGTTTCAGAGGCAGAAGGAGAAGTAAATCCAGTGACAAGAAAAGTGCACATAATTCTAATGAAAAGAAAGTAGCCAAGCCCAAGAAGAGCCAATCGAGGGCCAAGAAAATGTGGCAAAGCTTAAGTGCTACAATTATGGTATAAAAGGCCACTTTGCCCGTGACTGCACAGAATCAAAAAAAGTACACTCTACAATAATCTCTTTTTATGTTTGTTCATATGCATTGTTGCTAATACTCTCCCTGATTAGATTATAGACACGGGAGCAAACAAACACATAGTGCGAGATCGAGCGAATTTTGTAGATTTTTTGGTGCAGGCACCAGGATCAGATAGAGGTTACTAAGCTCATTATGGATTTCTGATTGATGTAATTAGACTTTTGATTCTTGTCAATTCATTTGAGTCCAGAGTCATTATGAATTTCTTACTTTATGTGATTTGACTTTAAGTCCTATAATCAAGTTTTGTTAGTATGATTTCAGTAATTTTAGTCAAGTATAAGTCCATTAATTTTATTTGAGTCAAGTCAAGATTTATTTAATTTTATTTAACTCAAGAGTCAAGATTTATTAAGTTAAAGTGTAAGAAATTGAAGACCCAAGACCATAAAAGGAAGCAAAATAAGTCCCCACATAGAATCCCAGTCAAAGTAGGCACCATCTACTCAATTAGAGCATCCCAAGATTTTTATGAAGTCATCTCAGTATAAAAGGAAGTAAATAAGCCTCCTATGGAAGGTGACTTGTTGCCCACTCCTTATAGAAAGCAGGCGCCATCTCCTGATCTTTTTTTCTTTATTTTAAGATGCTGCCTATCTCCTTATTTGGAAAAGCTATCCCCTAATCTCTTTTTCTTATTTTAATATGCTGCCTATCTTCTTATTTGGGAAAGCTATCCTCTGATTTCTTTTTCTTGTTTCAAGATATCACCTATCTCCTTATTTGGAAGCAATATGGCCCCCTTATTTTTTTCATGTAATTTAAGGGTTAGGGTTTATTATAAAAACCCCTCCCTTCTTTCTGTAAAAGAATTGATGATTAATGAAAAGAGTCTTCTTCTTCTATTTTTCTGTGCTCTTGAGCATTGACACTTCATGAAAAAATGGTGAGAGGCCCAACAAACACTCTGTGAGGAAGAGGGTGAGAGGCCCAACAAATATCTGTTCCAACACTTATTCCAAGCATTCCAATCCTAAGACGCCTAGGTGTTACGATCCTTAAATAAAGTCTTCCTTGCCTTCAAAACTATATGAAGGAAAGCCAAAATATCTGTGGTAGCATAGCTTCATCTTTCAGGTGTTCATCCCGAGAGCTGTGTGATCCAATCTTTTATAACAAAGACCATCATTGCTGGGTAATCAGACCCATCCCTTCTCATAAGTTCTATTTTGTTGAAAAAATAGTATGTTCTAAGTAGTGGTTTCTCAATCCTAGAATCCTTTTTTTCTTTATTACTTAGTGAATTATGTTCTGAGGGTAGTTACTTTACTCTTCACATATTTATTCTTAATTTATTCTTTCTCATTTTAGGAAGTAAAGCACCTTAAAATCTGAATCATTGCTCTATGTTAATCTTCTACTTGGTACATCCCACATCATTTTTACTGGATTTCTGCAAACACCCAATATGTTATTCTTGGGAATGGTCTGCATGAGTAGGTGTTGGAAGTGGGAGCATATCGCATTAGGTTGCGAGATCAACATGTATTGCTCCTACATGATGTTTTGCACGTCCCAACTATCCAGTATAATTTGTGCTCTGTTCTTGTCTTGTTAGCTCTTGGCTATACTTTTTATTTTTCTGGTGATCGTACGTCTATATATCTCGATGGTGTGTTGTCCTTCTGTAGATATTCATCACAGGGGTTTTTCATGCTTTATGTAAATGTATCTGACCCTTACTCCTCATATGCTTGTACTTCTTTTTCTGCATGTGATGATTCTTCACTTTGGCATGCCAAACTTGGTCATGTGGGCCAAGATAGGATGGCTAGAGAAGGGCTATTGGGCCCCCTCGGCAAAATAAGCATCCTTGTGTGTGAGTCTTGTTTTGGTAGGAAAGGTATCCAAAGAGACTTTTGGTAAGGCTTTTAGGGCCTCTCGGCCATTAGAGCTAGTACACTCGGATATCTATGGACTCATAAGTGCCAAAGCATGCCATGACCCATAAGTGTCAGTCCTCTATTGCCCCCTAATCATGCCTCAGGACTTAGGAGCCATCTCAGAACCACGACTGCAAAAGCTTTTACTTTCCATGGAAGCCATCACTAGAGCGAGGGTCATTTATATGAAATGTGGCTCACTCCATTTGTCTTTTTGGGTCAACAGAGACGAAGAAAACTTACGATTTAGAGAACTTACAACATTAGGTGGTCTGCGGGATTATTATTTTTGGTCACCTTTTCTCTAGGGCAAGCATCCTTCCAATTTAATCCTTGTAGCAAAGCTATATGAAGTCCATTTCATTCACGCAAATTTTCATGCGATTATGAGGTCTTTGTGCAACTCGCTTATGGTTCATCAAGCTTCAAGTTATAACTCTCAAAGTTCATTACATAGATGTTTATCATGCTTCAAATCTTAGGATGGATTTAGAATGTAATAATCTACCATACGCTAAACATGTAAGACATTCAATTACTGAAGTCATCATTCATTTAAGTGATTATAAACTAGCATTTTTATAAAGAATAAAATAAAAATTTTATTACAGCTTGAATAATATAAAATAAACAAGTATTTTAACAATTATCAAGTCTAAAAAGATCTCAAGATAACTAGGACAAGCTAGCCGATTCTACTTTCTACCTAGGTCCCTTTTCATTTTTTATACTCTGAAAAATAATAAAGATAATTTAATGAGTTCATACTCAGTAAGTAGGACTAATTATAAATTTATCATTCAAAAGATTGATATTTTTAAAACTTTTAAAAGCAAGCATATCTTAACTATAAACTCAGAAAACTTATGATTCACGAAGTATATATAAGCTAGTATTTATGGTATTCTGTTTTTATTTTAGTTTCTCATATTATCAAGGTGTGCATATCTTCATTAGATAAAGTTTACATGTCATCATGATTATCATATCATTTTTAATCATTATTTTAAGTTTGCATTATCATATTATTATGAATATATCATGATCACGAAATGTGGTCACATATATTCCTAAGACAGAACTAAAACATCTCATTTAACCCTATAAATGAGGGTATACCCTTTACGTATATCCTCTATCGAGGTGGATCCTACTATTAATCATTAAGTCATCGAGTCATATTATAATGAACTGAGGGTGACATAGTTTATCGTTTTGTATTCATTTACATTAATTAATCCATTATTTAATTAATCTTGTAGTTCCTTAAATAATGTTATATATAAATGTCATCATCATCATTATTATAATATATAGTTATGATTATTGGTTATTATTATTTTTTGTTTCATAATAATATCAATTTTAACTTTTTATAGATAACTTATTTAAATTAGTATTTTTAATAATTAATTATGTAAAAATTAAATAATAACAAAAAGCATTAAAATTTTAATATTCTACTACACATAATGCAGAATGATAATGAAGTGATAATGATTCACATTTCGATTAACAATGCATATTTAAACATCAATAATTAATCAAAAATTATATTTAAATATAAATAAATAAATAAATAAATTACTAATTTTTAATTAGCCTACTTATCTTTCTCACTAATCATAAAAGTCCAGTCAACTTGGGTACTGATAATCTATATCACATTATTTAAACCTTTTTAAATTTTTACAATTAAAATCATGATGATAAAATTTTGAATTCTAAAAGAATCTATTTAGCACAAGCCTAGACCCAACACTTTATTAGCTTGGACTTGCTGGACCAACATCTTGAGTTAAGGTTTAATTAAATCTAGGTCTTGACTCAGGCTAAGATCTTAGCCTAACTCAGATTACTTGATAGGTCATTTGGCTAGACAACTTGAACTATACTTCCAAATGGGTTGAACCAATTTTCATAGCAAGGGTAATCAGCCTGAATTATGGCCCTGTTTTTTTTTTTTTTTTAAACCTGAACATAGGCATTCAAAGCCAAGGTTGGAGCCTTAAATCCAAAAAAATCCGGTGATTGTGGGTGGCCAATACCTAGATTTCACCGCCCTAAGCAAGGTCATATGAAATAGAAGTGAGGGGTGAGGATAACTCACCAGAAAGTGTCGGCGGAGCGGTGGAGAAGAACTTTTGAGACGTCAACTTCACTAGAACCTGATTTTTTTTTTTCGTAGAATTCTTTCATGAATCAAATGCTATTGATGGTTAAGAGAAGCCAAAGGAATCTAGTACTTTTGAGTTCTTACCTCAGATATTTGAATCAACTCCAAGAAGAATTTGGCTGCTTATCATATGGCTTCATCCAAAGGTTCATGTTGCCGTCGGGATCTGTCCTCCGACTCGGACGCGATCGATCTCCAAACAAGAGGGGGCGGACCTGCACAAAAGTCCTCGCGCGAGAGGCGTTGGGGGTGGCCCTCCGCGGAAGACCCTTCGACGCTCAAGTCAGTGGAGAAGAAATCGACGATCAACCAGACAACGGGAAGGTGGATCTCTCCGGGAGGCCTCTCCGGGGATGGCTAATCGGGAGCTCTAGAAGGCAAAAGCACGACGAGCTGCCGGCGTGAGGGCAGAAGGGTGAGAGCGCACGTATGAGCGTGCGTCCAAGAGCGCGCGTACCTGAGAGAATCTGCCAGTGTGGTAGTTATAGGCTGTCACCTGTGTCTTGAGCGCCTTCTGGAAGGTTCAGAGGTTGTTAGGATACGGAGGTGGATAGAATCAGGCCGTTGTGGGGCCGTTGGAATCCATATCCTGTTTGTTAGGGGATCGAAGGCCAGGAGAGCTTCTTGATGACTGAGATCTGGCTGAGCAGACCTGGGGTAGTTATGATAGGTCCTAGGCCACGTTTTGACATGATTCCTTGTCTAGGATGTCGTTATGGTAAGCTTGGGCTCTCCCGCGTCAGGTTCCGCGGAGATGGGTATTGGATTGTAGGTCGCTTAACGAAACCGGGCCATGGCAACTCGGGGGGGAATGAGCCACGGAAGCCCGGGAAGGCCGAGCTACGGAAGCCCGGGAGGGCCGAGTTATGGAAGCCCGAAGGACCGAGCTACGGAAGCCCGGAGGGGCCGAGCTATGGAAGCCCGGAAGGGCCGAGCTACGGAAGCCCGGGAAGGCCGAGCTATGGAAACCCGAAGGGGCCGAGCTATAGAAGCCCGGGAAGGGCCGAGCTACGGAAGTCCGGAGGGGCCGAGCTATGGAAGCCCGGGAAGGGCCGAGCTACGGAAGCCCGGAGGGGCGAGCTATAGAAGCCCGGGAAGGGCCGAGCTACGGAAGCCCGGGAAGGCCGAGCTATGGAAGCCCGGAGGGGCCGAGCTATGGAAGCCCGGGAGGGCCGAGCTACGAAAGCCCGGGAAAGACGAAGAGAGGAGGTCGGCCTTAGCTGCCTCGCACGGATATTGATGCAATGAAGAGAGGAGGTCGGCCTTAGCCGCCTCGCATGGATATTGATGCAATGACGATTTTACCCTCCAACATGATGCAATGACGATTTTACCCCCCCAACAGTTCAAAAGGCTCAACGATGGCTTGGGAGATGAGTTTCATGATGTCATAAAATCATCCTGCCATGATCGATCAGGGATCACTGGTGCAGATGATTGTGGAGCAGGTGGCTTTACGGCCTCCTCCTCGTCGGCTCTAAGCGTTACACGCACACAAACCACTTCCCTGGTTGAGACGGACCGGTCGAATGGACCTGGTCTGGTTTAACCAGACCTGGCCTTGCTCCAGAGCTTTATAATTAATCTCCTGATTCTACACCTTTTCCAGCTTCCGATGGAGACATTGCACCAGACCTGAAACATATTGTTCTTGGACCGCCCCGAAAGGACCTATTGCCTATATAATCCCGTAGTCCAATAAGCAGAGAGAACAGTTCATGTGATGCCGGATGCATGCATTGCACGCGGTGATTAAGCATGCACACATGTGATCATGCATGCGTTAACAACATTTTGTTCTTTTCGCATCGCATGGATAGCCATATGCGCACCATCAATTATCGCGTGCATTGCGCATTCCTGCATTGTGCATGGTGCATAAAAAGTTTTTCGAACGCGGGACATTAATTAATGCTTGATGTTCCAGCAGGAGTTGACATTGACTTTAAATAGGACTTCAGGGTGATCGATCTACTGCATAACCAAATATGGGATTCCAACTTCCGCATTCCTTGTTCCTCCTTCTTGTTTTCTTGACTCCATCTCGCTTCCAAATGGCGTCATCTGGAGCAGAAGAATCAAGCAAGGTTAGCACTTGCATTCCTGTTGATAACCATTAAACTTTGGCGATTTATCCTCTTAACACTCTTTCTCTTGGATTCCAGTTGTACATTGTTTACTTGGGAGAGAGGAAACATGAAGATCCAAACTTGGTCACTGCATCACACCACGAGATGCTCACTTCACTTCTTGGAAGGCAAGTGAGCCCTTTCTTGCTGCTGTCAAAGGACTGGTAGTCCATGAGCAACTCGATCATAATTTGAGTAAATAAATGCTCGACCAGGAGCAAGCAAGCCGAATTGGATTTTGCCCAGCTCATTCATGCTCATGAGTTTGATCAAGTCAAAAATAAATAAATAGAATATAGATTTATCTATTTTAATTATAATATATGAATGAAAATTATCCCTTTATATTTTTACTTATTTGCATATTTTACATCAAGAAGAATGTGCTTCGATACACAGTTTGATTAAGATTGTCCTTGGAAATTAACCAAAAACATATATAAGAACACCTTGGAGGACTTCGGTACTCTCCTCAAAATCCTAAGATATTATCCGTTCTTGAGCAGCCTGAGCTGAGCTCAAAACTAATCGAGTTGGTTCCACTTTGGGTTGATTGCAATACACACTGGGCGCTTGAGCCTGCCCTAGCCTGCTCGTACTCACTCATTTCCATCACCTATTCGTGCGATCCCTATTTCAGTGTTATTTCACTTTCTTTTAGTGGAACCTAGCAATTTTACTCACTTGATCCATTTGTGGTGCTCCAGCAAGGAGAAAGCTCTAAATTCAATTGTCTACAGTTATAAGCATGGATTTTCAGGCTTTGCAGCTATGCTCACGGAGTCTCAAGTAAAAAAACTTTCAGGTTCTGCATGCTCTATCTGCACCAGTCTTTGAGTAGAACATCAGAGCGAGTGGAATTTTAATTAGTAAAAAACGTTAAGCAAGCTATTGATAAATTTTATTTCATGTAGATTTTCCTGAGGTAATCAGTGCCTGCCCAAACCGTAACCATCGCCTTCACACAACTAGAAGCTGGGATTTCCTTGGGTTACATTACTACCCAACCACAGCCACAGGATTGCTTCAGAAGGCTAATTACGGCCAAGATGTCATCATTGGAGTAATCGATACTGGTCGGTCAGCCTTCTTTTAGCTTTAGCTATTTTCTGGTGATGATTCCACGGTCATCACCTGATAAGCAAACGTTGGCATTTCTTTCAGGCATATGGCCGGAGTCAAAGAGCTTCAACGACCACGGTTTTGGTCCCGTGCCGTCCCGGTGGAAAGGCATATGTCAGGTAGGACAGGAGTTCGAAGCCAAACACTGCAACAAAAAGTTAATTGGAGCTCGATGGTACACCGTCGGGGTTGCTGCAGAATACCTCAAGGAAGAATATATGTCTCCACGGGACCATGACGGCCATGGGACGCACACTGCCTCCACTGCAGCTGGCGTGCTAGTAGAGAACGAGAGCTTCCACGGCCTAGCATACGGGGCAGTGAGAGGAGGAGCTCCTCGTGCTCGCCTGGCAATTTACAAGGCATGCTGGACCGGTAAATGTCCTGGTGCGGCTGTCCTCGCAGCAATGGATGATGCCATCCATGACGGTGTCGACGTCCTATCTTTGTCCATTGGCGGGCCCATCTGTGAGTACGCTGGTACCTTGCATGCCGTCGCTAGGGGATAACTGTTGTTTTCTCCGCCGGGAACGACGGCCCCATATTCCAGACAGTGGAGAACGTGTCTCCATGGCTTATAACGGTGGCCGCAAGCACGATTGACCGCTCCTTCCCCGTCGACATCACCTTGGGAAATAATCAGACATTTGTGGTAAGGCGATCATCACTTCAGCCCTCTGGCAAGCATATCATTTCTCAGTTCACCTTAAAATCATGCATCTGTGCGTGCGTCTTGGCAGGGCCAATCCAGGTACTATGGAGCCATGGAAGAAGCCAATTTTACGGAATTGGTTTGGGTTCAAGGGTAATAGAACAACCTATCTAGTCCTAGTCCATCTAATTAGCATATTATCGTTTTTGGACACTGAATACGGCGGAATTTATTAATCTGCAGCTGTGATGATAAGGCTATAAAGGACACTGATGTCGCCGCGAAGATTGTGCTGTGCTATGATCCTAAGTCCGTGGCCAGTTTCGTGCCTACGCCGGATATCGGGAATGCAGTTAGCAGCGTGAAGAATGGTAGGGCCAGCGGTATTATTTTGGCCGTGTACACCACCAATCTGCTAGACTTTTTCGCAGACCTGAAAGGATTCCCTGGTGCTGCTGTAGACTATGAGATTGCTACACGGATAATCGAGTATAGTACTGCAGCTGGGAGGTGAGAGTTTCCTATTGGCTTTTCATAAGAACTATCCGAACGTCGAAATGGAAAACTGATCTCTTTTACTTCAACAATCGACTTGCCGTATAGGAAAAATATGCCTACTTTGGTGAAGATAGGTCCAACTCGCACCACCGTAGGGAATGTCGTTGCACCAAAGGTCGCAGCTTTCTCATCGAGAGGGCCTAGTCCAACGTTCCCTGAAGTGCTCAAGGTATTTGACTTTGATGCGGCCTAATTCTACCCCATTCTACTGACCTATGGACATTGGCAACACCGATGGCGATTTGCCAAAAATTTTCCATTGCCAGCAGATTTAACCAGCAGTCAAGACTTAATTATTCAGCATGCAAACCTGAAAATGGTTTCATGTCAAGACTTTGTAAAGTTCTTTAAATGCAGTTTACTGTTTACATTTGGACAGCCTGATATTGCTGCACCGGGAGCCACCATTCTAGCAGCAGTCAAGGACTCGTACAAATTCGAGACAGGGACATCGATGGCATGCCCGCATGTGTCAGGAGTAGTAGCGTTGCTCAAGTCTGTCCATCCGAATTGGTCTCCTGCAGCCATAAAATCAGCCCTTGTGACAACTGGTACGAAGAATATTGAATCCCCTTCTTTTCTTCGTTTAATCTTTTCCCATACTGTATAACTTACTGACAGCTCCCTCTACTTGAAGCATCGGTGACTAATGCATATGGCGTACCGATAATGGCGGAGGGAACAGTGAGAAAAGTTGCCGACCCTTTCGATTTTGGTGGAGGACACATAAACCCAAACAGAGCTGCTGATCCTGGGCTGATCTATGACGTCGATCCAAAAGATTACACTAAATACTTTGATTGTAGGCTCGATCGATCTCAACTTTGCAATGAAACAACAGGACCCTTATATCATCTGAATCTGCCCTCCATTGCCGTTCCTAATCTCAAGACATCTGTGACGACATGGAGAACAGTTACAAATGTTGGTCAAGTTAATGCATACTATAACGCAGTCATTGAATCTCCTCCAGGTGTCAAGACGGTTGTGGAACCTCGTTCCCTTAGGTTTGATGCAACTAAAAAGATGCAGACATTTAAGATAAGTTTCACGTCAACCCACAAGGTTCAAGGGGACTATACGTTTGGAAGCTTGACATGGACTGATGGAGGAACCCACTGGGTGAGAATTCCGGTAGCAGTTCGTACAATAATTGAGGACTTCTATGCAGATACTGCATAAAATCACTCGTGAAGCTTTCGTGCTGCAGCCAGCGATTACCTACGATCTATGTTTTAAGTACAATAAATGTCATGCCAGAACTCTATGTTCTATGAACCATGGTTATGCGTTTGTATGTCCAATGGAATGACCACCATGTTAGAATTTGATGTTCTATAAGCTTGATAAGATCTTGAATTTGTCTGAGCTTGATTTATGGTTATTAAACCTCTGGAAGAACGCATGACGTGGCTTGATAAAATTTAAGCTTAATAATGATCAGCCATGTGATAAAGAAACCGGGTTGTCTCAAAATCTAAAATATATTTTTTCAAGAGAAAACAAATCGCTCGATTTCAAGACTGGAGTTTGATTAATCCAAGTTTGATCAAAACTTGAAGTTTGATCAAGCTTGAATATATTTCATATGGTTTGGGTTTAGCACAGCCACTAGCCTATTGGCTTGGTTGGAAAAGTGGATAGGTGCTAGATGGGCCACTTCTTCTCTAATCATGGGTCTAATCTTTTTAAAGGTTTCCAAGGACCTTAAAAACCAAAGTTTCCAAGCATCTAGACTTGGCTCTATCTAAAATAAAGTATGTTATATGAGGAATTAATACTGCTTTATTACCAAACTAATCCAGCTTGATACAGGACATTGCCATATCAAATTTTTGTTATATCATTCAGATGAAAATTTCCAACTAATGAACTTCCCTAAATCAAGCCAAACCACGTGGTTCAGTTTGATCGGTTTAAGGTAATTTGATTTAGTTTGGCATGCTGGTATGGGATTGGTACAAGCAATTCGGGGCGGTTCACCTTCTGAACTGAACTAAGAGTCCAAATCGTCCTAATTTCGGTATGGTTTGATTTGATTTAATTCATCCTAAACTATTTTTGCTTATTAGCTAATTTAGTTTAGTTCACCTCAAATTATCGGATTCAAAATAATTCAGCTAACCTTGATTTAGAGCATCAGCTGAAATTAAAAATTGTGTATCCTCTCCTAGATGATGACGATGGGAAGGAGAGGGGGTTGTGAAGAAGAAGCTCATCTTCTAAATAAAAGAGGCATGGAGAGGTCACTATGGATCGAAAGGTGGAGAAAAGTTAAAGAAAGAATAAGCCGAATAAGGGATCTAAGGAGGAGATAGAAAAGAGGGAAGGAGGTATACAGAAATTAATAATGGAGCAGAAAGAAGTGAGGGTCATCATGGAACCTCAAACAAAACTCACTTGGAATAAAAATATATTTTTGCCATCAAATCTACCCATTATAAAGGAATGGTGGGAGAGATATTGACATCAAATTTTGACTTATTTTATCTAAAGAATACTAATATCGGTTTATTAAGACGCACTAATGTAAATTTTGTTGGATGCAAATTGATCGCAAGAGTACTAATGATTCGAGCTACTTTGTAGGTCAATCACTAATATCTTATTTAGTAAGAAGCAAAATTTAATTGTAGTCGATACCAAATATATTACAGCCCAATATTACTATACTCAGATACTTTAGATGAAACAAATCTTGATGAATTATAATTTGAAACTTTAGGAGCATTTGGTTCATGAATTGCAACATTCCATTATGGCATCATATGATTTTTTAGATACCTGGACGTGTCTAATATCCATATTTAGTTCACACAGTAATCGAATTGTGGATTATAAGGTATACTAAGTATCCAAATAAAAAATATGTTAAAATTTTAAAAATACTGTTGTTTTCAAAATTGAAATGAAATTAAGTTAGAACAATATTTTTTAATATAATAATTATATAATACATAAAATATATAATTAACATACAATAATACAATATAGTATAATATAATATAATTATTATAATTATATAATATATAAAAAGTATATATTATATTATATTATATTATAGTATAAATAATTATTATAACTATTTAATATAATATAATAATATGAGGTAGACTTAGCTACACTCGAATCTAGTCAAGTATAGAATTTAGTCACCTTCTCATCTTTAAATTTATACAATTCATAGATTTCAAAGATGAAAAAAAAAACTAAATTATTATAAAATCTTTTTACCTCATTTACTCTTTTGTTTATTTATTTACTTGCCATTGCTTTTAATTTTATTTTATCATCATCAAGTGAAGCTATAATAATTAGCGTTGGTCATCCTTGATGACGTAAGGCCGAGTATTGGCATCACAATATCAAGCTTGCCATCCCTCCTTCATTGCCCAACCACTACTTTTTATGAACTTCTCATTTGCGATCCACTAGATCTCTACCAAGTGAAAGGCTCTCTACTATGGCTCTTCAACGACACCAAAGAAACAAAGAAGGAGATAATAGAAGAGTGGGCAACGAGGAGATGGGGGATTGAGAATGAGAGTCGTAGTCGCATCAAATTAAGTATCAAGAGATCCTAACCACAGTGGAGGGCTTCTCCGATCAAAACTTGATTAGCTCTTCTATTATCCCGTTCTTGGCTAATGCCAAGGTCATCACAAAGGTTTTTTCTCAGAGTAGCATTGGCAAAGCTCAACAATGAGGCTTCTAGTCTTGATCAACTCAAGAGTCACAATCTTATCATTCTTTGCGGTTGGTGCCACACTTGCCACAATCTCACTTCCCATGGGATGGGAAAATCATGATCCTAATGTACGATTATATAGAAATCGAGAGCTTGGATAAATAAATTAGCCAATGTTTAAGTCAAAAGGGAGTGACATCTCAAGCAGTAATTAATAGCTTTCGTTGTTTTTTTTTCTAATGAATATGGAGTTTAAAATTATCATGAAGGGAAGGGGAAGATTGAGGAGAATACTGCAGCAATTGACCGGATGAAAAAGTGAGTCAAATAAATATAGAAGGATACCTTCCTTTGTTCTTCTTTTTATTGTAAGAGATAGATCAATATAAATTATTTTTCTTCAAGCTTTAATTTGGAGGTTCAACTCTTCCGTTTTTAATTTTATTTTCTAAGAGCCAAGCTTGGGTGAAAATAGAAACATTAAATATTAAACTAAAGTGTAATAATCAAAGAGTTTTAGAAAAATCAAAGATCTACTTACGAGCCATACGAATTGAATGCTTTTCTAATCAGAGAAAAGAGAACTTGCAAACCAACCGGTTCATTAATCAATATCAAACAACTATTTAACGTTACACAATTAAGGAAAAGTCTTTGTACACTGCCCCCGGTGCAGCAAGGCCTACATGGGCTGCACCGCCTCTTCTGATTGGTCCACGTGGAGCCTACGTGGATGACGTACCGGACGGTATGGCCCTGCTACGATGTAACGTTCTGATCGTGACGGCTATTTAAAGCGCTTCGCTTTTTTTTTAAATTAGCATTTAGACAAAAATGTCCTTTCCCTCCATTCTATCGCCATTTTACATTGGATTTCATATGTGCGAGAAAAACTCTTTCTTCTCCCTCGCTCTGGCTTTCGGCACGATCCTACGCCCTCGCTCTGAGAGTCCGGTTGAAAGAAAATATTTCAGCTTCGAGGCTGGAATACCTGGCTACTGGAGTCTTTGTACAAAAACTTCTGAAGGAAATGTCATCCTCAGCACGAAGTAAAAAGTCCTTCTTCCCACTTCTTTGTCTCCTTTATTACACCAACTATTTTTTCTCGTTAGAGGTAGTTAATGCGTGACCAAACCGTTTAATGCGCGGGTAACTTCCTTAGAACAAAACAGTTATGACATTCTGGCAGTCATAACTGTTTAGAGTTTACTGTTTTGTAAGCACGAATGTCATACTCTTTTAACTAGGATGTTAACCTCATGAACTGGGGTGTTGTCAGAGTGTTTCGGCCTATATTTCCCATTATTTCCTGTCCATATAGCTCTAGTGTCATCATGCTCGGCCGAAAATCCTTCGCGACACCGCAGTTCAAACATCACGACACCCTAGCGACAACGCTACGACACCCATGCTTAAAACCTTACGACACCCAAGGAGGAATTCGGCTTAAAATCATTGGTGACACCATAGTTGAAACGTTATGACACCCTAGCGTTAACACTACGACACCCATGCTTATAACCTTCGCGTTCTTCGTATGTTGCTTTTCGGGGTGTCGTAGCGTTTCTATGGGATGTCTTTAAATGCTAAAGGGTGTGTCGTGCTTATAACTGATAGGAAACATTAAGACACCCAAGCGTCAACGCTACGACACCCCGTATGAAGAATAATCCCCGCAACATCCCGCTTTAACAGTCAGTCATCGGTGTCGTCGCCTTAAAGCTAGGGTGTTGTCAGATGAGAACTGGGGTGTCGTTAACAGCCTGAGTAGGTGATGTCGTCATTCGCGACACGCCAGTTGAAACCTGACGATACCCTAGCACCAATTCTACGACACCCGTGCTTATAACTGACCACAGAGAGAAGGCCCGCGACACCCAAGTTACAAACCTAAGACACCCATTCAAGCTTAGGAGAAAACTTTAGCACATCCCAGGATGAAATCGATCGGAAAACAGTTACGACATCCAAGCTCCCTTATCCTTCGGTCTGGCAGCAAACACAAAAGTCACTAAAATTTCTTTTTATTCATCACACAAATAAAGACAAGAAGAAAAGAAAAAAAAAGTACATGAGCCCTCACTGGGGCTTGTCATTTTCTTCGGGCGCTGTCGAGCTCCCCCCACGCTGCGGGGCTAACTCGGCGATCTGGCGCTGGAGGGACGCTACTTGCCCCTCCAGCTGGCTGTTGGCCCGACGCATGACCTCGATCTCTCTCGTTGAAACAGCCAGGTATTGCTCGGCCGCCCTGTGGAGTCGCTCGTTGTTTGCGAGTGACGACGCAAAGACCTCCGCATCGACGGTTACCGTTGTGCGAAGGATCCCATGGGTGCCAGTCAATCGCCCATCGCCTCTAGAAGCCATCTCAGTATCCAAAAATTTTGGAAGATCAGCTGAAAAGGTGATTAACGATCGCATTCCTCCATCCATATTTAAGGTACTCCTAGCGGGTGTTTCGATTGCCCGAGCTATCAGCTCCGGTGCCCCTATCGTGGAAACTCACCACGTGCCACCATCTCAATGGGAGGTCAAAGGAAACGAATGGGTTTTGAACTAGGGTGCCGTGGATTTCAACAAGATAAGAGCGAATGGCAGCAAACACCCAGGAGGAATTCGCCTCCCTCGTGAACAGAAACCATTAATGAAGAATGAAGAGAGTGTGGGGAAGCCAAATACTGCGATACCCTAGTACCAATGCTTCATACCTGTGCTTAAAACTGACAAGGGAGAGAATCCCCGCGACACTCCTAGTGGAATTCGGACGAAAATCCTTCGCGACACCCCAGTTGAAATCTCACGATACCTTAGCTTTAAGGCGACGACACCCGTGCTTACAAATGACCACGGAGAGAATCCCAGCGACACCCCTGGTGGAATTCGGCCAAAAATCCTTCGCGACACCCTAGTAGAAACCTCACGATACCGTATCTTTAAGGCGATGACACCCATGCTTAAAACTGGCCACGAAGAGAATCCCAGCGACACCCCTGGTGGAATTCGGCCGAAAATCCTTCGCGACACCCCAGTTGAAATCTCACGACACCCTAACTTTCAGGAAACGACACCCGTGCTTAAAACTGACCACGGAGAGAATCCCCGCGACACTCCCTGGTGGAATTCGGCCAAAAATCATTCGCGACACCCCAGTTGAAATCTCACGACACCCTAGCTTTAAGGCGACGACACTCGTGCTTAAATCTGACCACGGAGAGAATCCCCGCGACACCCCCTGGTGGAATTTGGCCGAAAATCATTCGTGACATCCCAGTTGAAATCTCACGACACCCTAGCTTTAAGGCGACGACACTCGTGCTTATAACTGACCACCTAGAGAATCCCCGTGACACCCTAGGTGGATTGAATTTCAGCCAAAAATCCTTCGCGACACCCCAGTTGAAACATCACGACACCGTGGCACCAATGCTACGACACCCGTGCTTATTGCTTTAAGGCGACGACCAACCCGCCTTAACAGTCAATGCACGGGTGTCGTCGCCTTAAAGCTAGGGTATCGTCAGATGAGAACTGCGGTGTCGATAACAGCATGAGTCGAGGATGGTGTTATTAGGCCCTTCATCAATGTGTTATTAATTGGGGTCGTAATTTTATAGCTCCGGTGTCGTTTTTGTAAACTGGGGTGTCGTGACTTCTGAATTCAGATCATAGGTGTCGTATTGTTTTAACCTTCGTGTCCTAATCCTTTGTCAGAATATATTGACAACTAAATCTATGGATATCATTGTTCATGACTGTGCGCCTATATTTCCACAGACAATGCTGAAATTAAAGATCGGAAAGAAATCGATATCACTCCCGGCCGTGCACCTTCACCTGTCGTTCCAAATGCAGTGGATGATACTCTAGTTCCTCAAACTGGAATGGAATTCAATTCAGCAGATGATGTATATACGTTCTACAATGGATACGCGAAACGAGTTGGTTTTGGAATCACAACAGTGTGTAGCAGGGCCAACAACAAAAAACAACTTTGCTTCAAGCACCTGGCGTGTTGGAGGCAAGGAAAATCTAGAAAAACAGAGAAGAGTATGAATCATAGGGATACTGGGAAAGTTGATTGTATGGCATCCATAAAAGCAAGACTGAATGCTACAAGTGGTAAGTGGATATTGGATGAGGTTTCTCTAGAACATAACCATGGGATGTCCATAACATCAACTGGTTATCTACGGTCGCATATGAGGATCAGCACACCAGAGAAGGCAGAGATCAGCAATTTACATGCCATAAATGTTTCGACAACTCAGATATACTCTGCCATAGCAAGGAGAAAAGGGGGCAGAAGACAATTGGATTTCACCGAGAAGGATGCTCGTAACTTCATTTGTCGCGAACATCAGTCTAAGCTGAAAGAAGGAGATGCTCAGTCGATGGTAATTCATTTCACCGAAATGCAACTCAGAGATCCCAATTTCTTCTATACCTTAGACCTCAATGATAATGGTCATCTGAGGTCTGTCTTCTGGATTCATCCAAGGTCAAGATTGGCATGCATATACTTCAGCGATGTTCTAAGCTTTGACTCAGCCTACTTGACAAACAGATATCAAATGCCTTTTTGTCCATTCGTCGGGGTCAACCATCATGGACAGTCCACCTTGCTTGGTTGCGCATTATTGTCTGATGAAAGCACTGAGACATATAAATGGGTTTTTCAGGCATGGCTGGATGCAAATGGTGGTCAAGCACCTATTGCCATAATAACTGACCAAGATAAGGCAATCGAGGCTGCTGTCAAAGAAGTTTTTCCTAACACATGACATCGATTTTATCTTTGGCATATATTAAAGAAGATACCTAAAAAGATTGGCCACATTTGCACGGCAAATCCCAAGTTTATGGTTGATTTTGATGAGAAGATATATGATTCATTGACCATACAGTCATTCGAAGAAAGGTGGGCACATGTTATGGAGAAATATAAAGAATGCAAGTCTATAGATTGGTTCAATGTCCTTTACGAATGTCGGGATAAATGGGTCCCAGATTACCTAAAGGATACATTCTTCACATATTTGTATGTCATTGTCTTTGGTTCATGTTCGCATTCAACGCTTTTTTTTGTTGACAAAATTTTGAACAGGGAGGTCATCTTCATAAAGGAGCGAGGGCATAAATCACTTCTTCGATGGGTTTATAAATTTGAAGACTACACTAACAGAGTTCATATGTAAGTACGAAGATGCCTTGGAAAAAAGATACGAGGCCGAAAATGAGGAAGATAATAGGATGTTGCAAACGATTGCTTTCCTAAAGACATCATCACCTTTTGAGAGACAAGCTGCAGGAAGGTATACAAGGCACATTTTCAAAAAATTTCAGAATGAGATCCTTGAAATGACTGCATCAAATACTAAATTGATCAAGGAAGCTGGCAACTGTTGTGTATATTCTGTAAAGTCGTACGAAAGGATTGAAGTCGATGGAATCAGCAAGGAGATGATCAAAGATTATATCGTGTCATACGATAGAAATATTGAGGATGTCCAATGCCAGTGCCGATCCTTTCAGTTCAAGGGGTACCTGTGTAGGCATGCCTTGTTGGTTCTTCATCAAAGTGACGTATTCCGTTTACCAGATAAATACTTCTTGAAGAGATGGTGCAAGGACATAAAATACCAATTTGACCCCCAAAAGGCAAAATCCTTCGACATCCCAGTACTCACGAAAGGACACCAAAGCTTTTAGCGCGATGACACCCCAGCTCCGGGCTAACGACTCCCTACATGTAGTGCGGCGACACCCGAAAGGAGAAATCCTTCGATATCCCAGCACTCATGAAAGGATACGAAGATTTTAGCGCGACGACACCCCAGCTCTTGGCTAACGACTCCCTAGCTCTAGCGCAGCGACACCCGAAAGGCGAAATCCTTCGACATCCCAGTACTCACGCGATGACACCGAAGCTTTTAGCGCGACGATACCCCAGCACTTGGCTAACAACTCCATAGCTCTAGCGCGGCGACACCCGAAAGACGAAATCCTTCGACATCCCAGTACTCATGAAAGGACAACAAAGCTTTTAGCGCAACGACACCCCAGCTATTGGCTAACGACTCCCTAGCTCTAGCGCGGCGACACCCGAAAGGCGAAATCCTTCGACATCCCAGTACTCACGCGACAACACCGAAGCTTTTAGCGCGACGACACCCCAGCTCTTGGCTAACGACTCCATAGCTTTAGTGTGGCGACACCCGAAAGGCGAAATCCTTCGACATCCCAGTACTAACGCGACGACACCGAAGCTTTTAACGCGACGACACCCCAGCTCTTGGCTAACGACTCCATAACTCTAGCGCGGCGACACCCGAAAGGAGAAATCCTTCGACATCCCAGTACTCATGAAAGGACACCGAAGCTTTTAGCGTGACGACACCCCAGCTCTTGGCTAACGACTCCCTAGCTCTAGCGCGGCGACACCCGAAAGGCAAAATCCTTCGACATCCCAGTACTCACGAAAGAACACCGAAGCTTTTAGCGCGACGACACCCCAGCTCTGGGCTAACGACTCCCTACATGTAGCGCGGCGACCCCCAAAAGGCAAAATTCTACGATATCCCAGTACTCACAAAAGGACACCGAAGCTTTTAGCGCGATGACACTCCAGCTCCTGGCTAACGACTCCATAGCTCTAGCGCGGCGACACCCAAAAGGCGAAATCCTTCGACATCCCAGTACTCACGCGATGACACCAAAGCTTTTAGCGCGATGATACCCCAGCTCTTGGCTAACGACTCCATAGCTCTAGCACGGCGACACCCAAAAGGCGAAATCCTTCGACATCCCAGTACTCACGAAAGGACACCGAAGCTTTTAGCGCGACGACACCCCAGCTCCGGGCTAACGACTCCCTACATGTAGCGCGGCGACACCCGAAAGGCAAAATCCTATGGCATCCCAGTACTCACGAAAGGATACCGAAGCTTTTAGCACGACGACACCCCAGCTCCTGGCTAACGACTCCATAGCTTAGCGCGGAGACACCCGAAGAGCGAAATCCTTCGACATCCTAGTACTCACGCGATGACACCGAAGCTTTTAGCACGACGACACCCCAGCTCTTGGCTAACGACTCCATAGCTCTAGCGCGGCGAGACCTGAAAGGCGAAATCCTTCGACATCCCAGTACTCACGAAAGGACACCAAAGCTTTTAGCGCGATGACACCCCAGCTCTTGGCTAACGACTCCCTAGCTCTAGCGCGGTGACACCCGAAAGGCGAAATCCTTCGACATCCCAGTACTCATGTGACGACACCAAAACTTTTAGCGCGGCAACACCCCAGCTCTTGGCTAACGACTCCCTAGCTCTAGCGCGGTGACACCCGAAAGGCAAAATCCTTCGATATCTCAGTGCTCAATTTACGACACTGTAGTGTTCAATTTACGACATCATATATGAAAACTTAAGAAATTGTGAGGTAGAAAAGGCAAAAATATGAATAAATCGAGGACACCCCTGTTCTCAATATAAAATTTGTGCATTTGCATTAAATCTGAATCAGTGTTAATATCAATAAATTACATTCAATTTTCATTCAAAGAAGAATTAAAAAATTAAGAACATTTTTCGACAATTTCGCTGATCTTTTTGTTCAGGCCCTCTCTCAATATCGTCGCAGCTAAGTGTCGCCGGTATTCTTTGACTTCCTTATCCATGAAATCCATCTTCATATCAGGATTGTCCCGTCGAGCAAGACATTCCATGTATCTCAGACAGTATAGGCCACAATCCAGCGATCCGGTCGGTTGGCTTGGGCAATCCAAAATCTCTTCCATCGGCCAAGTCATCGCTTCCTTCTTATCGCAGTAGATATGGAATATGTGGCCAAGAATTGTATGCCATTTCTTTGCATTGGCCTTGTACTTGGGGTTGCGTTTCATTAAATTTAGGTGCATGAACACCTTTCTTTCCATGTCGACAGCAACCAAATGCCAGTGCAAGTTATCGGAGTTTATTATGGTGAAAAGAAACCGGAATTGGTCCTTATCTTCATCGGATACATTGTCAAATATCGAGGCCCCTGATATGCCAGCGAGTTCATGAGCAGGCGATGAAGAAGTCAGACACATAGCGGATATGAAAACTGATGCAAATATGCACTTATGGTATCGGTCGGATGCTCTGTCCAGTTGCGCATCAGAAATTCCTGGCCGGCATCAATTATCTGCCAATGCAATATAATCTGATTAATATAATTCTAAAATCAACAACTAGAACAGGTTTCTTGATATACTTACATCATCTATTATCATTTCATTGTTAATGAGATCTTGAAGATTTTTTCTTGTTACAACGCCAGAAAACATATTGGTGTAGACGATCTCGTCGGTTAGTCGTTCGCTCAAAAAATTTTGAATAATAATTTGATCATCTTCGACCATTGTGTTGGGCTTTGACGTGCCATCTGTCTTCGCCGACTTTTTAGGACAGGTTGTCTCATAACAATCTCCGACGACCTTGGATGCCTTACGCTTCCTCGGCTCTTTTTTAACCCTCCTAACAAGCGAAGGCACTCCAACGATTTCTATGTCCATATCATCACCCTTTGGCGCAGGGGTGCCAAGTTTATTATCGGATTTGGACTCCTATTTATTTTCATTCCCATGCTTTGTTTTATCATCCAATGAATCCCTTTCCAATATCTTCTCCTCTGCTTTTGCATTCCCTGTCTCAGTTGGACACTCGGATGAATGGTCCTCCTCCATCTTCTTCTCCTCACTATTTCCATTACCAGGCTCGCGGAGGACCAACTCCAGGGAATGCACCTTCTCTATTTTCCCATCTCCCTTGTCCTCCTCATTTCTTGCATTACTTTCCTTTCTGAGCAGTGAACTGAGGAGGCTCTCAACAATGGACAGCCTGTGCCTGACATCATCGAGTTGATCCTTAACGCACTCCAATTCAGTCCTCAACTCGGCACATCCTGCGCAGCTATCTATTGGTTGAGGGGATGCTACATTCTGCTGAGTGAGAAGCCAGCGCTCTTCTGACAGTGGTACAGTAGCTCCCTCCATCTGCAACACAAGATGCTAACAAATTAATATTAAGTGAACATATTGGCACATTAAGTTGAAAAATATGGTCAGAGCAATGGAGCAATGTACTAGCTTACCAAGTCGTGAGGCTGCAAGTCGGCAACCCGAACCGACTGAATCTTCATTTGGTGGTCATACCACTTTAACAGTCGGGGTAGTTTATCAGGATATGCTGGTGCTCGCATTGATGTATGCTCGATGAACCACGCTTGAACATGATATTTTTTGGATATTAAATAATGTAATATTAACAAAGAAATTATACTAAGAACACTATTTCTACGTCTCAATAATCCTTACCACCAGTGCTGCCAAGCATCCGAACAGGGTAGGCTGCCTCCTAACTTTTTTTGCATTCTTTGAGTGGACCAGCTCCTCGGAACGCAAGCAAGCAGCTATTTCTGGGAGAGCCAGAACAATCAACTCCTTCAATGCCGAAGCCCAGTCGATGCTATCCAATTGACTTAAGTCATCCAAGTGTTGGATGAGATACCGTAGACATCTCTGATTAGACTTTGGAGCCAAAAACATGGCCAACATGTATGCGATCCAAAGTCGGACGGTGTCCTCGACATCCTCCTGTGCCTTAGATGATCGAAGTTGAAATATTAACTTCTCCAAACCTTCTTGGCGAAGATCTAAACCCTGGCCAAACCGTCTGAACAACCTTCCATTGAACAATTGGCTGGACGTGTCGATCTTCTTCCCATGAGCTAGAAGACCCAGAATGAGTGTGACTTCATCAGCACTGAATAAAACTGGCTTTCCATAGAAAATAAACTCGTCGCCTCCATTGTGACATCTTATGATGTCTGCTAGCAGTCGCCCGTCGACTGTGAACGTCTGCATGTCGATGAAGGCACCAAATGGGGTCCTTCGAATAAGTTTTGTATGCCGTCTAGTGAACCCCATCCTTCAAACCTTCTGAACGTATACGGCGGCCTGCAACTATTCTTAAACAGTTGGGAAGCCTTCACTGGGGGGACTAGAACAATTTTCATGTCAATTGAAACAGGGGGTAAGACATAAGACATACTTTTCATGAAATTTTAAGAGAGGATGTCATAGTATTTTAACATAGTGATAAACATACCTGAAGGAGCCGCATCCTCATTCGAATGAAGAACGATGTCCTTGCATTGTTCTGCCAATTTCTTCATCTGGTTCTTCCTTGTTCGCGGTCTTCGTCCACAAACGATAGCACTCATCTCCATGAATGAAGTATATGGAAGAAAGAACTATGGAAGAAATTTAGGAGACCAGTGGCTTCTCGAGCAAGAAACGAAGGATGGCTTCTCGAGCAAAAGGATGGCTTCTCGAGCAACAGACGAAGGACCTCTAGGGTTTATGCCGACCTTAGAGAAATATGAAAGGACACCAGGATCACCACGATCACATCACACTGACCCGCAAACCCATAGGAACTGCCCATGTTTTGCAACTTTTCTCGAAAAGATGGTATAGCTGAGTTACTAGGGTGTCGTCAAATTAGTACTAGGGTGACATCAAAATTTCTGCCTTATTCAAGCATGGGTGTCATCGCCTTAAAGCTAGGGTGTCGTGAGATTTCAACTGGGGTGTCACGAAGGATTTTCGGCCAAATTCGAACTAGGGTGTCGCGGGGATTCTTTCCATAGTCAGTTTTAAGCAAGGGTGTCGTCTCCTTAAAGCTAGGGTGTCGTGATATTTCAACTGGGGTGTCACGAAGGATTTTCGGCCGAATTCGAACTAGGGTGTCGCTGAGATTCTCTTCGTGGTTAGTTTTAAGCATGGGTGTCGTCGCCTTAGAGCTAGGGTATCGTGAGATTTCAACTGGGGTGTCGCGAAGGATTTTCGGCTGAATTCGAACTAGGGTGTCGCGGGGATTCTCTCCGTGGTCAGTTTTAAGCACGGGTGTCGTCGCCTTAGAGCTAGGGTATCGTGAGATTTCAACTGGGGTGTCGCGAAGGATTTTCGGCCGAATTCGAACTAGGGTATCATGGGGATTCTCTCCGTGGTTAATTTTAAGCACGGGTGTCGTCGCCTTAAAGCTAGGGTATCATGAGATTTCAACTAGGGTGTCGCAAAGGATTTTCGGCCGAATTTGAATGGCCAAATTCCACCAGGGGTGTCGCTGGGATTCTCTCCGTGGTCAGTTTTAAGCACGGGTGTCGTCGCCTTAAAGCTAGGGTCTCGTAAGATTTCAACTGGGGTGTCACGAAGGATTTTCGGTCGAATTCCACCAGGGTGTCACTGGGATTCTCTCCGTGGTCATATGTAAGCACGGGTGTCGTCGCCTTAAAGCTAGGGTGTCGTGAGATTTCAACTGGGGTGTCGCAAAGGATTTTTGGGTGAATTCAACTAGGGGTGTCGCTGGGATTCTCTCCGTGGTCAGTTTTAAGCACGAGTGTTGTCGCCTTAAAGCTAGTGTATCGTGAGGTTTCAACTGGGGTGTCGCGAAGGATTTTTAGCCGAATTCCATAGGGGTGTTGCGGGGATTCTTGCCATGGTTAGTTTTAAGCACGGGTATCGCAGCATTGGTACTAGGGTGTCACAGTATTTGGCTTCCCCACACTCTCTTCATTATTAGTTTATGTTCACGAGGGGGGCGAATTCCTCCTAGGGTGTTTGCTGTCATTCGCTCTTATCATGTTGAAACCCATGACACCCTAGTTGAAAACCCACGACACCCTAGTTGAAAACCCACGCCTTTCGGGTGTCACCGCACTAGAGCTAGGGAGTCGTTAGCCAATAGCTGGGGTGTCATCGCGCTAAAAGCCTTGGTGTCCTTTCGTGAGTACTGGGATGTCGAAGGATTTCGCATTTCGGGTGTCACTGCGCTAGAGCTATGGAGTCGTTAGCCAAGAGCTGGGGTGTCGTCACGCTAAAAGCTTCGGTGTTGTCGCGTGAGTACTGGGATGTCGAAGGATTTCGCCTTTTGGGTGTCGCCGTGCTAGAGCTATGGAGTCGTTAGCCAGGAGCTGGGGTGTCGTCGTGCTAAAAGCTTCGGTGTCCTTTCGTGAGTACTGGGATGTCGTAGGATTTTGCCTTTCGGGTGTCGCCGCGCCACATGTAGGGTGTTATTAGCCCGGAGCTGGGGTGTCGTCGCGCTAAAAGCTTCGGTGTCCTTTCGTGAGTACTGGGATGTCGAAGGATTTTGCCTTTCGGGTGTCGCCGTACTAGAGCTATGGAGTCGTTAGCCAAGAGCTGGGGTATCGTCGCGCTAAAAGCTTCAGTGTCATCGCGTGAGTACTGGGATGTCGAAGGATTTTGCCTTTCGGGTGTCGCCGCGCTAGAGCTATGGAGTCGTTAGCCAGTAGCTAGGGTGCCGTCACGCTAAAAGCTTCTGTGTCCTTTCGTGAGTACTGGGATGTCATAGGATTACGCTTTTCGGGTGTCGCTGCGCTACATGTAGGGAGTCGTTAGCCCGGAGCTGGGGTGTCGTTGCGCTAAAAGCTTCGGTGTCCTTTTGTGAGTACTGGGATGTCGAAGGATTTCGCCTTTCGGGTGTCGTCGTGCTAGAGCTAGGGAGTCGTTAGCCAAGAGCTGGGGTGTCATTGCGCTAAAAGCTTCAGTGTCCTTTCGTGAGTACTGGGATGTCGAAGGATTTTGCCTTTCGGGTGTCGCCGCGCTAGAGCTATGGAGTCGTTAGCCAAGAGCTGGGGTGTCGTCCCGCTAAAAGCTTTGGTGTCATCGTGAGAGTACTGGGATTCGAAGGATTTTGCCTTTCGGGTATCGCCGCGCTAGAGCTAGGGAGTCATTAGCCAAGAGCTGGGGTGTCGTCGTGCTAAAAGCTTCGGTGTCGTCGCGTGAGTACTGGGATGTCGAAGGATTTCGCCTTTTGGGTGTCGCCGCGCTAGAGCTAGGGAGTCGTTAGCCAATAGCTGGGGTGTCGTCGCGCTAAAAGCTTCGGTGTCCTTTCGTGAGTACTGGGATGTCGAAGGATTTCTCCTTTCGGGTGTCGCCGCACTAGAGCTATGGAGTCGTTAGCCAAGAGCTGGGGTGTCATCGCGCTAAAAGCTTCGGTGTCATCGCGTGAGTACTGGGATGTCGAAGGATTTCGCCTTTCGGGTGTCGCTGTGCTAGAGCTAGGGAGTCGTTAGCCAGGAGCTGGGGTGTCATCGTGCTAAAAGCTTCGGTGTCCTTTCGTGAGTACTGGAATGTCGTAGGATTTCTCCTTTCAGTGTCGCCGCGCTATATGTAGGGAGTCGTTAGCCCGGAGCTGGGGTGTCGTCGCGCTAAAAGATTCGGTGACCTTTCATGAGTACTGGGATGTCGAAGGATTTCGCCTTTCGGGTGTCACCGCGCTAGAGCTAGTGAGTCATTAGCCAAGAGCTGGGGTGTCGTCATGCTAAAAGCTTCGGTGTCGTCGCGTGAGTACTAGGATGTCAAAGGATTTCGCCTTTCGGGTGTCGCCGCGCTAGAGCTAGGGAGTCGTTAGCCAGGAGCTAGGGTGTCATCGCGCTAAAAGCTTCGGTGTCCTTTCGTGAGTACTGGGATGTCGTAGGATTTCGGCTTTCGGATGTCACCGCGCTACATGTAGGGAGTCGTTAGCCCGGAGCTGGAGTGTCATCATGCTAAAAGCACTTCATTTGATTGAAATAGACACCCTAGTTTGAAAGCACTTCATTTGCGACCAAGTCACCATAGTTAGAAAGTTACGACACCCGTGTTTTATATATGCTCCTGTGTAAGTTGACTCAATACATAAGCATCAAATTCGTCATCAAAGCTTCGGAAGGCGGTACAATTCTTTCCTTATCATCTCCGTATTAATTGACTGCAAACAAGTCTGCCTGTTGCTTGAAGCAGCTCTTTCTTTGACCAGATTTTTCCTTGATCTTTTTGACTTCTTCTCGACTCCACTCTTTAATCTGTTCTCTCTTGGGTGACCTTTCATCCTAATTTGTTCATGATCTTGAATTACAAGCTCTGTACCTGGTTTACCTGCGCAGTTGGCATCCACAGCAATTTTGAATATAGGTGTTAGACCATCCATCACTACATTAAATGCATCTTCAGACATGGAGGCTATCTCTACGAGCTTCATCATCCGATGACTCAGCAAACTATATCTACAATCATTAACATAATATTAACGAAAACATATATTAAGACATTTCAATTAAAAAATTATCACTGTGTACCGTGATTTTCGTGTGCTTTTATCATAACCTTCAGTATTGCAGTCGAATTCGTCGAATTGGTATTTCATGTCCTTGCACCATCTCTTCAAGAAGTATTTATCTGGTAAACAAAATACGTCACTTTGATGAAGAACCAACAAGGCATGCCTACACAGGTACCCCTTGAACTGAAAGGATCGGCACTGGCATTGGACATCCTCAATATTTCTATCGTATGACACGATATAATCTTTGATCATCTCCTTGCCGATTCCATCGACTTCAATCCTTTCGTACGACTTTACAGAATATACACAACAGTTGCCAGCTTCCTTGATCAATTTAGTATTTGATGCAGCCATTTCAAGGATCTCATTCTAAAATTTTTTGAAAATGCGCCTTGTATACCTTCCTGCAGCTTGTCTCTCAAAAGGTGATGATGTCTTTAGGAAAGCAATCGTTTGCAACGTCCTATTATCTTCTCATTTTCGGCCTCGTATCTTTTTTCCAAGGCATCTTCATACTTACCTATGAACTCCGTTAGTGTAGTCTTCAAATTTATAAACACATCGAAGAAGTGATTTATGCCCTCGCTCCTTTGTGAAGATGACATCCCTGTTCAAAATTTTGTCAACAAAAAAAAGCGTTGAACGCGAACATGAACCAAAGACAATGACATACAAACCTGCGAAGAATGTATCCTTTAGGTAAACTGGGATCCATTTATCCCGACATTCGTAAAGGACATTGAACCAATCTATAGACTTGCATTCTTTATATTTCTCCATAACATGTGCCCACCTTTCCTCGAATGACTGTATGGTCAATGAATCATATATCGCCTCATCGAAATCAACCATAAACTTGGGATTTGCCGTGCAAATGTGGCCAATCTTTTCAGGTATCTTCTTCAATATATGCCAAAGACAAAATCGATGTCGTGTGTTAGAAAAACTTCTTTGACAGCAGCCTCGATTGCCTTATCTTGGTCAGTTATTATGGCAATAGGTGCTTGACCACCATTTGCATCCAGCCATGCCTGAAAAACCCATTTATATGTCTCAGTGCTCTCATCAGACAACAATGCGCAACCAAGCAAGGTAGACTGTCCATGATGGTTGACCCCGATGAATGGACAAAAAGGCATTTGATATTTATTTGTCAAGTAGGTTGAGTCAAAGCTTAGAACATCGCGAAGTATGTGCATGCCAATCTTGACCTTGGATGAATCCAGAAGACAGACCTCAGATGACCATTATCATTGAGGTCTAAGGTATAGAAGAAATTGGATTTCTGAGTTGCATTTCGGTGAAATGAATTACCATCGACTGAGCATCTCCTTCTTTCAGCTTAGACTGACGTTGCGACAAATGAAGTTACGAGCATCCTTCTCGGTGAAATCAATTGTCTTCTGCCCCCTTTTCTTCTTGCTATGGCAGAGTATATCTGAGTTGTCGAAACATTCACAGCATGTAAATTGCTGATCTCTGCCTTCTCTGGTGTGCTGATCCTCCTATGCGACCGTAGATAACCAGTTGATGTTATGGACATCCCATGGTTATGTTCTAGAGAAACCTCATCCAATATCCACTTACCACTTGTAGCATTCAGTCTTGCTTTTATGGATGTCATACAATCAACTTTCCCAGTATCCCTATGATTCATACTCTTCCCTATTTTTCTAGATTTTTCTTGCCTCCAACACGCCAGGTGCTTGAAGCAAAGTTGTTTTTTGTTGTTGGCCCTGCTACACACTGTTGTAATTCCAAAACCAACTCGTTTCGCATATCCATTGTAGAACGTATATACATCATCTACTGAATTGAATTCTATTTCAGTTTGAGGAACTACAGTATCATCCACTGCATTTGGAGCGACGGGTGAAGGTGCACGGCTGGGAGTGATATCGATTTCTTTCCGATCTTTAATTTCAGCATCGTCTGTCGAAATATAGGCCCACAGTCATGAACAATGATATCCATAGATTTAGTTATCAATATATCCTGATAAAGGATTAGGACACGAAGGTTAAAACAATACGACACCTATGATCTGAATTCAGAAGTCACGACACCCCAGTTTACAAAAAACAACACTGGAGCTGTAAAATTACGACACCAATTAATAACACATTGACGAAGGGCCTAACGACACCATCCTCGACTCATGCTGTTACCGACACCGCAGTTCTCATCTGACGACACCCTAGCTTTAAGGCGACGACACCCGTGCGTTGACTGTTAAGGCGGGTTGGTCGTCGCCTTAAAGCTATAAGCACGGGTGTCGTAGCATTGGTGCCACGGTGTGGTGATGTTTCAACTGGGGTGTCGCGAAGGATTTTTGGCTGAAATCCAATCCACCTAGGGTGTCGCGGGGATTCTCTAGGTGGTCAGTTATAAGCACGAGTGTCGTCGCCTTAAAGCTAGGGTGTCGTGAGATTTCAACTAGAGTGTCGCAAATGATTTTCGGCCGAATTCCACTAGGGGGTATCGCGGGGATTCTCTCCGTGGTCAGTTTTAAGCACGGGTGTCGTCGCCTTAAAGCTAGGGTGTCGTGAGATTTCAACTGGGGTGTCGCGAATGATTTTCGGTCGAATTCCACCAGGGGGTATCGCGGGGATTCTCTCCGTGGTCAGTTTTAAGCACGGGTGTCGTTTCCTAAAAGCTAGGGTGTCGTGAGATTTCAACTGGGGTGACGTGAAGGATTTTCGGCCGAATTCCACAAGGGGTGTCGCTGGGATTCTCTCCATGGCCAGTTTTAAGCACGGGTGTCATCGCCTTAAAGCTACGATGTCATGGGGTTTCTACTGGGGTGTTGCGAAGGATTTTTGGCCAAATTCCACCAGGGGTGTCGCTGGGATTCTCTCCGTGGTCATTTATAAGCACGGGTGTCGTCGCCTTAAAGCTAGGGTGTCGTGAGATTTCAACTGGGGTGTCGCGAAGGATTTTCGGCCGAATTCCACCAGGAGTGTCGCGGGGATTCTCTCCCTTGTCAGTTTTAAGCACAGGTATTGAAGCATTGGTACTAGGGTGTCACAGTATTTGGCTTCCCCACACTCTCTTTATTCTTCATTAATGGTTTCTGTTCACAAGGGAGGCGAATTCCTCCTGGGTGTTTGCTGTCATTCGCTCTTATCTTGTTGAAACCCATGGCACCCTAGTTCAAAACCCATTCGTTTCCTTTGACCGCCCACTGAGATGGTGGCACGTGGCGAGTTTTCACGATAGGGGCGCTGGAGCTGATAGCTCGGGCAATCGAAACACCCGCCAGGAGTACCTTAAATATGGATGGGGGAATGCTATCGTTAATCACCTTTTCAGCTGATCTTCCAAAATTTTTGGATACTGAGATGGCTTCTAGAGGCGAGGGGTGATCGACTAGCACCCATGGGAGCCTCCGCACAACGGTAACCGTTGATGCGGAGGTCTTTGCGTCGTCGCTCGCAAACAACGAGCGACTCCACAGGGCGGCCGAGCAATACCTGGCTGTTTCAACGAGAGAGATCGAGGTCCTGCGTCAGGCCAACAGCCATCTGGAGGGGCAAGTAGCGTCCCTCCAGCGCCAGATCGCCGAGTTAGCCCCGCAGCATGGGGGGAGCTCGGCAGCGCCCGAAGAAAATGACAAGCCCCAGTGAGGGCTCCTATACTTTTTTATTTTCTTTTCTTCTTGTCTTTAATTGTGTGATGAATAAAAAGAAATTTTAGTGACTTTTGTGTTTGCTGCCAGACCGAAGGATAAGGGAGCTTGGATGTCGTAACTGTTTTCCGACCGATTTCATCCTAGGATGTGCTAAAGTTTTCTCCTAAGCTTGAATGGGTGTCTTAGGTTTGTAACTTGGGTGTCGCGGGCCTTCTCTCCGTAGTCAGTTATAAGCACGGGTATCGTAGAATTGGTGCTAGGGTGTCGTCAGGTTTCAACTGGGGTGTCACGAACGACGACATAACCGACTCAGGTTGTTAATGACACCCCAGTTCTCATCTGATGACACCTTAGCTTTAAGGCGACGACACCGATGACTGACTGTTAAAGCGGGTCGTGGGGATTATTCTCCATACGGGGTGTCGTAGCGTTGACGCTTGGGTGTCTTAATGTTTCACCTATCAGTTATAAGCACGACACACCCTTTAGCATTTAAAGACACCCCATAGAAATGCTACGATACCCCGGAAAGCAACATACGAAGAACGCGAAGGTTATAAGCATGGGTGTCGTAGCGTTAACGCTAGGGTGTCATAACGTTTCAACTGCGGTGTCACCAATGATTTTAGGCCGAATTCATCCTTGGGTGTTGTAAGGTTTTAAGCATGGGTGTCGTAGCGTTGTCACTAGGGTGTCATGATGTTTGAATTGCGGTGTCGCGAAGGATTTTCGGCCGAGCATGATGACACTAGAGCTATATGGATAGGAAATAACGGGGAATATAGGCCGAAACACTCTGATGACACTCCAGTTCATGAGGTATAACATCCTAGTTAAAAGAGTATGACATTCGTGCTTACAAAACAGTAAACTCTAAATAGTTATGACTGCTAGAATGTCATAACTATTTTGTTCTAAGGAAGTTACCCGCGCATTAAACGGTTTGGTCACGCATTAACTACCTCTAACGAGAAAAAATAGCTGGTGTAATAAAGGAGCTTTACAAAGAAGTGGAAAGAAAGACTTTTTACTTCGTGTTGCGGACGACATTTCCTCCAGAAGTTTTTGTACAAAGACTCCAGTAGCCAGATATTCTAGCCTCGAAGCTGAAATATTTTCTTTCGATCGGACTCTCAGAGCGAGGGCGTAGGATCGTGCCGAAAGCCAGAGCGAGGGGGAAGAAAGAGTTTTTCTTGCACAGATGAAATCCAACGTAAAATGGTGATAGAATGGAGGAAAAGGGCATTTTCGTCTGAACGCTAATTTTTAAAAAAAAGTGAAGCGCTTTAAATGGCCATCACGTTCAGAACGTTACATCGTAGCAGGGCCATACCGCCCGGCACGTCATCCACGTAGGCTCCACGTGGACCAATCAGAAGAGGCAGTGCAGCCCACGTAGGCCTTACTACACCGGGGGCAGTGTACAAAGACTTTTCCCACGATTAATCCATGAGATCACTCATCTTCCTCTGCTAAATATCAAGTGGCCCACTTGATTGGCTGATGATGTTGTTGATCAACTGTACCCCTGGGCTTCATGAACTCAAACTGTGAACATAAAGTCAGGAAGGACCCAAAAATAAAATAAAATAAAAGCCCTTCACCGTCTCTGCCCGACCGCCGATTCGAGAGAGCCACCAGCCATGGCGGTGGTCTCCCCCATCGCCCCGCCCTCCCTCCAGGCCTCGGACCAGGACCCCTCCGATCTGTCAGCCGACCCCCCGGCCTCGTCCGTGAACTTCGGGAGCACTCAGACGCTGGCTCAGATTCGCTCCCTTACCGACGTCGGCGCTGTGACCCACCTTCTCCACAAGTGCATCTCCTACCAGCGCAGCCTCGACGTCGGCCTCGAGTCCCTTCTCGCCCAGCACCCCGACCTCGACCGCCACCTCTCTCCCTCGCCCGCTCCTCCCACGTCCTCGACCTCGCCCGCTCCGACGCCGGCCTCCTCTTCTCCGTCTGCTCCCACTACAAGAAAATAGTATAATAGTGATAAAAATTTTCATTACTATTCTATCACAATCTGGGTTTAGTGACAGATTAGTGACAAAATTTTTATCGTCACCATTTTTGCCGTCACTAAATTTAGCGACGGAAAGAGGTCCGTCACAAAATAATAGCAACGGATTTGTGACTGAATATTCTGTCAAAAATTTGTGACAAAACATTTTCCATCACTAAATTGTGATGGATTTATGATGAAATATTCCATCAAAAATTTATGACGAAACATATTTTATGTCACTAAATTGTGACGGATTAGTGACGGCCTATCCATCACGCATTATTCCATCACTATTTCATCATAAATATTTCCATCACTATTTCATCACAATTTAGTGATGGATTATTGATGAAAATTTAGTCACTAAAACTTTCGTCACTAGTCCGTTACTAATAGTGACGAATTAGTGATGAAAGAATCCATCAGTCATTCGTTATTGTTCCATCACTAATCAATCACTAATATTTTCGTCACTAATCCAGCACTATTATTTCTATAAGAAATCCATCACTAATCCGTCATTAACCTAATAAAATTTCATCAAATTTTTATTCTTATAAATTTAAAATTATTTTAAATTATAATATATTTAATGCATTCTAATAAAATTTATAGATGAAAATTCAAATTTAAGAATAAAAAATATATTTCATAAAATAAGATAAATATATCTGTATACATCAACAATACTAATGTTTTGCACATTAGACACCGAATTATTAAGATGTCTTCGGCTGCCTTGGGGACTCTACACTTGAGAAATGTACATCTGAAATAGTCCTTTGAACACCATTTACTGGCTCCCCCTCTGATGTAGCCTGAAGTAAACAATGCTGGTGTGTAACGTCCACCTGCAACTACTGAAGTAATCCTTACTTCTGTGTTAAGTATCACTAGACATGTAGGAGCTGAAAGAGTTTCATCACTAGATGTTGGGCTATCATGTCCAAGCTTGGGGATAAAAGTATAAACGAGAGTCATTACAACAATACAACTCCCTTTAATTACATGTTGACTCATCTTCTGCTTTTTGTCAAATCAAGCATTCATAATTTACAACAATGAATATATCACTACAAGAAAAATAAAATATTACGACGCACAAATGCGTCGCAATTGCGTCGCTAAACATGCTATTGCGATGCAATAGCGACGCAATGACGGCATCGCTCAGATGTCCGTCGCAATATCCATTTGTCGCAATTGCATCGCAATATTGCGACTCTCTGCGACGCAACATTGCGTCGCAATATTGCGACGCATCCAAATGCATCGCTAAATTTAAAATTAATTTTTAATATTTAAAATTATTATTAAATATTGCGACGCACTCAATTGCGTCATAATATTGCGACGCATTTAGTTGCGTCGCAATATTTAATAATAATATTTTTGATATAATAGCGACGCAATTTGAGTCGCTAATGCGTCGCAAATAATTTTTTTTTAAATATTGCGACGCAAGGTCATTGCGTCGCAATATTTATTAAAAATATTTTAGATATAATAGCGACGCAATTTGAGTCGCTAATGCATCGCTATTAAATTTTTTTAATTATTGCGATGCCATGTCATTGCATCGCAATATTTAATAATAATATTTTAAAAATATTAGCGATGCAATTTCAGTCGCTAATGCGTCACAAATTAAATTTTTAAAAAATATAAAATATTAAAAATTAAAATGGTTAATACAATTTCATTAAATTTAAATATTGATAGAAACATTCTTCACTCATATTGATCCAAACAATAATCAATTTCCAAAAATAATTCATATATTAAAATTTTGAAGTTTTCATGTACAACATAAAAAAGAAAAAAAAATACATCAAGAATCTGAGCGATCACGTGGAGGCTGTGGAGGCTGGAGACTCTGCGACAAGTGGCTAACCATATCCCGCAAATAATGCATCTCATCTCGCATGTCTGCAATCTCCTGATCCCTGCCTCGCATACGATCCTCGAAATCCTGCTCAACCTCCTGCCGAACCTCCTCTGCAATAGATCTGCGAAGGTCGTGTAAACGCTCGGAGGAATATCACAGAAACTCGCGAGCTGGAGGCCTGATGGGAAAAATATGTAGAAGCTCTAGTGCCCAGACCATAGACCCTGCAGTCTCGCGGCTGGGCACCAACAGCCTCCAAAAACACACGCCGACTCTCCTCTGCTGAGAGTTCGACGGGCGTCTCCCCATCAGTAGAGTCGACCTGCGATGCCTGGGAGCGAAGCTCCTCGACTCGTGTCTTTAAATTATGAAATCAAAAATAAATGAGTTAATAAATTTCTCGAAATAAAATTTTAGAAATTAAACAGATACTACATAAATCTAATTTCTTACCGCAACCTCCCGTGATCGCGTGTCGACCCAGGAACCGTCCCTCCTGGTGTGTGTCGCCCTGAATAGACGAAACTCACCAGGATCTCCGCCCTCCTGCTCAGACTATAACAATAAAAAAATGATATTAATACAAATATTTGTAAATAACTAAAATAGTAATTAAAATATTTATGTTTTCTTACCATAAGCCGTCTGTGCTCCTGAATCGAAATGGAGCCCAAAGTATGGCGGGAGAGACCCGTGCCAGGACCGCCCTTCTCATATCGGCAGTTTGTGCTGGCTGATGCGGACCTCCTGCGCCAGCCATCGGACTGCCAGGCCTACTGTCACTCGTGCCAAATACCCTCTGGCACGTGCGCAGGATGCTGACCCGATGACCTCCAACGATGAAGCATGTCGGAGTATCGGCGTCCCGTCAGAGCCTCCCATGCTGCCCTAATGGCATCATGGCTGGCAGGATCCCACGTAAACTTTTTCTGCATTAAAATAAACAGTTAGTTTCTGAATTTATTAAGTTTAAGAAATTTTATATCAGTGATAAATTGTATTTAATAAGTTTACCTGAAACTCAGAAAAATAAAACTCCCTCGTGGCTGGAGATACGTGGCGCCAATCGTAGCCACTGGGATCTACACGCCTCTGAAATACGGCGCTGATGTGGCTGGATACATGATGCTGCTCAATGAATCTGTTAAAAAAATGCATATTTATAAGTAATTGACTTAAAAACATAAACATATATTTTTAATTAGTATATACTTACAGCCCCTGAGCATCAAGTCGAAGTACGGTGCGGCCGATGGTGGAAGAACTCTTGGAGGTATGTGCCGATCGGCTGGATGGTAATACTGCTGGAGAGATCGAAGGTTGTGCGACTGCTGGAGATCCAAACTCTCCATCTCCGACGCTCATGTGATCTGATGTAGCAGGGCTACGTCCCTGCTTACTCCGTCTGCCGTCGGTAGATCTACCTCTGCCCGTCATACTGAAAATACTAAAGATTCATACAATTAAATTTTGATTAATGATTGACTATGTAAAAATTTAACACTTATAAAAAAAAGTTAAATTTTAAAAAACCTCTATGTTTAATCGGTGTCATTTGTTTCGTGAAATGTTGGTTCAACATCCGATGTCGTATCGGATTGCGATTCAGTTTCATTATCATCGAAGGAAACCGAACATTTGCATCCGCAATTTCTTGGACATCACCATTTGGATCTCTAAGTGATGTTTCAGGAGCCCTTGTGTCGTCCTCAATTGCATGCATTTCCATCTCATCCTCTTGAAATGCAGGGCACTCGGCTGATTGACTTGATGAACTCTCCTCTAATACGATTGTTGAACGTGGGACGATTTTAGAAACGGCCCACCAATCTCGCTTGTCGTTGCGCAAACTTGGATATCCGCAGTAAAAGACTTGCTGAGCTTGGGATGCAAGGATGAATGGGTCATATTTCTGCAATCTTCGTCGATGGTTCACTTCAACCAAATTGTAGTCGTTATGAACCCTTTTGCCCACAGGAACTATCGGATCGAACCAATCACAACGAAACAATACGGTTCATTTCATAGGCCAACCGGGATATTCAACTTCAACCACCTCTACTAACTTTCCATAATAATCCTGCATATTTGCTCCAACACTTTCTCCTTTACACACACAGCGTGCCTCTTGAAGCTGCTAATCGTTCAATCTGAAATTTGTACCCATTTACAAAATAGCCAGTAGAGGTTGTTACGGTCTTCAATGGCCATTGCGATAGACATTTAATGAAAATATTGTCGGTTGTGGACCATGGACCGTTGACCTATAAATTAATAAGCTATTCACATCCAATTCAAAAAATAAAAGCCATTATCAAAATTGATTGAGTGATACTACTCACAAATTCATAAAACCAGTAAGCAAACTCCGTTTCTAATTTCTGCCCAATTGCAACTTGACTGATGTCGGGATTCATCTGTCGTTGTCTATCACAAAACATCCTTATGGGATGAAAAGGATGAAAACTGATGTTAGCAATTAAATATTATGGTATATTGTAATTTAAATTAAAATTCCAATTTAGCATTGAAGTATACACTTACTCAATATATGGATCGACTTCTCTACAGTTCATTAGGATGTAATAATGTGCTGCATTATACTCCATATCGCTAAGATTTCTTGACTTCTGCCCACCAAATGAACGGCCGATACCTTTAAAAATTGATATTCTACCGTCATTAGGTTCTCCTTCGTCCACACATACGTCATCGTTACGACCAAGATTTCGGCTCCTCGTGTGGACGTGACCCTCAAAGTAATGTGAGGCAAAAGCTGAAACTTCTTCGACCAAGTGTGCATTGCATATAGAACCTTCAACCCTTGCCTTATTACGCACATTATTTTTTAACTTCTTAAGATACCTATATGTAAAGTTGAAACAAAAAATTAACAATTTCTTGCAATGAAATAATATTTGAAATGTCAACATATCTTAATGATGTATATATTTACCTCTCGAAAGGATACATCCAGCGATACTGCACGGGACCAGCTATGCTCGCTTCGTATGGCAAGTGAACCGGTAAATGCTCCATTGAGTCAAAAAAACTGGGAGGAAATATTCGCTCAAGCTTGCATAAAATAATTGGAATTTCCTCCTCAAGCCTTGCCATGGATGCAGAAGTAATGACTGCGGCAGATAACTCCTTGAAGAATAAGCTGAGCTCCGTAATTGCCTTCCAGACATGTTGCGGAAGCAACTCACGAAAAGCTATAGGCTAATAACCGTTGCATGAAAACATGGCAGTCGTGACTCTTCATGCCGAACAACTTGAGCTTATGCATGTCCACACACCTACCGATATTTGAGGCATAACCATCTGGAAATTTTAACCCTCTAAGCCAGTTACATAAAACTTCTCGTGAATTTCTGTCAAGAGTGTAACAGGCTTTAGGATAGGTCCCATCGGCACTCCTTCTCAAATCACCTCTTCTGTAGTACTGATTAAGTTCTTCTCTTGACTTTGCAGTATCTTTTGTTTTTCCCGGGATGTTTAGCACCGTGTTAAATATGTTATCAAAGAAATTTTTCTCGATATGCATAACATCCAAGTTGTGCCGGATGAGATTTGTGCTCCAATAAGGCAAATCCCAAAATATACTTCACTTCTCCAGTTATGTTCTTTACATATATGGCCATTTATTCTATCTGCATCCGGTTCCCATGCATACATCAACCCCAAATGCTCTATAGTATCAAATATATCCGTGCCGGACCTAACCGGTTCGGCAAATTTTGTGACTGCTTTGTTCTTCCGGAAGGCGATCAAGTTACGCCTGTAAGGATGATTTGGGGGCAAGAACTTCCTATGGTTATCAAACCATGACTGCTTACCACTCTTCTGCAATGTAAATGCATCCGAATCATACATGCAATGAGGGCATGCCAGACGTCCAGCAGTGCTCCAACCAGACAACATTGCATATGCCGGAAAATCACTTATTGTCCACATCAAAGCAGCTCTCATGATGAAATTATGTTTCATAGAAATGTCGTAGGCTACGACTCCTGTTTCCCATAACATTTTCAATTCGGCCACCAACGGTTGCAGAAAGACATCAATCTTTTCCTTTGGATTTGATGGTCCTGGAACCAAAACGGTTAAAAACATTGCAGTATCTTTCATGCACTTCCACGGAGGAAGGTTATATACAGTCAGTATCACAGGCCAACATGAATACTGTTGCCCCGCTTGACCAAATGGTTGGAAGCCATCGGTACAAAGACCTAATCTCACATTCCTTATATCTTCAGCGAAATCAGGATGATTTTCATTGAAATGCTTCCAAGCCTTTGAATCTGATGGATGCCGCATTTCATCCTCTTTAGATTCATGTTCGGCATGCCATCTCATATCAGCAGCTGTTGCCTCAGATCTGTATAATCTCTGCAGGCGTGGGGTAAGAGGAAAGTAATGCATCCTCTTGTAAGGCACACTTTTCCTCCTACTTGTACTGGCTCCTCCTTCGCTGTTTTTGTACCTCGATTGCCCACAAATCTTACACCATCTCAGCTCTGAGTCTTCACCCCAAAATATCATACAATTGTTCAAGCAACAATCGATCTTATTTACTGGGAGCCCAAGCCCACGCAACAACTTCTTTGTTGCGTAAAAACTGTCTGCCGCAACATTGTCATTTGGCAAAATTTCTTTGATTAACCCAGCTACAGAATTGAACGCCTTTTCTGATAATCGATGTTCTGCCTTAATATTCAACATTCGAGCAGTTGTAGACAACTGGGAATGACCCTCACAACCAGGATACAATTCTTGATTTGCAGCACGCAACATATCATAAAATTGCTGTGCATCTGGATTTGGTTCTTCCATAAATGTATTCTGATTGAATTCATTACCCGATGCATTCATCACCATTTGTTCATATGTGTTTAAATTCACAAATGGTTCATCTACGGGAATTGACTCTTGTTGGCCTATAACAGCTGCTGGAATATCCTCTGGTTCACCATGACAGTACCAAACATAGTAATCAGGAACAAACCCCTTCTTACACAAATGCACCTTAACAGTTTTCACATCTCTGTAGGCTTTATTCTGACACCTGTGGAAGTTGCATGGGCACCTAATCCTAGGGCCATCCATCCAGTCAGGTTGGCTACATGCAAATGCGATAAATTCTTCCAATCCATTCAGAAAATCTGGATTAAGCAAGCCATCTTTTATCCTTGCATACATCCACGAGCGAGCCCCGCTCATTTTTGACCGACTTATACAAAGTCTGGTAAACCATTAAAGGAAACCACAAAATAAAACTATATTAGTATTACTAAATATATAACTAAATTATTTCTTGGTCACAACTAAGGTTAATAACAACCATTTAAATCATTTATAACTAAACCAATTTTCTTTTAGGCAACTAAGATCCCTACCATGCAAGGGCGAGCCACGGCTACGATCCTTGGCGTGCTAGCAAGGACCGAGGCACAGGTTCATGCTAATGGTAGGGCTTGAGTTCGGGTCGGGCCGCAAGGCGGTCCGTTTAATCATGAGACTTCACAAGCATTCAAGTGTCTTAAATTAATTCTACCTTCACTCCATGTCTATAAGGTAAGGCCCTATCCCATTCAAGAATATTTTTTGTGATATGTTATTCTGCTATTAATTATCATCGATCGGTTACATTGAAATTTCGGCAGCATTTTCCCATATGTTCTCCTAAATGTGTGGTATATAAGCCACACTAGGAGAACGTATGAGCAAATACAAACCAAAATCTCACCCAACGATGATTAATAGCAGACTAACATATCGCAAGAAATATTTCCAAACTGTCCACCAGGACAATTTGAGAATTTGCAAGACTAAGGCTTACAAATTCTCAAACGGGTCTAAAGGTTATAGTGCTGTGATTAATAGTATGGAAGTCCGAAGACAATCGAACTTATGCTTGTTATTCTTAACTTCTTGTCAATTATACATATATAGGAATAGTGTTCTATATATATAGTCACTAACTTCTTAAGATTATTGTGTCGAATATAAATGTTTGTGAAGACTAAAATATAAATCATTGAAACTACTAATTTGTTGCTGCAAATTAAATAATATTACAACAAGACTTTCTATCTAGCATTACATAATTTAATGCATCATTCAGTTTGCAACAGAATGTAAATAATCAAGACATACAATTGTAAATAACTAAATGCACAAATATTATTGCATAAACATTCTGCTTAAATTAATTATTGCATAAACATTATGCAAATTAAATAATAATACAACAAGACTTTCTATCTAGCATTACAAATATTATTGCATAATCAAGACATAACAATCAGTCTATCCAAAGAGCTCCGACTAATGACATAAATTAATTAATTTATAACTAATCTTATAAAAAAAATTTATATTTATCATCAAATTATTTGAAAATATTTTTAAAACAATAAAATATGATAGAATCTAATTTTTTTGTTAATTTTTTTTAATGAGTGTTAATTATTTTTTTAATTGAAGGGGCCGGGGGTGGGGAAGAGCCCCCTAGCTGTTACTTTTTTATTTTTATTTTTTTTGTCTGGCCACCGTGGCCCCCCCCTAACTATTTTTTTTTTTTTGGGACTGCGGCCTGGCCACCGTGGCCGTGGCCGGAGAAGACAAATTTGGTAACAGGGGGCCCCCCTGTTACCATTTTTTTTTTTTGACAGTGGCCTGGCCACCGTGGCCAGGCCACTGGCCACGGCAGCAGCCGTGGCCCGGCCACGGCAGCGGCTGTGGCCGGCTTCTCCAGCCGCGGCCACGGCCGTGGCCGGAGAAGACAAAAATGGGGGGGGAGGGGGTTCCTCACCCCCCCTGTTACCAAATTTTTTTTTTTTTGACAGTGGCCTGGCCACCGTGGCCAGGCCACTGCCGGCCATGGCAGCGGCCGTGGCCGGAGAAGACAAAATGGGGAAACCCCCCCCCCTGTTACCAAATTTTTCTTCTTTTTTTTTGACAGTGGCCTGGCCACCGTAGCCAAGCCACTGCCGGCCACGGCAGCGGCCGTGGCCGGAGAAGACAAAATGGGGGGGGGGGGGTTTCCCCACCCCCCCTGTTACGAAATTTTTTTTTTTTTGACAGTGGCCTGGCCACCGTGGCCAGGCCACTGCCGGCCATGGCAGCGGCCATGGCCGGAGAAGACAAAATGGGGGGGGGGTTTCCCTGTTACCATTTTTTTTTTTTTTTGACAGTGGCCTGGCCACCATGGCCAGGCCACTGCCGGCCACGGCAGCGGCCGTGGCCGGAGAAGACGGCCAGAAGACGGCCACGGTCTTGGCCGTGGCCGAAAGAAAATTATTACAAAAAAAAAATTTTGTAAGAGGATGGGGGGGCTTACCTCGGTCGAGAGGAGACGCCAGAGTTGGAGGAGAACGTCGGGGAGCCGGAGCACCAGAGGGGGGAGCCGGAGCAGCGAACGGTGGGAGCCGGATTTTTTTTGGGGAGGGCGGCGGCTAGGTCAAGATGGGGAAGAAGAAGAGAAGGCCGGCCGACTGTATATATGAGTAATTAGCGATGCAATTAATTACGTCGCTAATTGGTCACAATATTTTTTTTAAATTTATTATGTATTAGCGACGCATTAATGCGTCGCTAATCAATCGTTAATTTGGCTTTATTATAATTTTATGAAAAAAATAGCGACGTAAATAATTGCGTCGCTAATGCGTCGCTAACTTGGCGCCAATGTCCGGTGAAAAAATTATTTTTATTTTCTAGAAATTACGTCGCTAAGGCATCGCAATATTTTTTTAATATTTTTAATTGATTAAAATAATAATTTATGACAATAATTGCAACGCATACAGTGCGTCACAATAATTTTTTAATATTTATAAATGATAATATTTATAATTTATGATAATAATTGCGATGCAATTTTGCGTCGCAATTTTTTTAAACTTTTTCATTAGATATATTTATTTAAAAAACATTGCGACACAAATTATGCGTCGCAATATTATATTTCTTTTATTTATTAATACTGATAAAAATCATATTTACTAAAAATAATTGCGACGCATATATTGCGTCGCAATATTTGTTTATTTTTTTTCTAAAATGCATCGCTATGGAGTCGCAATAATTTTTTAATATTTATAAATGATAATATTTGTAATTAATGATAATAATTGCGATGCAAAATTACCTCGTAATATTTTTTTAAACTTTTTAATTACATATATTTATTTAAAAAACATTACGATGCAACTTATGCGTCGCAATATTATATTTTTTTATTTATTAATACTGATAAAAATCATATTTACTAAAAATAATTGTGACGCATACATTACGTTGCAATATTTGTTTTTTTTTTTCTAAAATGCGTCGCTACGGCATCGCAATAATTTTTTAATATTTATAAATGATAATATTTATAATTTATGATAATAATTGCGACGTAAAATTGCGTCGCAATATTTTTTTAAAACTTTTTAATTACATATATTTATTTAAAAAACATTGCGATGCAACTTATGCATCGCAATATTATATTTTTTTATTTATTAATACTGATAAAAATTATATTTACTAAAAATAATTACGACGCATACATTGCGTCGCAATATTTGTTTATTTTTTTCTTCTAAAATGCGTCGCTACGGCATCGCAATAATTGTATAATATTTTTTTAAAACTTTTTCATAACTTTTTTTTTAATAATTATAAATGATTCGACGGTTGCGATCGATCGAAGCCATAATCGATCCCGGACGGTGACGATCCGACGGTTGCGATCGATCGAAGCCATGATCGATCCCGGTCGGCGATGATCCGACAGTTGCGATCGACCCAAGCCATGATCGATCCTGGCCGGCATCGACCTATCTCATACCGTCGCGATCGATCGGATCGGCGACAATCCGACGGTACTTGCGATCGATCGAAGCCATGATCGATCCCCGTCGGCGATGATCCGACGGGTGCGATCGATCCAAGCCATGATCGATCCCGATCGGCGATGATCCGACGGTTGCGATCGACCCAAGCCATGATCGATCCCGGTCGGCGTCGACCTATCTCAGACCATCGCGATCGATCAGATCGGCGATGATCCGACGGTACTTGCGATCGATCGAAGCCATGATCGATCCCGGTCGGTGATGATCCGACGGTTGCGATCGATCCAAGCCATGATCGATCCCGGTCGGCGATGATCCGATGGTTGCGATCAACCCAAGCCATGATCGATCTCGGTCGGCGTCGACCTATCTCATACCGTCGCGATCGATCGGATCGGCGACGATCCGATGGTACTTGCGGTCGATCGAAGCCATGATCGATCCCGATCGGCGATGATCCGATGGGTGCGATCGATCCAAGCCATGATCGATCCCGGTTGGCGATAATCCGACGGTTGCGATCGACCCAAGCCATGATCGATCCCGGTCGGCATCGACCAATCTCGGACCATCGCGATCGATCGGATCGGCGACGATCTGATGGTACTTGCGATCGATCGAAGCCATGATCGATCCCGATCGGCGATGATCCGACGGTTGCGATCGATCCAAGCCATGATCGATCCCGGTCAGCGATGATTCGACGGTTGCGATCGATCCAAGCCATGATCGATCCCGGACGGCGTCGACCTATCTCGGACCATCGCGATCGATCGGATCGGCGACGATCCGATGGTACTTGCGATCGATCGAAGCCATGATCGATTCGGTCGACGACTACCGATCTCGGACTGTCACGATCGATCGGATCGGTGACGATTCGACGGTTGCGATCGAACGAAGCCATGATCGATCCTGGTCGGCGACGATCCGATGGTACTTGCGATCTATCGAAGCCATGATCGATCCCGATCAGCGAGGATCCGACGGTTGCAATCGACCCAAGCCATGATCGATCCCGGTCGGCGATGATCCATGGTTGCGATCGATCCAAGCCATGATCGATCCCGGTCGGCGATGATCTGACGGTTGCGATCGACCCAAGCCATGATCGATCTCGGTCGGCATCGACCTATCTCGTACCGTCGCGATCGATCGGATCGGCGACGATCCGACGGTACTTGCGATCGATCGAAGCCATGATCGATCCCAGTCGGCGTTGATCCGATGGTTGCGATCGATCCAAGCCATGATCGATCCCGGTCGGCGATGATCCGATGGTTGCAATCGACCCAAGCCATGATCGATCCTGGTCGGCATCGACCTATCTCGGACCGTCACGATCGATCGGATCGGCGACGATCCAATGGTACTTACGATCGATCGAAGCCATGATCGATCCCGGTCGGCGATGATTCGACGGTTGCGATCGATCCAAGCCATGATCGATCCCGGTCGGCGATGATCCGATGGTTGCAATCAACCCAAGCCATGATCAATCCCGGTCGGCGTCGACCTATCTCGGACCGTCGCGATCGATCGGATCGGCGACGATCCGACGGTACTTGCGATCGATCGAAGCCATGATCGATCCCGATCGGCAATGATCCGATGGTTGCGATCGATCCAAGCCATGATCGATCCGGTTCGGCGATGATCCGATGGTTGCGATCGACCCAAGCCATGATCGATCTCGGTCGGCGTCGACCTATCTCGGACCGTCGCGATCGATCGGATCGGCGACGATCCGATGGTACTTGCGATCGATCGAAGCCATGATCGATCCCGATCGGCGATGATCCAATGGGTGCGATCGATCCAAGCCATGATCGATCCCGGTCGGCGATAATCCGACGGTTGCGATCGACCCAAGCCATGATCGATCCCGGTCGGCATCGACCAATCTCGGACCGTCGCGATCGATCGGATCGGCGACGATCTGACGGTTGCGATCGATCCAAGCCATGATCGATCCTGGTCGGCGATGATCCGACGGTTGCGATCGATCCAAGCCATGATCGATCCCGGTCGGTGACAATCCGATGGTTGCGATCGATCCAAGCCATGATCGATCCCGGTCGGTGATGACCTCTCTCGGACCGTGGTGATCGATCGGATCGGCGACGATCCGACGGTTGCGATCGATTGAAGCCATGATCGTTCCTGATCGGCGATGATCCAACGGTTGTGATCGACCCAAGCCATGATCGATCCCGGTCGGTGTCGACCTATCTCGGACCGTCACGATCGATCGGATCGGCGACGATCCGATGGAACTTGCGATCGATCGAAGCCATGATCGATCCCGATCGACGACTACCGATCCCAGACTGTCGCGATCGATCGGATCGGTGACGATCTGACGGTTGCGATCGATCGAAGCCATGATCGATCTCGATCGGCGATGATCCGACGGTTGCCATCGATCCAAGCCATGATTGATCCCGGTCGGTGGCGAGCGATCTCGGACCATCGCGATCGATCCGATCGGCGACAACCCGATGGTTGCGATCGATCGAAGCCATGATCGTTCACGGTCGACGACGATCGATCTCGGACATTATTAATTTTTAATTATATTTTCTAATTTATTGCATCACTAATGCCTTGCTAATTTGGCATTATGAATTTCTTTTAAAATATTGCGACGCATTAATTTACGTCGTTAAATAAATTTTTTTTATTACTTTACTGTTTTATTGCATCGCTATTACGTCGCTAATTAACATATTTATTTTTAACAAAACATTGCGATGCACTGGATTGCATCGCAATATTTTTATTTCATAATACTATTTTCTTAAAATAAATTTTATTTAAATTAATTGCGATGCAATTATTTCATCGTTAAATTTAAAAATAATTTTCATATTTTTCTGGTTTATTGCGTCGCTAATGCGTCGCTATTTAAAAAAGTTAAGTTTTTTTAAAAAATTGCGACGCACTATTTTGCATCGCAATATTTTTTTTTCATATTAATATTTATACAAATTAATTTCATTTAAAATAATTGTGACGCAATTAGTGCGTCGCTAAATTAAAATTAATTTTTATAATTTTCTGGTCTATTGCGTCGCTATATAAAATTATTATGTTTTTCAAATATATTGTGACGCACTGAGTTGCGTCGCAATATTTTTATTTCATAATTATATTTTATAAAAATAAAATTTTTTATTAATATTTGCGACGTAATTTTTGCATCGCTATATTAAATATTTTTTTCTTATTTTATGTTTATTGCGTCGCTAATGCGTCGCTATTTAACATAATTAATTTTTTTAAAAACATTGCGACGCACTTATCTGCATCGCAATTTTATTCCTTTAATAATATTTTAAAAAAACATATTTTATAAATATTGCGACACATTTTTGCGTCGCTTAATTTAAAAATTATTTTTTTTAATTTTATGGTTTATTCAGTCGCTAATGCGTCGCTATTTGCGTCGCAATGTTTTTTTGATGCGGATGCGTCGCAATGTAGTCGCAATTTTAGCGACGCATAATTGCGTCGCTAAAATTGCGTCGCTATTTCATTATTTTCTTGTAGTGTATATACGTTGTCATGTGCATGAATATACTGTTCACATCCTTTATCACAATATTGAACAAATGCCTCTTGGTCTGGATGGGTCATTCTGAACTTTTGCTTGTTTACGTGCCGGCAAATGCAGGGAAGTCTGGCATATTTTTATTAATCGTTAATTGCTGACAGAACTGTGAATTTTCTCTCAGGGACATCACCTTTAAACTGAAGGTTACGCCAGAGAGGATGTGTAGTTACCCATTTGAATAAAGGCAAACTCTCACAGCCTCAAATTCCTTTAGAATTGTAATGGAAAAAAATTTCATTCTTAGAATTTGTTTTTATATATGTGCCTCTACGTACAATGCCATTTGGAAATCTTTATCCTTTAACCAGTATAATTTTACAGTCTGAGAAATAAGTGCGTTGTTCCCATCCAAGTAATATTTATTCAAATTACTTTGCAATCACCAGTTAGTCTAATTTGTCCTTTGACAAGCTAAATAAGTGGCAAGCTGGGATCTGTGGCAAAGAAGTTAAGGATATGTCCAAGACACCAGGGTCACTTTGGCATGGTAAAAAAAAAAAAAAAACTAATATTTTCAAGAAGCAGTTATTTTTAGTCCAAACATATCATAAGATAGCAAAGAGATATATAAGCTGAGACCGTCTTTATTGTGTTCCCTGCAGCAGTTTGTGATTCAAAAGACGTACTCAAGACTCTTTTCAAGGACAAAGTGGAAGTAATTCTACACTGGGAGACAAATTGCCAATCTTTCAATATTATGTGTGCGTTGCCAAATTACTTTAGAATGAATGTGTACCCAACTATGATGTCAATGCTCGTAGATGCTCAGCACTCAAAAAGGGAAGGAAGATGGATGCTGGGTGTGGAAGCTAAATTCTGATGTCTTCTCTCCACGATGCAGCACATGCCCTGTGTGCAGGCCACCTGGCTGTTGTTGTGCCATTAGTATAACATCTGCAGTACAGTATATCATCTGCAGTAGTAGTCCATCAGAGCTCCAACTCAAGCTTGTAAAGTATAACATCTGCAGTAGTAGTCCGTGACAAGGGGAAGAAGTCAGTAATCACTTTTATCCCCATTCAACAGATGTCAATAGTATTCAGTATTAAATTAAAATAAGTACCTTGATCATTGAGCCATCTTATATTCAACAACTAATTCAAGAGATTTTTGCATTACAAGCAGAAACAGGAGATTTGTGTAGTGGTGGAAATCCAGACAATTATGCTGAACCATCAAAGCCTATTGACAGGATGCTTGACTAGAGAAATAAAAGAATGCCTCTTAATATATTAAAAATGGATGTTATTTATTTATTAGATTGGATTATAATTGTGTTTGTGTTTAATTTATGCTCAACAATAATCCAATACAACTCGAGTTTAAGTTAGGATTTTCAGCTCCCAATACAATCGAGATATGTATTACAAGGATTACACAAGGATTACACGATTCCTTTGACATTGTTGCATATTCGTTTATCTTTTTGTTTCTAATTTTACCTTGATTTTTCATGAATTTTGAAGAGAAAAGATTACATTTTCTTATAAATAGAATTCGACAACACTCCATGAATTGCCAACCAAATTTAAAATTCGATCAGCTCTTTTTTTTGTGTAAGAGTCAAAAGTTAGACTTCAATTTGAGATCCAGGCCTAGAGAACTGCAGATGACTAAAAAGTGGTCCTCTTTAAAGAGATATATCCAGTATCAGCTAACTCACTTCATGTCACAAACCTAAATTGACTCTTCACATTTAAGCAAACGCATTGCCATATTTGAGGATGCAATAATAACGTAATACATCTTCCTACCAAACATTTGAGTTGTTCCTACTAATATATATTAGTGAACAATATTAGCAACTCAACACCAAGAATATACCTATAAAGGATAATGTCATGTGAAACAATAGTACTCTCTAAGAAAACTAGTATTCAATCCAGTTTAGAAATAATACTATCTTCATTAATAAAAAATAGAAGAAAATGCACAATTGTGAAGGCTTGAATAAATTATTCTAAACTTAGGTTAAAGATGAGAGCAATATATGAAGGAAAAGAGTAGATTGAGGTCTAAAATTGTTAATAGCTGTAAAATTCTTAGCAAGTGCATTCACAAATAAAACAATTGCTAATGCTGCATGGAACTTTACAGTCTCATGCCCAGCAACAAGTCTTTAGCTAGAACTATACATTATCCAACACAATAAGAGGAACAAAGTATCGTCTTTGTGAAGCTTCAGAGATATTATCCACGCCTTGCAACAACACTAACAACAAAATAGAAAGGGGCAAAAAATGAAATCATAAGGGATGGTACACAATATTCATTACTTTTTGAAGGAAAATTGAATGATTTAGATTCTCCCAAGTTTATTGATAGTGAATAAAGGTACAGAGAAAAGAAGTGGAAATAGAGAGGGAACAGAGATAGAGAAGAGCAGAGTAATATAAATTTAATATAGCCGTTCCAATTTCCTTTCAGATTTACAGCTTTCTCTTGTTAAACTGTACCTTCTAGGTCAAGCAAAGTTGTCAAGACTGTTGCCAACTTCTTGTGGTTACTCTGTAGAGCAGCTGCTGACTTACATAGATCAGACCAGGACTGAAATGAATATATAGACTTAAGGAGGATAGATCACCAACACTATTGTTTTATACATCAGACAAAAATCTTACCAAGTTTAAGATGTAGAAGATCTTGATCCATGGAACTCTCGCATAAACTCCATATGCTCCATGAAGCGCCTCATCTGCTCCTCCATCTGATGTAGACGCTCTGTTTGCGCATTCAAATCCATTAGTTCCAAGATGTACCTTAACTGTATCCTCATCTAGATAATTCCTATTCCGACATTTTTGATGATTGCAAGGACATTTAATCTTTTCACCATCCATACATTCCGGATGCATTTTTGCAAAATCCATAGACTGCTCAATCCCAAATAGAAATTCAGGTCTTATCCATCCATTTTTTAATCTTACATACATCCACTGCCTATCTGAACTCATGATTTATGGTCCTGATATATGAACAAAACCATGTATAGTTTTCCAAAAATTAGCAATTTCCAATAATCATATCAATGATCAATTGTATGTATAAAATAATAACTATTTGCAAGAGTATCAAATAATCATATCAAATAATCATTTGCATTTGTAGGGTCCCAAATATTTAAAAGTTTCAAAATAATAACATCAAATAATCATTTGCATATATAAGGTACCATAAATTTTATTTTCTATTTTTCAAATAATATTATACATAAATATTTTTAATATTTCAAAAATGAAATAATTTTAATAATAATTTAAAGAAATTATTACAATTGGCTAACTTACCTCTGAGCGATAATCCAAACTGGAATATCAGCTATGTCGACTTAAACATGCAGATCACATCAATCCAGAACCTAGAGCTGTAGGCCTTCCATGCATGCTTTTCTGTTTGAACACCAGCATTCACTTAATATACTAGAGCATAACATATAACCCCTTCATGATTGTCTCACATATTAAGGTAGACCATGAATAACAGGAGGATCCGATACGTACCTGAACATAAGAGAAGAATATACACCTGTTTCAGTATTAGCTGACAAAATTTAAAGAAGCGATTCCAAGGATAGATATACGGAAAACTGTAATTCTTGAAACATAACCAAAAACTTGGAAGTGGAGAAGGGGAAAAAACACCTCATCACCAACAATTTCTGTTAGAAACAGGTAATGGCACCTTTATCCAGTTAACAAAAAGTATGAACTTATTAAGAACGCATTATAGACAAACATGCATGTAGATCCTGCATATTGAATGATCATTATTGTTGATGCTAAGTGCATGCACTTTCATTGCTAAAGTTCCATTGGTAGGTTGGGCTTTCCAAATTTGATGGCTAGCCAAGCATGCATGTGAAACATTTTCCACAGTGCCAACCATAGCAGCTTGGTTTCATTGTCACTGCTTGTTCTTGTTAATACCCTCCAAGCCAGAGCATCAGGGAAAGGGATGTAGAATAAGACATGGAGGCAAAATTATGTTGAGTGATGTTTCACTTTTACTATGTATTTTTCTAGATATCATTGGAGCCACAAGTGTCAGCGCCACTACCAACATCAGACACCCCATTGTTATATTGAAAACTGCCTAAAATATTGAAAAAAAAAAATCAAAAATAAAGTACACTAAAGATTCACTTCATATTTAAAAAAGTCTGGAAATTGAAAACTCATTAACCAAAAAACAATAAAAAAGGTCCTGGCACAATATTGGGACACAACAATACAGTAAGAGTTGGCATGTAATGTCCTAGTATTGTACCAATTCAGAATGATACCAGCACCTGCATAAAAACCCTCGGTTTGATGGTTACAGTTCAAGAGAATGTTCTTTGAACTTGATTAACCCATTCAGGTTGACCAGCTCAACCTACAACTCTCAAATTTTAATATGGCTTCAGGTGAAGTCCAGAGGAAAAAAGGTTGATCAAAATGCAAGCCTATGGTGTTCAATTAGACCTAGTCATTTATGGAGCAAGCCAATTTCAGGCCAATGCTAGGCTTTGTTTTCAGAGACAAACACGCTAGACCCAACCCAACTTGACTACATGTTTGGGCCAGAAACTTCCACTGAAACCCAGCCCAACCATTAATTTCCAAGCCCATGAGCAACCCAAGTCTAACTTGACAGACCTAGATCTCTGTTCTTGTTACATACCAAATATGTGAACCTATCTTGCCATGGTAGAGGAGGAAAGAGGAGAGGGTTTAAGGACGAGACTAATGTGATTAAACGAAAAGAAGCATTTGGCAGAGTGATCAAAAGTTCAATATATTCAATCTATATGCAATGTCTTTAAACCTTAATGTAGACAGAGTTGGACCAATTTAATTATTTGCCAACATAACCTGGCCCAAAATGCAATTGGGTCTCAAATTCTAATCCCAGCCCAACCCAAAGTCCTAACTAGGTCTGCCCATGATCAGGTCAAATGGGTGGGAACAGGCAAGCCAGGTCCATTCTGCACAGGTCTAAGATCAACTATTTGAAATGCCCCCGGACAGAGCTCTTTAACGTAGCCACATCAGCTATAAACTGAGACAAGAAAATTGTAGAATCAGATGTTCGATTAAATGAAACCCTCATCTGGGTCTCCTCATCCCTATACAACTCATTCATCTTGCAACTCTTCAGCATCCGTCAATCTCCAATCTTTCAACACCTCAATGCCAAGAAGTTGGGCACCCAGATTTGGCTCCAACATATTCACTGCATTCAACCAGATAGAGTCAGTTGTTGGTCTAATCCATTCATTTATTCTTATCATCCTTGCCAACAGCCAGATCAAGAGCTAACCACCAACCATCATCCCCAAGTCATATCTGAAAAATGATAGCAGTTGTCATCCTCCATGGACCACATCTCCACTTTATACTCCCCAGCTTCTAGCATCAGAAAAAATGCAGAGAAGATTTGGGAGTGGTTTTACCGTTTGAGGGCCTGGAGTTTGGGAAGGGTTAATTTAGAATTTACTCAGATGAACTCATAACCATTAAAATTCATCCAGTAACCTAACCTTATATGAATGATTTTCATCAAGAATAGAACAAAACTAGAACATGCAATCTGCTATTTAAAGAAGCTGAGAAGGGACAAGTAACCACCCCAGCCAGCTCCTAAAACAGCCTATATTATATTCTCCTGTCTTCATGCTGGTAGCTCTGAAATCCAGAACAGATGGCCCTCTCTTACTCCATCTCTTTCTTGGATCCAAATATGTAATCTCTGATGCCTTGCATTAAAGGCAATTCCTCAATTCTATGTTATGTTAGAATTATTATTAATGAGAAACTCATGCAAGTTTTATGTCATATGTTATGTTAGAATTATTATTTAAATCAAAGTTAATCACCAAAAAGTATTCCAAAGTTGACATATTTCTGTTATGTTATAACTATTATTAATGAGAAACTCATGCAAGTTTTATGTCATCCTCTTTAAGTATGAGCAGGCAATAAAATGAGCTTAAAAGGAGTTCCATGATAATGGTACAGTCATCAAGGTTGACTATATTCAGTGGTCAGAATATTGGGAACTAGAAGAATACAAAGTGGATATCACTGTATCATAATAATATGAATGCTGAGCTAGTGTAAGGATAAAAGTTATCTCAAAAATGAATAAATTGGCAAGACCATCCGAGTCCAATCAATAGCTAACAACATGGAGGTGCACCAAAGTCATCTTGGCTTGGAGATGCTTTGCAATTTATTAGAACAAATATTGGCAGCCTATACTGTGGCACCAGAAAAAATCAAACAACAAAGAAAAAAAGTTAACTGACTGTGATTCTTGCCGTTGTTGAGGAAAAAAATTATATCATTGACCGTGATTCTTGCCACTGTTGAGGGATGGCGCGCTATTGCTGGCAACCGGCACCGAAGGCTGGAAAAAAATGGGCTCTATATGAGTTGTCAGTTCAACCTCAATAGATAGACTCATGAGTCTTTGAGTTGAACAATGTTGCAATAGAGGACCAGAAGAAATCAAAGCAGCGATGGACTGGAGCAGTTGCAGCAACTTTGATGAAAACCGTAGAAAGTTTCAAAAAATTAGGAAACAAAAACCCAAAATCAAGTGAGAAATCGGATGAATTAAACAAGGAAAATAATGAAATCAGCATTAGATCATAGGCATCCTAAACCTATGAACCCTGAATCAACCAAAAACCTAGAAATCCTGAATCAAGCGAAATAAACGAAGAAGCTCGAGAATAATACAAACCTACCAACCCTAAATCAAACAGAAATCCGCATAAACATGAAAAAAAAAATGAAAAATCTCTAATGAGAAGAGAAGATTGAGCCTCCAAAAGAGAGATTAAAAGAATAAGAGAGAGGATAAGGGAAGGAAAAATACTTTGATGGAAGCGATTGGCTCGAGCGGCCACGGATGTGGACGGGCACCGATTAGAAATCCAGCCCCTTCCTCTGCCTCCTTCTCCGGCTCTGTCAAGATCGCAACCCTAGAGTGAAGCGTCGGCGCCGATTGGAAAAAAAAATGCTGATAAGAGGGGCATGTTAGTGACAAGATGTTAGTGACGGAATAGGATTTTTCGTCACTAAACTAAGAACAAAAAAAAAATTTATCATGTTGATCATTAAATATATATTTTAATTATTTTAAAAAAAATTGATGAAAAAATTAATTCATTTAATGATGGATGGGGCATTTCGTCACTAAATTAATGATTAATTAATTTTTTTATCATAATTTTTTTTAAAAAAAATCAGAGTATAAATTTAGTAACGGAAGGGCAATCCGTTTTTCAATTAGGGATGCGCGCAGACGCGGATCAATGAATGGCGCAGGACGCTGGGCATGTGCAGACACTGCGCAAGGGGCGCCGGATACAGGCAAGGTTGTGCAACCGAAGAGACAGGCTGATTGGTGCAAATGCGTGCGGGCCATGGCAGGCACGCGCAGGCCGAATAATGATTCCGGAACAATAATTTCGTCACTGAATTAGGTAGATCGGAATAATAATTTCATCACAATTTTTTTTAAAAAAATTAAAGTATAAATTTAGTGACAGATGAAAAATTCATCACTAATTCGTCACTAAATTAGTGATGGATTTGGGCAATCTGTCACTAAATTAGTGACGGAATGCTCTTCCATCACTAATTTTATAATGGATTAGTGATGGAAGTAAAATCTGTCACTAAATTAGTAATGGATTACTCTTCCATCACTAATCCATCACTAAATTAGTGACGAAGAGCAATCCGTCACTAATTCTATGACGGATTAGTGATGGAAGTACAATCCATCACTAAATTAGGGATGCACCACTACAGTAATTTTTGGGGATAGCAACGCTTTTAAAGTAATTTCTCGACGCTTTTCTAGCATCGGGAAATAGCTTCGCGGCGCTTGTAGAAGCGTCGGAAAACCGGGGGTGAAAAATTAAGTAATTTCTCGACGCTTTTCTAGCATCGGGAAATAGCTTCGCAACGCTTGTAGAAGCGTCGGAAAACCGGGGGTAAAAAATTACGATGTCGACGCTTTAAAAAGCATCGGCAAAATAAAATACCGACGCTTTTTGCTTCTTTTTTGCAATGCATCAAACCCACCAACGTGTCCGACCTGCTCGAGAGATGCCTCTCCCATCCAGTTCTATCTATCTGTTGATTGCATTTCATTGACGTATTTAGTTTCTTGTAATGCGGATGTCATAATATGATGAACAAACAAACAGGCCCTCAATGCCAGCCAGAACAGCATGCTTATACTCCAGGAGAGCTGCACTGATGCCTCAGGCTCGCTTGTGGTCTATGCCCCCATTGACCTTCCGGCTATCAACATTGTAATGAGTGGTGAGGACCCATCTTACATTCCTCTATTGCCAACAGGGTTCACCATTTTGCCTGACGGCCGTCCCAGTGGAGGTGGAGGTGGGGGGGCTTCAACAAGCTCAAACCCAATGGGAGGAGGCTCCTTAAGCTCGCTGGTGGAGGTGGAGGTGGGGGGCTTCAACAAGCTCAAACCCAATGGGAGGCTCCTTAAGCTCGCTAAGGTGGAGGTGGAGGTGGGGGGCTTCAACAAGCTCAAACCCAATGGGAGGCTCCTCAAGCTCGCTGATCACTGTGGCATTTCAGATCCTAGTAAGCAGCCTTCCTTCTAGGAAGCTCAATGTAGAGTCGGTGACAACAGTCAATAATCTCATTAGCACCACTGTGCAGCAAATAAAGGCTGCCTTGAATTGCCCCAGTGGCTGATGATCTGAAGAGGCCTCAGAAGTTCTCCCCCACAACCCCCCACCACCACCCTTCCTTGACTGCAACATACCAGATGGCCTCAGAGGGCTTTTGTTGTGGGCATTCAAGAGGAGGTTTAATTGGTGCTCTCTTTTGGTTTAATTTATGCTCATCATCGAGAGCTGGAACTGGAGCTGGAACTGCTGCTGATGCTGCTGCCAGTCTCATAACAACTTCAAAGATTTTTACAAGGAGTCAAATCAAATTTACATTTATAGAGGAGGGGAGAACCAGGTGGGGCTTCCGGTATGGGACTAAAGAAGCACTAGGGCGGAGCTAGCAATGCTAGCGACGATGAAGCGATGCATCTTCGTCGCCTCCGGCTCTGTTCTTTCCGCGGAATCAAGAGCCCGGAAACCTGAAGTTTCTCCCCTTGCGGCCTCTTTGACGAGCCGTTCGTTTCCAACGAGGTTTGGCTTGGACTTTCTTTCCCCTGCTCGGTTGAAACCTCCGAGTTGTATCTTTTCTCCCCGAATTTTAGGATTTTGGCAGCGAATTCTGGGGCTGTGGATTGGTTCTTAGTTTGGAATTTTGTGTGGCCGGTGGTTCTCTAGTTCTGGAGGTTGATATGGGAGATTTGCTGGGCTTCCGCTCGAGGTGAGGGATTTTGGGGTCGGTTAGGGGTGGTGATGATCGAGATTCCTGGATCGGTTTGGGTTGGTGATGGTCGGGAACAGGGGTATGAACGACAGAAGCGGGTCGTTCGTGGCAGTGAGGAGGCTTGATCAAGGGGCAGTCTACGTGAATTCCCAATGCTACCCCCAAGCGTTGGGAAAAAAGAATTGCTACCCATAATTTTTGCTGTAGTGCACGTACAATCAAGTGCAGTCACACACAGGTGCATGCATGCATAGATATGGCACTGGACATGCACAGACAGGGCGCAAAGGGCATCGGACACAAGAAAGGTTGTGCCACCGAAAAGACAGGTCGATTGGTATAAATGTACGCGGGCCATGGCAAGCGTGTAGGTTGAGAAGCAAACGCGCATGGCGTGCGCCGGAAGGCAGACACATGACTAGGATGCGCATGGAATGCAGCGCACGTAACTGGCACATGTGGATGCGGCTTTTTTTGTCACAATTTCTTTTAAAAAAAATTTAAAGTATAAATTTAAATAGACAATCCGTCACTAATTCGTCACTAATTTAGTGACGGATTAATCTTTCATCACTAATTTATGATGGATTAGTGACGGATAGGATAATCCGTCACTAATTTAGTGATGGATTCCCACATCCGTCACTAATTTGTGACGGATTAGTGATGGAAGGCAATCCGTCACTAATTTAGTGATGGATTTCCCCATCTATCACTAATTTGTGATGAATTAGTGATGAAAAATAATCCGTTACTAATTTGTAACGAATTAGTGACGAAAGAGCAATCCATCACTAATTGCTCCATCCGTCACTAATTTGTGACGGATTAGTAACGGAAGGCAATCCGTTACTAATTTAGTGACGGATTTCCCATCCATCACTAATTTGTGATGGATTAGATCCGTCACTAGTTAGTGACGATTGCTTTTTCATCACTAATTTATGATGGATTAGTGACGAAAGGGCAATCCGTCACTAAACGTCACTAAGTTAGTGACGGATCTCCCCATCCGTCACAAAATTAGTGACGGATTGCCCCATCCATCACTATTTTGTGATGGATTAGTGACGGAAGAAAAATCCGTTACTAATCCATCACTAATTTAGTGACGGATTGCTCTTCCGTCACTAATTTGTGATGGATTAGTGACGGAAGGGCAATCCGTCACTAATTTTAATTTTTCGTCACTATTTTGTTACTAAACCGTCACAATTTAGTGACAAAAATTTTTTATCACTAATTTTCATCCCTATTTTGACATTTTCTTGTAGTGTCCACTGCCGACCTCGCCGACCAGGTCAGCCGAAAGGTCCGCGAGGTTGATCTCGCCCAGTCGCGCGCCCACTCCACCATCTCTCGCATTGACACCATCGTCGAGCGCTCCCACTGCCTCGACGACGCTCGCCACGCCCTCGAGGCCGAGGACTTCGAGTATGCTGCCCGCTACGTCCAGACCTTCCTCCAGATCGACGTCCGATTCCGCGAATCCTCTGCCTTTGACCACCGCGACCAGCTCCTCGACTGCAAGCTCCAACTCGAGTCCATCATCCGCCGTCGCCTTGCCACCGCCATCGACCAGCGTGACCACCCCTCCATCCTCTGGTTCGTCCGCATCTTCCCCCCTCTTGGCCTCCAAGAGGACGGCCTGCAGATCTACATCTCCAACCTCAGGAAGGTCATCGCCCTCAACGCTCATTTCAAGTTCGAGCACCTCATCGAGCTCGCCGACCAGCAGAGCGGCCACGCCTCCCCTAATCTGGGCCAGGATTGTTATGGATGGAGCTTAATTTCATCAAGAGGAAGCCCCAAATCAGAGTTCACGAAGGTGAAGCTCGTGGAAGGATGCAGAACGAAAGGGGAGACAACTTCCGTGCGGGTTCGTGGGTGTTACGAATGGAGACCTGGTCTGACGCAGCTATTTCGTGAGGAGGTTTGACAAAGGAAGGAATCAGTTTCTGTTTCGTATGGGGGCTCATGCTTGGATGCTAGAGACTTGAAGACACGTGGAAGTTTCAAACGGTTTTGGAGCTGATCGTGTGGAGGTTTTTGTGAGGGAGTTACGAACCTTTGAAAAGGAATGGAGGCTCTGTGAGGATCTCCGGGTGCAGTAGAGAAAAAGTTCTGTAATCTCTTAGTGAGATTATAAGAGTTTATGAGAGTGTGTTTTTCTGAGGGCTTGTACCTGATTCAACTCTTAGTGAAGCCTTGCAAATCCTGTGCCGCCGTGGACGTAGCCCAGTTTGGGTGAACCACGTAAAATCCTCGTCTCTCGCTATTTTTGGATTTTGGTTCCTATTATTATTCTGTTTTTTTTGCTGATTATATCGCAACTGCGTGCTTGGTCGTACTAATAGCGATCTTATTAGAGTAATATTTGTTGTATTCCCTATCAAATTGGTATCAGAGCCTGGTTTTCTTCATATTATTACGGTCGGACAAATCAACAAAGAGATGACAGAAGACAAGATCAAAATCGAGAAATTCAATGGTCACAATTTCGGATGGTGGAGGATGCAAATTGAGGACTACCTATATCAGAAGGATCTTTACCTTCCATTAGAGGGAAAGAAGCCGGATTCAATAAGCGACTCAAATTGGATGATTCTGGATAGGAAAGCCCTGGCCACGAGCAGATTGTCATTGACACCTCAAGTGGCGTATAATATTGCAAAGGAAAAGACCACCGTAGATATGATGACCGCTTTAACAAAGCTATATGAAAAACCTTCTACCTCAAACAAGATATTTCTCATGAAAAAGCTCTTCAATTTGAAGATGGCTGAGAATAGTTCAGTAACAGAGCATATGAACGAGTTCAACACGATGATTAATCAATTGGAGTCGGTCTCTATTGCTTTTGATGATTCATTCAGAGCTCTTCTTTTCTTATGTTCCTTGCCAGAGAGTTGGGACAATCTTGTGATGATAGTCAGCAATTCGGTATCAGATATCCTTACATTCAATGATGCAGTTAGTTGTATATTGAATGATGAGATGAGAAGAAAGGCTGTGGGTGGGACTTCTACAAGTACTGCACTCATGGTGGATACCAGTGGAAGATCACAGGAGAGGAAGAAGTCAGAGAAAGGCTGGTCCAAGAGTAGAGGAAAGTCCAAAGGGAGATTTTCCATGAAGTATTGGAACTGTGGGAAGAAAGGTCACATGAGCAAGGATTGTTGGGGTAAGAAGAAGGAAAAAGGTGCAGAGAGCAAGATAGAAGGTCAGGAAGCAAATGTTGTGAGTACTGTTGAGCGAAATTTTGAGGATGTGTGCCTGTCAGCCGGCGATGGGGAACACTCAGATATGTGGTTTGTAGACTCAAGGGCTTCTTACCATTGTAGCTCAAAGAGACACCTATTTTTGGATTTTGTCCAAGGAGATTTTGGTCATGTCACAGTTGGCAATGGACAGCAGTGCAGAATTATTGGTAGAGGAACAATTGTACTGAAGCCAGTGACAGGCAGAGAATTGAGACTTGCACAAGCCAGATACATCCCAGAGTTAAAGAAAAACCTAATTTCTACCAGTCAGCTTGATGTTGAGGGTTATGTATCCATTTTTGGTAATTCTCAGTGGAAAATTACTAAAGGGTCTATGGTTGTTGTCAAAGGGAAGCGGACAGGCACTCTCTACTTCTTGGCAGACAGTGAGAGTTCAGTTTCAGTGGCAGCAAGAGATATGGGTACAGTGACTACAATATGACACAGGAGGCTCGGTCATCTTAGTGAGAAGAACTTGAACATTCTACACAGGAGAGAGCTTCTACCTGGGCTAAAGAAGGTGAATCTATAGTTTTGTGAAGAGTGTATCTATGGTAAGCAGAAAGTAGTGAGTTTTCAGTTAGCAAGAACTCAGAAGAAGACTGAAAGACTGGAGTTGGTTCATTCAGATGTCTGGGGTTCAGCACTAGTAGCATCATATGCGGGCAATAAGTACTTTGTCATGTTTATAGATGATTTCAGCAGGAAAGTCTGGGTGTTTGCTATGAAGGAAAAGTCTGAGGTCTTTGGCATCTTCAAGAGATGGAGAGTCATGTGTGAAAGCCAGACTGGAGCAAGTCTCAAGTGTCTCAAGACAGATAACGGTGGTGAATACTGTAGCAGAGAGTTTGATGTCTACTGCGTAGAGCATGGAATCAGAAGGATTAAGACCGTCTCAGGGACACCAGAGCAGAATGGTGTGGCAGAAAGAATGAACATGACCATTCTTGAGAGAGAGAGGAGTATGAGGTTTGACTTAGGTCTACCTACATGTTTTTGGGTGGCAGTACTGGTCACCGCAGTGTATTTGATCAATAGGAGTCCATCTAGTGCATTGGATGGTGGGATTCCAGAGGAGGTTTGGATTGGAAAACCGGTAAAACTTTCTTTTCTTAAAGCATTTGGCTGCATTACTTATTCTCTGATTGAGAAAGAGAAGAAGAGTAAGTTAGACTCCAAGCCTACAAAGTGTGTTTTCATTGGATATGGTGGCGATGAGTATGGCTACAAGCTCTAAGATTTCTAGAACAATAAGATCATTCGGAGCAAGAATGTGGTATTTGATGAAGAGCATACTTACAAAGACAGGAAGGATGCAGTGGAAGAAAAGAAATAGGAGTTTATAGAACTCGATCCTGTCAGAGATGGAGAAATCCCCGAGTGCAAACTGAAGATGGAAACTCCGAGGATGTGGAGGAGGAAGATGTGGTTGAAACAGACAGCCATATGCATACACTGGTACCTCAGCCGATGTCCCCATAGTTGAGGAGGACCACGAGGGTTACCAGGCCATCACAGAGGTATTCTACTAATGATTATGTTTTGTACACAGATTCTGGAGAGCCAGAATGTTTTGTTGAAGCCATGCAGGATGAAGCTAAGGTCAAGTGGGAGTTTGCTATGAAAGAGGAGATGGACTCTTTAAAGCAAAATAAGACTTGGGATCTTATGAAGTTACCCATTGGCAAGAAAGCTCTATTCAACAAATGGGTGTACAAGATGAAGAATGAGGCCAATAGTACCAAGAGATACAAGGCAAGGTTAGTTGTCAAGGGTTATGCACAGAAAGAGGGAATTGACTTCAAGGAGATCTTTTCCCCAGTAGTCAAGATGACATCTATCAGGGTGATTCTGAGCATGGTAGCAGTGGAGGATCTTTATCTAGAGCAGCTAGATGTGAAGACAGCATTTCTTCATGGAGATTTGGAAGAGGAGTTGTACATGCACCAGCCAGAAGGTTTCCAGTTCAGAGGAAAGGATGACATGGTCTGCAGATTGAAGAAAAGTTTGTATGGTCTGAAGCAGGCTCCACGGCAATGGTACCTCAAGTTTGACAGTTTCATGCTAGAGAAAGGCTTCACCAGATGCCAGTCAGATCATTGTGTGTACTTTTAGAGGTACGTTACAAATGAGTTTATTTTTTTATCCTTATATGTGGATGATATGCTTGTAGCAGGTTCCAGTATGAGGAAGATAGAAGAGTTCAAGAAACTGATGGCAAAGAAGTTCTCAATGAAGGATTTGGGAGAGACGAAGCAGATTCTTGGCATGAGGATCAACAGAGATAGGAAGCAATGGAAGTTGTGGTTATCTCAGGAGGACTATGTAGAGAAGGTACTGAAGAGGTTCAATATGAAGAATACAAAGGTAGTGTCAACACCTTTGGCAGCACACTTCAAGCTCAGCAAGCAGTTGTGTCCAACAACTCAGAAGGCAAGGGATGAGATGATTAGAGTTCCATATGCCTCAGCTGTGGGAAGTCTAATGTATGTAATGGTTTGCACAAGACCGGATATCACACAAGCAGTGGGAGCAGTCAGTAGGTACATGCAGAATCTAAGCAAGGAGCACTGGAATGCAGTGAAGTGGATCTTAAGATATCTCAGGGGTACATCAACTTACAGTTTGTGCTATGGAGGTGATAGTCTTTAACTACATGGATTTGTAAATGCAGATCACTTTGGTGACAGAAACAGTGGGAGGAGCACCACTGGTTATATTTTCACTGTCGGTGATACAGCAGTGAGCTGGGTATCTCAGTTGCAGAAGATAGTGGCATTGTCAACTACAGAAGCTGAGTATGTGGCGATCACTGAAGCTAGTAAAGAGATGATCTGGTTACAGAGGTTGATGGAGGAGCTCGGCAAGGAGCATGAGTGTAATACATTATGGAGTGACAGCTAGATCACAGTTCACTTGGCAAGGAATCCAGCATTTCATGCAAGAACCAAGCACATTCAGCTTAGGTATCATTTCATACGCAGTGCGTTGGATGAGGAGCAGTTAAAGCTGGAGGAAATTGATGGAGCTAAAAACCCTGCAGATATGTTCACCAAGGTTGTGAGCAGAGACAAGTTGAGTCTCTATTGCAACTTGGTGAAGCTTTCCAAGAGATAGATCAGGAGAGCGCGGCATAGAGAAAGAAGGTAGATCTAAGATTGATATCATTAATCTCCAAGTGGGAGATTGTTATGGATGGAGCTTAATTTCATCAAGAGGAAGCCCTAAATAAGAGTTCATGAAGGTGAAGCTCATGGAAGGATGCAGAACGAAAGGGGAGACGACTTTCGTGCGGGTTCATGGGTGTTACGAATGGAGACCTGGTCTGACGCGGCTGTTTCATGAGGAGGTTTGACAAAGGAAGGAGTCGGTTGCTGTTTCATGTGGGGGCCCATGCCTGGACGCTAGAGACTTGAAGACACGTGGAAGTTTCAAACGGTTTTGGAGCTGATCGTGTGGAGGTTTTTGTGAGGGAGTTACGAACCTATGAAAAGGAATGGAGGCTTTGTGAAGATCTTCGGGTGCAGTAGAGAAAAAGTTTTGTAATCTCTTAGCGAGATTATAAGAGTTTCTGAGAGAGTGTGTTTTTTGAGGGCTTGTACCTGATTCAACTCTTAGTGAAGCCTTGCAGATCCTGTGCCGCCATGGAGATTATAAAAGTTCCTATTATTATTCTGTGTTTTTTTTTTTGCTGATTATATCGTAACTGCGTGCTTGGCCGTAATAATAGCGATCTTATTAGAGGAATATTTGTTGTATTCCCTATCAAGGATCAGGTCAATTTCATTGGCTGCCTCTCTAATCTCTTCAAAGACATTGTCCTCGCCGTTGAGGAGAATGACGAGGTCCTCCGGAGCCTCTGCGGCGAGGACGAGATTGTGTATGCCATCTGCGAGCTCCAGGAGGAGTGCGATTCTCGGGGAACCTAGATCTTGAAGAAATACATGGATTACAGGAAGCTCATCCGCCTTGCCTCCGAGATCAACTCCTACAGCAAGAACCTTCTCTCTGTCGGAGCCCCTGAGAGCCCTAATCCAAGGGAGGTGGAGATGTACCTGGAGGAGATTCTGGCACTGACACAGCTTGGGGAGGATTACATTGAATTCATGGCCTCCAAGATCCGGGGACTGGGGTCTGTCGACCCTCAGCTTGGACCGAGGGCCACCAAGGTCTTCAGAAGCGGAAGCTTCAACAGGGTGGTGCAGGATCTGATGGGGAAACAACAACACAGTAATAATAAATCATAATATGCAACGGATATATTCTCCCAACTTGCAAGAATCTATAATGAGCAATAACAAAAAATATGGCAGCAATTGAATATCACAAACACACAAGAGACACCAAGATTTTTAACGTGAAAAACCCCTCAAAGCAAGGGTAAAAACCATGGGTCATCCAGACCAAAGAAATAGCTCCACTATGATCAAATAAGGGTACAAGAGAGTCTCAAACAAGAACACAAATGAGTGCTCACAGCCAACCAAACAATAAAGCTAAAAAGCTTATAATATAGAACCAAGAAGTTTAACAAACCCAAAAATAGAGCTACTGTTCGATCTGAGTTTCTCACACCTCAGACCTTATTTCACCGATCCAATCGTTCAGAATGAAGAACCAGATGTTCCAAACCTGCTGTCAAAATTTTAGCCCGATCCACTGGTGAACGAATATGCAGTAGCAATTTTACGGTAGCTGCTCTGAGTATGTGCGGGAAGGGCTTCTTCTTCTCTTCTCTCTCGAATGGCAGCTCTTTTCTCTCTCAAAAAAAATTAACCCTAATATCATCCTAATATACTCACCACTGATTAGGGATTATTACCAAGTTAGATTCTTACCTAATCAGACTCACCACTGATTAGGGATTCTTACCAAGTTGGATTCTTACCTAATCAGACTCACCACTTAGACAAGTGTGACACAAAGTGGGCTTACACATTTGGGCCTTTTCTCTATATAGGAAGGGAGCCCAAACCCAACATTATCTCTCCCTCACAACTATGTGGAGATAACCGCCAAACTGGCGATCTCACAACAAGTTTCAAACTTCCCTCTTGGTAATGCTTTAGTCATCATATCAGCACCATTATTATTAGTATGAATTTTATCCAACTCCAATAGCTTAACATCCAAAACATCACGTATCCAATGATACCTCACATCAATATGTTTGAACCTTGAATGGAAAGTTGGATTCTTACCAAGATGGATAGCACTTTGACTGTCAATAAACAACAGATATTGGTTCTGAACAAAGCCTAGCTTCTGTAAGAATTTCTTCACCCATAGCAACTCCTTGCATGCTTCAATAATGGCTATGAACTCTGCCTCTGTAGATGACAATGCTACACACCTCTGCAACTTAGACTGCCAAGCCACAGCTCCCCCTGCAAATTTAATCATATAGCCTGAAGTGGACTTTCTGGAATCAATTTCTCCAGCCATATCTGAGTCTGAGTACCCCACCAATGTAGGCTCATCACCTCCAAAATAAAGCCTCATACCAGTTGTACCACGAAGATACCTTAAAATCCATTTCACTGCATTCCAATGCTCTCTACCTGGGTTTGAAAAAAATCTACTGACAGTACCAACAGCATGTGCTATGTCTGATCTTGTGCACACCATTGCATACATCAAACTACCCACAGCAGAAGCATAAGGAACCCGTTCCATATCTAATTTCTCAACTTCATTTGAAGGACTTTGTTTAGCACTCAATTTAAAATGAGTAGCAAGAGGAGTGCTTACAGCCTTAGCATTTTCCATCTGGAATCTTTGCAGCACCATTTCAATATAGTGTTCTTGTGACAGCCAAGGTTTCTTCTCCATTCTATCACGCATGATTCTTATACCAAGAATCTACTTAGCAGCTCCCATGTCCTTCATTGCAAATGACTTGCCCAACTGCTTCTTTAACCTGTCAATCCTAGAAATATTTTTCCCAACAATAAGCATGTCATCAACATACAATAACAGGATAATGAAGTCATCATCAGAAAACTTTTTAACAAAGACACAATGGTCAGAAGTAGTCTTCTTGTATCCTTGCTCACATATGAAAGACTCAAACTTCTTGTACCATTGCCTCGGAGCCTGCTTTAAATCGTATAGGCTATTTCTTAGCCTACACACATAGTCTTCCTTGCCTTCAACTTGAAAGCCATCAGGTTGCTTCATATAAATCTCTTCCTCCAAATCACCATGAAGGAAAGCAGTTTTCACATCCATTTTCTCTACCTTCAAATCAAGAGTAGCAGCCAAACTCAACACACTTCTAATAGAAGACATCATCACCACAGGTGAGAAAATCTCATTAAAATCAACACCCTTCCTCTGTCTGAAGCCTACCACTAATCTGGCTTTATACCTTGGAGATGCAGCATTACTATCATGTTTCACCCTGTAAATCCACCTATTTTCCAAGGCCCTCTAGCCTTTAGGCAACTTCACTAAATCATAAGTGTGATTGTCATGCAAAGATTGCATCTCATCTCGCGTTGCATCTAACCACTTTTGTTTTTCTTCACTCTCAATGGCCTCTTCTAAACACTCAGGTTCTCCCCCATCAGTCAAGGTCACATACTCATCAGATGAATACCTTGTAGATGGTTGTCTCTGCCTGTTAGACCTCCTGAGTTGACTTTGAGGTGTTCAGGAGCATAACTAGATTATCATCTTGTAACATCTCATGTTCCTCTTCAGCATCATTAGTTGGAACATCTAACTCATCTCCAAGTTGTTGATCATCAACATAATCGTGTTGCTCATCTTGTTGAACACTACTCTTAGCATTATCCAGATTGTGAATAGGCAACCGAAATGGATCAACATCAATCAGCTTATTACCTTTTTCGGGTGTAGTCTTCTCCACCTTATCAATGTCTTCAATGGTTTGGTCTTCCATGAACTCCACATCACGACTTCTAATAAGCTTTTTCTCAATAGGATCATAAAACCTGTAACCAAATTCATTTTGACCATAACCTATAAAGATGCACTGTCTCGTCTTAGCATCCAACTTGGATCTCTCATCCTTTGGAACATGCACAAATGCCTTGCAACCGAAGACTCGCAAATGATCATATCTAAAATTCTTGCCAAACCAAATTTTGTCTGGTGCCTTACTGTCCAAAGCAACTGTAGGACTAAGATTAATAACATGCACTGCCATGTACAGTGCCTCACCCCAAAAGTGTTTGGGCAATTTTGCTTCAGAGAGCATACACCTCACTCTCTCAATCAATGTCATATTCATCCTTTCTGATAAACCATTCAGCTGAGGAGTTTTAGGAGAAGTCTTTTCATGTGCAATACCCTGCTTCTTGCAATAGACATCAAAGGGTCCACAATACTCACCACCATTGTTAGTACGAATACATTTTAGCTTTTTGCCTAACTGCCTCTCAACTAAAGCCTGAAACTGTTTGAACTTCTCCAACACCTGGTCTTTTGTCTTCAATACATAGACCCATAGTTTCCTGGAACAATCATCAATAAAGGTAACAAAATAAAGTGCACCACTAAAGAATTTTACCTTCAATGGACCACAAACATCAGAATGCACCAATTCAAGCAACTCTGACTTCCTTGAGGGAGGATGCTTCTTAAAGGATACTCTATTTTGTTTACCAGCCATGCAATGAGAACACTTCTCCAACTTTGCACTCTTCAATCCTAGAAGCACATCCTTTTTAGCTAAGCAGTTCAGCTCTTTTTCACTGATATGACTAAGCCTTCGGTGCCACAAAGATGCCTCCATATCCATGACATTCACACTGTCTTTAGTAACCAAAGCTTTTGTCCAATACAGTTTAGAAATTTTCTCCCCTCTAGCCATAACCAAGTTACCTTTGGTGAGTTTCCACTTTCTATAACCAAAGTGATTATCATAACCACCATCATCAAGCGTCTGCACATAAATCAAATTAAAGTGAACATCCGGAGCATGTTTGACTCCTCGAAGTAGCAGCTGCATTCCCATGTTGGTTTGCAGGCAAACATCATCAATATCAATCACCTTAGACACATCATCATTACCCATCTTTAACACTCCAAAGTCACCAGAAGTGTAAGATGTGAAGAACTCTTTCCTTGGTGTAATATGCAATGTAGCGCCACTATCAATTATCCATATGCTCTCATCTGATACAAGATTAACTGACTCATAGTCACAGAGAATAATAAGATCATCACCGGTAGCAGTGGTAACACGATCATCATCATCACGATCCTTCTTTTTCTGCTTATCCTTCTTGCTTTGTTTCTTCCTTTTCCTCAGAAAATAATTCTTCTGTATGTGCCCTGTTTTGTGACAATAATGGCACTCCACATTCTTGTATCTTGACTTGGACTTGCTTCTGCTCTTCTCTTTACCACCCTTTGGTTCTTTTCTCTGACTTCTCCCCCTATTTTCAGTGACAAGCATCTCGGACTGAGATAAAGTACCCCGTGCCTTCCTTCTCATCTCATCATTAAGAGCACTACCCTTTGCCATTTGCAAAGTAACAATACCATTAGGGGCTGAGTTTGTAACTGAAACCCGAAATGTCTTCTAAGACTCTGGTAGAGTATTCAATAGCCATAGTCCCAACACTTCATCATCAAACTTGATACCCATTCCTGACAATTGATCTAGGAGCCCTTGAAATTCATTCAAGTGATCTAAAATAGAAGTCCCCTCCTTGTACCTCAAATTTATCAGAGAATTCAATAAATATAATTTATTATTCCTTGATTTAGAGGCATACAATGATTCAATATTCTCCCACAAGGCTCTAGCATGTATCGCATTAGCAATGTGATTATAAACATTATCTTCTACATACTGCCGAATAAAACTACAAACCTGCTGATGTTGAAATTCTGATTCCTCATCAGACTTGGAATCCGGCTTCTTAGTAGCAAACACAAGAAAATGCAAATTATTCACAAATAGCAAATCCTTCATTTTGCCTTTCCACAAATGATAATTAGTGCATTCAAACAAACTATCTTATTTGTATTTGCCTCCATCATTCAAGCAAGTCAAATAGCCCAAACCAAAGAGCTCTGATACCACTCTGATGGGGAAACAACAACACAGTAATAACAAATCACAATATGCAACGGATATATTCCCCCAACTTGCAAGAATCTATGAGGAGCAATAACAAAAAATATGGCAGCAATTGAATATCACAAACACACAAGAAACACCAAGATTTTTAACGTGAAAAACCCCTCAAAGCAAGGGTAAAAACCACGGGTCGTCCAGACCAAAGAAATAGCTCCACTATGATCAAATAAGGGTACAAGAGAGTCTCAAATAAGAACACAAATGAGTGTTTACAGCCAACCAAATAATAAAGCTAAAAAGCTTACAACAGAGAACCAAGAAGTTTAACAAACCCAAAAATAGAGCTATTGTCCGACCTGAGTTTCTCGTACCTTAGACCTTTTTTCACCGATCCAACCGTTCCGAATGAAGAACCAGATGTTCCAAACCTGCTGTCAAAAATTCAGCCCGATCCAACGGTAAACGAATATGCAGTAGCAATTTTACGGTGGCTGCTCTGAGTATATGCGGGAAGGGCTTCTTCTTCTCTTCTCTCTCAAATAACGGCTCTCTTCTCTCTCTCAAAAAATTAACCCTAATATCACCCTAATAGACTCACCACTGATTAGGGATTCTTACCAAGTTGGATTCTTACCTAATCAAACTCACCACCGATTAGGGATTCTTACCAAGTTGGATTCTTATCTAATCAGACTCACCACTGATTAGGGATTCTTACCTAATCAGACTCACCACTTAGACAAGTGTGACACAAAGTGGGCTTACACATTTGGGCCTTTTCTCCACATAGGAAGGGAGCCCAAATCCAACTGGATCTTACCAGTTTCTATGTGATCCTGGAGGAGTTCCTTATGGTGGAGAACATGAGGAAGGCGATCAATATCGATGAAGCCATCCCTGAGAGCCTCACGACCTCGATGGTGGATGATGTGTTCTATGTACTGCAGAGCTGTTGCCGGAGGGCAATCTCAACCTCAAGCATCAATTCAGTGTTTGCAGTGCTGAGTGGAGCAATGAACCTGCTGAACAATGAGTACCAGGAGGCGCTGCAGCAGAAGATGAGGGAACCAAACCTGGGAGCCAAGATGTTCTTGGGGGTGTTGGGGTGCACAAGACTGGGACAGATATTGTCACTGCTTTGAACAATATGGATGTGAGCGCAGAGTATGTTCTGAAGCTCAGGCATGAAATTGAGGAGCAGTGTGCCGAGGTAAGTCTGGCATCCTTTTATTGACAGCCTTCTTCTTTCTTAATTTTTGTTTTTAGTTATGTGTTATGCACTCACATAGAATTGGAGAAGATTTAGATAAGGCATAGTTAAAATAGATCAATAAAGTTGGTAGACATCACTTGCTTTAGCGATGGCTTCTTATCCCTATTGTTGAGAGTTAGACAAGCTGTGAATTTCTAGCTCCATATTGTTATATGTAAGCAAGAAAATTTTAAGTTGCACTGCATAAGAAGATTTAACAGCCTTTGTTGAGGATCACAAGTCTTGGTAGCAAAGCAGTGCCATTGTAATTGAGTTTCTAGGGTTCGCAGTTGCTCTACAAAAGATGGTAACATCAAGGTATATAATCCTCAATGTTTTTCTGATGGAATTAGCCGTTCAAGAATATAGATAAAAATCTATGAAAGATTGTAAATTGGTGTTATGTTATCCATAAACCACAATGATGGCCATCAAACCTTTGCACTTATTAGATGGAGTTGGTTTGTCATCCTTATTGACTAATTGTTCCTATCATCAGCCACCTCCACGGTCATTTATAAGTTCTTTAAATAATTTGTCACTTTTATGCATGTTAACTTATCTTCCTTGCTTGTTTCTCGAGCCCTACTACTAGCCTGAGCACCTGCAGACAAAGATGTCCTTAGATTCCATTACTTTGGTCCATCATAAATGCATTGGTTTCCCATCACTTTGTCCTCATCGATGTAACTCCACCATCTCCTTGTTTGCCATGCTATCTTACTATTAGTTTTCCTACTGTACTTTACTTTTTTTCTAATTCCCTAATATTGTGAGCCATATGACACTGCAAACCTTGTTGCCTTATTCACAAATTTACTGCTGGGTTTCCAAGGCTTGCATCAAGAGCACACATGCCTAGAAGCACCTTGTCACTTAATCGATCTAGCTTTAATTTTACTAGATATATTCTGACTGTTTCTCAATTGTTTCATGTAATAGATTCAATATAATAACACCAACTATGCTATGGGCTCTCTTTGCTACTAAAACTAACTTTGATCTCATTTTCATTTTTTGTATCATTTCAACATTGTATTCTATATAATAAATCTCTTCTACTTACTTTCACGATGTTAACATTAAACTCTTTTCTCCATCATTCCTGATTATCTTGAGGATTCTACGTGATCTTTGGCAGTGAATTGTTAGGCCATTTCTAGAACAAGATGCGAAGAAGAGAAATAAAAGGGAAATAAAGAAAATGCTTCTTTGTATCATTATATCATAGCAAATATTGCCCCTCTTTATATCTTGAGCTTCCAATGATGAAAAGTCCCTGATTAAATGGCTGACCCTTCAAAATTAGTAAGCTGAGCTGTATGGCACCCTTTTGCTCCCAATTACTTTATATGGTCATGTTACTTCTTTTAAGTTGTTGGACCCATGTCACAATCAATCACTCATAGTATTATCCTTTCTTCAGGTGGATAGCTCCTCACACTTCATATTTGAGTAATTAAGTTTTATAGGTCCATCATTACTTCATGATGGGATGAAGTCAATTATAAAATTCGGCCTTATAAGACAAAGCCTGTAATAAAGGTTGAGAACTTGATTTTGCAAAATAATTGCAAAATAAAACCATTAACTGTAGAGGGATCATCAAATGCTCATAACTCATTGTGGCATTGCCTTTATTAAGATTGTAATTCCATCGTAATGTGTAGGTTTATGGTTATGGGATATAATGAGGGTGTGAAGGTTCATTGTTCCATATGCAGGGGAGTGGCATGCAATCACCTACTCTGTTCATCATAAGAAATAGGAATAGAGATTTAACAAAGACAAAGGTCTAGTGAAAGAGCTCTGAAATCAAGAACAGGTTTCGCTTATTGAAAGAAACAAAGTCAAAGAACAACCATCAAAGGAGACAAATTAAATTTGCTGAACTAAGGAAACTTTAATCATCATATATGGTCATGAAAGAACGATGTTGAAACGCTTTTTTCTTGTCAGTAGACGATGCAAATTATAATATCAAATTTAAGCTTGCAATGATCATTGTCACCATTCAAGACTTTGTCCTGTCAAAATGGAGCCATTTGTGGAGCACAAGTCAGTCTCGGGAGACACTATGAAAGGATTCAGCAAATTTTACTAGAGAGCTATAACTAACGTTGACTCTCTAAGAATTGTTGTTGAAATACTAGCCAGTGCAACTTTGCTGTAGGAAAACTGTGTAATAAAAAGCAAGGTCGGGCTCTCTGATTAATGTAGAAAGCCCACTAAAAGATATAAAGCAGATCTTAACTGCATTAAAACTGAATTTGTAATTTGGGATTTTAACCAATTCGTGAAATATGGCTGTGTTCCATGTGTTATCTTTTTCATTTTAGTTCTTTCCTTTTGTCCTTCAGTCTTTCATATTTAATCGCATGACAATCCAGGAAAATTGTGCAAATAGTTTGTAAGTATTTTATTTTATTTTTGATGAGAAGTAAGTTAATTTTCTTTTCTTTTCTTTCTTTAGAAAAACCTATCAGACAAGGATGATCTTCATCTTTGTTTGCTAAAAGGAGGAACAATTGTGGATGCTTCTCACATGTACTTGCAAGAGAATGGATTTTAATGTCACATAGATTTAATGGATAAAATAACGAAGTATCACTACCATAACCAACAAGTTTCGTTCCATTTCTTAATGACTAGCTATAATATGAGTCATCAGGGGATTTCTGAATGTTAATAGAATGGCATGTGGAGTTGAGTGATTTTATTCAGGTGTAACCAGCCAAGCTGTAATGTCTGTGATTCTCAAGATGAAACAAGGCATTAAAATGATGAACTAATACCTAGTATCCTTTTTTAAATTTTTACATGCTTGTGCTGAGGTTGATGTGTATATCTTATGGAAAGGATTAAATGTGTCTTTCCAAAAAAGTTTTGGTGAGTTCCCAAAGCTAGTCATGGCTAACAAATTAAAGATTATCAAGTGGAAAGTTTATAAATTGTCGATAAATATAAGACCTCAAAAATTATGCTTCCAACATTTATGGTGAAAGGCAGGATTGTTTAGATTAGTACAAAGAATTCTTAGTGTTTGCTGATGGTTCTCAACATATGATTTCAAGAAATTAGAGAAAGGTGACTACTTTCTCAGCCCTTCATCTTTTTAGTGATTGATGATACATTTCAAGGATTAATGAGGAGGGAGCTGAAATCAGCAAGAATAGGTGACATGACTCAGCCATGCCATTAATTTCTCGAGAGAACCTCAGGGCTTGAATTGTTAGGTAAAGAATATGATGGAGGGGTCTTAGCAAAATGGAAGAAAGTTAAAATACTATTTACTTTAATAGAACATATCCCTGGAACAGAAACAATACAATATTTCTCCTTGGACAATTATAGAATAGAATAGTTCCTTTTTATTTATGTTGAAGGATGGGAAAAGAAATTGACATTGGTAGTTTAGGATAAGAAAATGGTGGTAACCTTGGTAACACCACTCTCCAGACTATCCTTTCCCTAGTTGGGATAACCCATTCACTAAGGAAAGAAGGTGCCACTTCATGAGAATTGGCAAGTATCTGCAATGTACAAGGGTGAGGTCTGGCATTGATATTGTAAAGGATTTGATCACTTCCCACATTAAGGGCTTGATCACATTTTACAAGATGGTAGTGTGGACCAGGAGATAGCTGGGTCCAGTTTTCATGAAAAATTTTCAAGTGTTATGAGAATTGAAGGCTGAATGACATGAAACAACTCATGAGTTGGGAGCATTTATATATATTTATTTGTTTAACGTACTGTCAGCTCAATTTTGAAATAATTTGAAGATTGTATCCTTCGATCAACAACAAAAAAAAAAAAAAAAAAAAAAAAAAAGAAAAATTGAAGACCATCTCCTAGACCTGCCTTAAGGTTCTTTATCTGAAAGACAATAAATCTCTTAGCACCGGGTGATGGTAGCAATATGGGTATTTTCAATTCTAATATGGTATATTATCTAGTTTCTGCTCCAATTATATTATGCAGGTCTGTGTTTCCTAGGCAAAAGAATGGATTTCTGTTCTTCCATGTCATTTGAAATATGAACTATTATTTAATGTCAACAATTTAGGGCCTGTCTGGCAACATCCCTGCCAAATGTGGTAATGTGGTAGGGCTAATGGGAAGAGAGTGTGGAAGGGAGAAGAGGGTAAGAGAGCAGGAGAGGAGAGGTAGATGGAAGGGGTGGTCGCAGGGCTGATCCCAGCTAGATTATGAAAGGGATTACTTGGCCACACCCGCTTTTATGTCGCTTCGAATGTTTTTTTTTTTTCCTAGCTGATAACTTCTGATGGGACATAAATGTAAATTGAAACTTTGGGTGCTGTGGAGAGAGACAGGAAAGGGGTTGAAAGAGGCTGTTGATCCTGTACTTCCAAGGTTTCTGTCAAGTTAATAACCACATGGGCATCCCTCTAACATGCCATTATATATCTTCTCTCCATGTTCTGTGTATATCATGTGGGGCATCCAAACACCTCTCAATAGCATAGCTGGTGTACAAAAAGAAAAGAAAAAACTAGAGTTAATTGTTGCTTATACAAGGAAATAATGGATGGAATAGAGCTGTCATAGTAATCTTGTATTGCTGTCTCCTATTGGGATTCATCTTGCAAAACAAGGCCATAGATTGTGTTTGTGCATGTGAATACTTGCAAACGTAAATTTTAGACTGCACGAGAACTCCATGAGTCTACAACTCAACTCATCTAAGCCTTTTTCCCAACTACATGGGATCAACACGAGAACTCCATGAATGTATCTGTTATTTACTTTGTTGTTATTGTTATTGGTGCTTTCTCTTGATTTAGTTGACAAAAAAGAACTGTGTGTGTGGATACACGCATGTACGTGTGTTGTAGATGCACCATGCGCATGTTTGTGTGCATGAGTGCATGCTTGGATTTTGCTCATCTTATTAGGAAAATGATATGCTGTCAACAACCATTTCTTGCCTTGAATTTCAGAGGATTGAACTCATATACCGCCCTGTATATGTAAATTTTTTGTGGTTCAGAATGTTTAACAATGCCTATTTATCATTCAGAAAAAAAGTCCTGCCTGATGCTTTTACCCTTTTACTAGAACATGCCTATGATACAGTTGATCAAGCAATTTGTCCTCTCTGTTCTATCTTTCCGGAATTCATTCAATTCTTATGTGCTAACATTCTTCATACCAAGTTGTTTCTTCATACATGTTGATAGTTATAATATTGACGTTTCATTGTGCGTCAGGTGTTTCCAGCACCAGCTGATAGAGAAAAGGTGAAATCCTGTTTGCCAGAGCTAAGTGAGTTAAACAGGTCTTGACTGCTGGAATGGAGCAGCTGGTAGCAACCGTGTCACCCCGAATCCGTCCAGTGCTGGATACTGTGGCAACCATCAGCTATGAGCATAATGATGCAGAGCATGAGGAAAATGAGGTAAACGACCCTTGGGTACAAAAGCTGCTTCATGCGGTGGAGACCAATATGGTGTGGTTACAGCCAGCGATGACATCAACCAATATGGTGTGGTTACAGACAAATTTGCCCGACTCTCTCAGATGACAACCATTCTAAACTTCGAAAGGGTGTCTGAGATTTTGGACTTCTGGGGAGAGAATGCAGGACACATGACATGGTTACTCACTCCTGCCAAGGTGAGAAGACTGTTGGGCCTTCGAATCGACTTTAAATCTGAAGCAATTGCTTCTCTGAGGTTATAAATTCATAGTTTTATCTGCATTTTCTTTTATCGTTTTTCTTTTGATTTTATGTTCATTTATTTTACTCAAGTGGAAGAGATGTAGTACAGCAAAAGGGATTTGTTGAGGGATAAAATCGTTGCGTATCATATCATGCACATGGCTAAGGCTAGCCTTGTTTTCTACTCGCTATGCGACTCCCGTCAGAGATAAGTCAGCCTCGGTAGGTCGGAGTGCCCTAGCCCCCACCGAGCCAAGAGTTCCCAAGGCGCGAGCTATTGTCTATCATTTTTCGGTCCCTCGAGCCAAGCTATCGTCTCTCGGCCCTCGAGCCGAGCTATCGTCTCTCGGTCCCCTTTGGCCGAGCTATCGTCTCTCGGCCCCTCGAGCCGAGCTATCGTCTCTCGGTCCCCTTGGCAGAGCTATCGTCTCTCGGTCCCTTTGGTCGAGCTATCGTCCATCGTCTCTCGGCCCTCGAGCCGAGCTATCGTCTCTCGGTCCCCTTTGGCCGAGCTATCGTCTCTCGGTCCCTTCGGCCGAGTTATCGTCCATCGTCTCTTGGTCCTAACCGAGCCATCCCATCATCCGACCTTTCTAGCCGATCTTTTCTATCACTTGGCACAGCTCGAGCAATACCTGCACCTCTACGGAATTCGACGTGGAAAGGCTTAAAATACTGAGATTTCAAACAGGAATCATATCTGAAAGTGGCCTAGAGCCCTGGGCCTATGCCCCCACCAAATCTCGAGATGTCAACAAGCTCTCCTAGCCGTCGATCCACTAACTAACCCGATACGAATCCTACCGATCCCATAACAAACTGGATTCAGATCTCAATGGCCTTCGGACCCACGACGCTCTCAAACAACCAGGTGATCCTCTATAAATACCACAGCCTCAGATCCCCTTAGGTACACCATCTCTTATGCGCACACTCGCTCACTGCCTTTGTTTTCCGCCATTATCGCTCTGCTCCGAGCCCTGGGAGAGACTCTTCAGTGAGAGCCTTCTCCTCATTTTGTTGAATGTCGATCTCCACTGACTTGAGCGTCGGAGGGTCTTCCACAGAGGGCCACCCCCAACGTCCCTCCGTGTGGACTTCTTTTGCAGGTCCGCCCTCCCTTCCGAGATCGACCGCGCCCGAGTCGGAGGACGGATCCCGGCGGCAACAGATTGGCGCTAGAGGAAGGGCCTCAAGTCCCATTAAAACTTGAAGAAAGGAGACAAGGATCTAAATCCGGAGAAGAACCTCTCCCATGGCCAACCGGAGGAGAGCAACCTCTGAAGCCCAAGATCAGGTCGCTTCCCAGAGGCCTGATCCGACTGGCGCTACAGCGCCGCAACCTCCACCGGTCGAACTCCGTCGCCGCCTATCCCGGTGACCCAGGACCAGTTCGCTACGCTGGTCCAACAGGTCCAGGCCCTACCCACCTGGTACAGGAGCGTCTTGTAGCTCCTCCTGCTTCGCTCCTCAGAAGGAGACGGCGCCTTCTTCGCCGGCGACCTCCTCCTCCATCCGCATGAATCAGCGGACCCCCACATCGCCCCAGGGGGGACAAACCAGTCCCCCGAGCCGGTTATGATAGAGATCTCCCAGATCTCGGCGAGCCCGCTCCCTCTCCCCGGACATCTCACCATGATTCACGCCATCCGTTCTCTCACGCCCAGCCTCCTCTAACCCTGAGAGGAGATCCGCCGTCAGATCCAGGAGATGCATCAGGAGCTGACGCCGCCAAGCAGACCCATCTGTCCCAGCCCAAAGGCGGAGCAGGGCATCCCTTTCTCTAAGGGGATCATGGAGGAAGTGATTCCCTCCCATGTCAAGCTGCCAGCCGTCGAGCCCTATCACGGCTCCACTGACCCGGACGACCATCTCAGTAGCTTCCGTCAATAATGATGTTCCACGGAGCATCTGATGCGATCCTCTGCCGGCCTTCCCATCCACCCTCAGAGGATCCGCCCGAACCTGGTTCAATGCATTGAAGCCAGGTTCCATTGATTCATTCGACGAGCTGAGCCACCTTTTATTGGCCAGTTCGTCAGCAGCCGCCGCCACCGACGAAGATCCGACTCCCTCTCCGAAGTCAAGCAGAGAGAGGGGGAGTCCCTGAGGAATTATCTTCGTTTTCAACAAGGCCATGTTAGAGGTGGACCACCTTAATCATGAGGTGGCCATGTCCGCCCTGGCAGGGGGAGTTCGAAGGAGAGCGACTTCTACCTGGCTATGGAGGTCAGCTACCCCCAGCCTATCTGATATGATGGCCCTTGCGGACAATATGCTAGGGTCGAGGAGTCGCGGAGAATTGCCCGCGCTGAGCAACGAAGAAGCAGGAGCCCAAGGGCCCGACAGGCACCGCCCTGCCCGTCGGCCAAGTCCGCCTCGCCGCCAAGAGTCCCTCCGCCGCCGCCAAGGAATCGCTCCCGGAGTCCTCCCTAGGCGATTCGATCGCTATACTCCGCTGACTGTGCCCCGGGCGAATCCTCATGGAGATAGAGCGCCAACTTCCCGACCTCCTCTCCGAGGGAACCCGACCCGGAGAGATCCCGCCAAGTACTGCCGCTACCATAGGGAGCATGGCCATGACACTGAAGAATGCTGGCAGCTGAAGAATGAGATAGAGAGGCTGATTCCGGGGACTGGATCAGTTCAGAGGGCCCCCGAGCAAGACAAGGAGGTGATCGTCAGCCTGAGCTCCAACAACCTCCTCCTCCTCCAAATCCGCCCGTGTTGGCCGCATCAACATGATTGAAGAGGCCGGCGGAGAGGGGGAGGGGATGAGGAACCGGTGCCAAAGAAAGGCAAACCATGAACTCTCCTTTCTCCGATGATGATCTTCTGGGGATACAGTTCCCCACGATGACGCACTAGTTGTATCCCTTAATTTGAACAATTATGATGTAAGCCGAATCCTCGTTGATAGTGGAAGCTCGGTAAATGTTTTGTACCTTGATGTGTTTGCCAGGATGAAATTGCTCATGGAAAACCTTCGAGCCGTGGATTCCACCCTGATGGGATTCACCGGCGACGTCATTATCCCGAAAGGAATCGTCACCTGACGGTCCGTGCGGGAACCTGGCCCCTTGTGGCCATTGTATGACCGATTTCCTAGTGACCGACCTCGGTCCCCATACAATGCCATATTCGGCAGGCCTGGCTTGATGTCTCTCAATGTCTCCATCCCGCATCTTGTTATGAAGTTCCCCACCGAGCGAGGAGTTGGAGTAGTTCGGGGAAGTCAAGCCATGGCTCGGCAATGTTTCGTCACGAGCCTTCAGTCCAGAATGCCCGAGGTTGACGGGCTAGACGCTCGCGAGGATTTCGCCGAGCAACGAGGAGAACCAGCCGAAGAGCTGGAGGAAGTACCACTGGACGAAGCTCGGCCCGACCGAACCATAAGGATCGGGTCGCTACTGAAAGGGAAGCCTCGGCGGAGCTTGATCAGATTCCTCCAAAGCAATGCGACATCTTCGCCTGGACCGCCTCCGACATGCCAGGATTAGTCCGAGGTCCTCGTCCACCATCTCAATGTGGACGAGATGCACCCTGTTAAGCAGAAGAAGAGAAGCTTCGCCCCAGAGCGGCAAAAAGCCATTGAAGAAGAGGTCGACAAACTCATCAAGGCCAACTTCATTCGAGAGGTAAATTACCCGAGCTGGCTGTCAAATGTTGTCATGGTGAAGAAAGTCGAACGGCAAATGGAGGATCTGCATCGACTTCACCGACCTCAACAAAGCATGCCCGAAGGACAGCTTCCCTCTCCCCTCGGATCGACCAGCTCGTGGATGCCACTCAGGCCACCAGATGCTGTCATTCATGGACGCCTATTCAGGCTACAATCAGATCCGGATGGCCCCGAGGATGAAGAAAAGACCACCTTCATAACCGACCGAGGTACCTATTGTTACCGAGTTATGCCTTTCGGTCTTAAGAATGCAGGGCCACCTACCAAAGGCTGGTAACAAGGTGTTCAAGGAGCAAATCGGCCGGAACATGGAGGTATACGTGGATGACATGCTGGTCAAAAGCAAGGAAGCGCCCAGCATATTGAGGACCTCTCGGAGAGCTTTGCAACGCTGCGCAAAGTATGGGATGAAGCTCAACCCGACCAAGTGCGCCTTCGGCGTCAACTCGGGAAGTTCCTCGGCTTCATGGTCTCCCAGCGAGGCATCGAAGCTAACCCCAGAAGATTCAAGCTCTCCAACAAATGGCGCCCCCGCATCTATTAAAGAGGTCCAGCGCCTGACCGGGAGGATAGCGGCCCTCAACCGCTTCGTAGCTCGGTCGGCCGAGAGATGCCTCCCCTTCTTCAAAAGCTCTCCGATCGGCCAAAGAACTTCCAATGGACTCCTGAATGCCAAAAATCATTTGAAGATCTCAAGAAGTACCTCGGCTCACCCCTCTCCTCAGCAGTCCAAATCCGGGAGAGATGCTATTTTTGTACCTGGCCGTTTCGGAAGGCGCAATTGCTCGGTGCTGGTCAAGAAGAGAAGAAGACCCAAAAGCCGATCTACTATGTCAGCAGGCTGCTCCACGACGCGGAGACGAGGTACACCCAGGATTGAGAAGATAGTGTTGGCCTTGATAACCTCAGTTCGGAAGCTGCGACCATATTTCCAAGCACATTCTGTAACGGTCCTGACGACCAACCCATCAAGGCAGTGGTCCACCGTCCCGAGACATCGGGAAAAATGACCAAATGGGCCGTCGAGCTAAGCGAGCATGACATACATTATCAGCCTCGTCCGGCCATCAAAGCCAAGTTCTAGCCGACTTCCTCCTTGAGTGCACCATCCCGGAAGATGGCTCCCCCAGACTCCTCCGAAGATCCAAAGTTGAGCGCCCGGTTGCTTCACGTCGATGGTCGTCCAACGCCCATGGCTCCGGTGCGGGTTTAGTTCCTCACCAGCCCAGAGGGGATGACCTTCGAGTATGGCGTCCGATTCTCCTTCCCAGCCTCCAACAACGAAGCCGAGTATGAAGCTCTGTTAGCCGGTCTCCGATCGCCCGTGATCTGAAAGTGAAAAGCTAAATGCCTTCACCGACTCTCAGCTGGTAGCTGGCCATGTGCGGGGAGTTTGAAGCCCGGAAGCCAAATATTCGGTATCTCCAAGAGGTGCGAAACCTACTCTCTCACTTTCTGAATTTGAAATTATTCAGATTCCCCAGATCTGAAAATGCCCGTGCCGACCTACTCTCCGATTGGCAACTGCGGAGACGATGGATTCAACAAAAGTTCCCCTGGAGAATCCTGGAAAGCCGAGCATCACGGAGGCGACCGGTGATGCAATTGAGGCCGAACCATCCTGGTTCGACCCTATCCTGAAGTATCTTAAAGAAGGGTCACTCCCAGCCGACCGAAGGGAAGCAAGGAAGCTGAGACTGCAGGCACCCACTATGTGCTGATCGATGACCAGCTTATAAGCGGTCCTTTTCCATGCCGCTGCTCAGATGCCTCCGCCCATCTGAAGCGGATTATGCTCTTCGGGAGGTACATGAAGGATTTGCGGCAACCATCTGGGAAGCCGTCCCTATGCCATAAGGTGCTTCGCCAAGGCTATTACTGGCCGACCATGCAGAAAGGATGCCGACGATCTCGTCCGAGCCTGTGACCCTGCCAGAGGCACTCCAACATCCAGAGGCTCCCTTCCGCCAGCTGGTTCCCTATTTCCTCCGCTTGGCCCTTTGCCTAAGTGGGGGATGGACATCCTCGGCCCTTTTCCCTTCGCCACTGGACAGAGGAATTCTTATTTGTCGCCATTGACTACTTCACTAAGTGGGTTGAAGCGGAAGCAGTTGCCCAAATCACGAAGCTCGGGCCAGGGATTTCGTGTGGAGGTCCATCATTTGCCGTTTGGCCTCCCGCACACCATAATCACCGACAATGGCAAGCAGTTTGACAATCCCAAATTTGAGAGTTCTGCAAGGAGCATGGCATTCGTCATCGCCTCACCTCGGTCGGGCATCCGCAAGCTAATGGAGAAGCCGAGGTAACAACAGGACCCTCCTTCAAGGGATTAAAGCCCGCTCTCCAGAGCCCGAGGCAGATGGGCGGATGAGCTTCATCATGTCTTGTGGGCCTACCGCACCACTCAAGAATCCCACGGCGAGACCCCATTCCGAATGGCCTTTCGGCATGGAAGCCGTCATCCCTGTGGAGATAGGCCTCCCTCTCCGGGTGGAAAGCTACTCAGAAGAGGCTAGCAACGAGCAACTCCGCACCAACCTCGACTTGGTGGAAGAGATCAGAGAGAAGGCCCGGAATTAGAATGGCCGCTATCAACAAAGGTGGCCCGCTACCATGCCTCCAGAGTCAAGGGAAACCTTCTCGCCGGCGACCTTGTCCTCCGGAAAACATCTGTCTCCAAACCGCTGGAGCAAGGAAAGCTCTCGCCGAACTGGGAAGGCCCCTACCAAGTAGCAAAAGTCATCGGACCTGGCACCTACAAGCTCCAGGATCTAAGCGGAAAATCCATTCCCTGGACGTAGAACTCGGACAATCTCCTCATATACTATCGGTAGGGTATGCCTTTTTGACTTGCCCCATTTATAACTTTGGCATAGTATTCCTATTATCTACGACATGGTCGCTTCTTTGAAAAACTGTAATGAGAAATGGATACCTCTAGCTCACTCTCGGCACAACCGAGCTATTTCTCCGAGCTTTCAATTACATCTCCGAACCTCGGCTGGTTCAAGCCTTACTCTATAAAGACTCAAAATGGCCGAGCGCCCCAGTATGATTAAGAGCCGAACAATCTCCAAAGCTTAGCTCGGATTCGGGCCGCTTACAATCCCCGGCCGACCTAGGCAATCTCCAAAGTTTCATTCGGATTCGGGCCACTTACAAGCCCCGGCCGACCTAAGCGATCTCCAAAGTTTTGTTCGAATTCGGGCCGCTTACAAGCCCCGGCCGACCTATGCGATCTCCAAAGTTTCGTTCGGATTTGGACAGCTTACAAGCCCCAGCCGACCTATGCAATCTTCAAAGTTTCGTTCGGATTCGGGCAGCTTACAAGCCCCGGCCGACCTACGCAACCTCCAAAGTTTCGTTCGGATTCAGGCCACTTACAAGCCCTGGCCGACCTACGCAATCTCCAAAGTTTCATTCGGATTCGGGCCGCTTACAAGCCCAGCCGACCTATGCGATCTCCGAAACTTAGCTCGAATTCGGGCAGCTTACAAGCCCCGGCCGACTTATGCGATCTCCAAAGTTTCGTTCAGATTCGGACAGCTTTCAAGCCCAACCGACCCGTCGGTCTCCAAAACGCAGAACATGGTTCGATGGAGACAAACATCTTGAGGACGATAGCGAAAATAGAAGTTGCCAAAAAACCTCCCTTTATTTATCATAAAAGAAACAACAAAGAGGAAACGAAAAGACAAAAAGAACCCTCACAAGGGCTTATCGTCTTTCCCAGGAGCCGCCGAGCCCTCCTCGCGCCGAGCCAACTCGGCGACCTGCTGGCGAAGGGATGCTATTTCCCCTTCTTGCTGGCTGATAACATGGCGAAGGAGCTCGACCTCCCTCGTCGAAACGGCCAAATATCGCTCGGCTGTTCTCTGAAGCTGCTCATGGCTCGCTAATGCCGACGCCAGAACTATTCCATTGACAGTCATTACAACACGGCTCCCCGAGAGTCCCTGCGGCCGTTAGCGCCGCCGTTCGGCCCTTGGGTCGATCGCCTTTCGCCACCGGAGGCCATATCCACACTCGAGAATCGTGAGAAGACTAGCTGAAAGGATGACCGGCATAAGCATCCCTCTGATCCATATTTAAACCACTCTTGGCGAGTATCTCGATCACTCGGGTCGTTAATTTTGGCCCGTGAAAACTCACCACGCGTCATCGCCTCAGTAGGCACTTGCGGGAGACAAGGGGTCGTGCCCCCTCATCGAAGAAGATCGGAAAGCATCGACGAAGAGTGTGGGGAACTTCCCCTTTTTCTAGGGACCAGGCTCCCTCCGATTTGCCAAACCTTTCTGAAATAAATATCCTCGAGAACCTGCCAGACTCCCTCGAATTGGGCATCCTGGAAAAGATGCGTCAGTGATCAGCACTATCTCGCCTCCCTTGAGGATAACCGAGTCATAAACTTCGACGCCCCCATGCGTCGCTCGGATAATCCTCATCCTCTTTGGCAGCCTGCACCAGAATCTACATTTGCTGCAAGAGACAAACAAAATATTATACCTCGGCAATGACCGAGTGATATCCTTCGTACCTCGGCAACAACCGAGTGATATCCTGAAGCTTTGGCTTAGTCGAATGATCTCTCCATCGCTCTGACGCGGCTAAGATGTCCTATTATACCTTGACGGAGGCAAACGACCTTCTGTTATTCGACAGTAAAGGCATGTCACAACTATTTTTCCCCGTCAAAATACCTACCTCAATAAACGGGATCATGCCTACCTCATGAGTCCACAGGACCGCCCAGGTTCCTCTTTGACTCAATCATGGATATACGCTATCTTTGCTGAGGACCGATACTGGCCTTAGCAAGAACTAAGCCGCGATGGCGCTGCTGAAATATGCTACAGCATAAAAAATGTAACATGGGAGTAACAACTCTCAGCACAGAAGAGGCAGGAGCCAAAGAAAGAAGGAATGAAAACTTTCTTTATTTCCTCATCCAAAGAAAAGTTACAATCTCCTACGAGGAGTTACAAGTGCATCAAACACAGAAAATAAAAACGAGTACATAGCTCGGCTGAATTGCCTCAGTCAGCTCTAGTTAATATTGATGCTTCGACATCCGGCCAAAAAGATCAGACGACCAGTCAGCTCGCCCTGATAGATAGCAAGGCCGGCTTCCCACGGGTCCTCTGGATGAACTAAGGGATCCAAAGAGAGGCACAGACCCATGGATGCAGATGCTGAGGAAGCTTCCCCTGGGTGGGATGCTGGGCTGCAGGCCGCTGCCCGATTGAGAGAGCTAGGGGACCATCAGCCCCACGCTGCTCTCAACTCCCTCTCCACACGGCGAAGGATTCCCCTCAGAGAAGAGCCGAGAATCCAGCCCGAGGGAGAGGGAAGTTCGTACGTGCTACGGGGGTGCCTATGCACTTCCTACCCTGCGACCCCCGCAGCCAAACCAAAAAGGACACACAGGAAGCGCATATGTGCGCTCTCCGTGTGATCTCTGCAGACCTCCTATGCACTCTCCATGTGATCTCCGGAGCTCCTCCCTGAGGACGAGCCGCTCTTTAGCGACTCCTTCATCATCCCAACTATCCGGGGGAAGATGATTTGCAAAAGGAACACTCGGTCCCTCCGCTCTAAGCCTCGGGGATACAGGCATCACGAGAACTTTCATAGTTTGCAGAGAAGAGAACTTTGGGGATGGCCTAACACGGCCCCTTCCTCCCCTTTTTATAGGCGAAATGAACCGGGAGCAGGAGTTGAAGCAAAAAGCCCCGAGATTCAAAATGCCCAATCCATGCTGCCACGTGGCCTCCCAGGATGAAAAGAGCGCCCTTCTATGCGCGCCAAATGCATCGCTCAGTCCATGACATACGCCAGAGGATCTCCTCTGATCCTGGATCATGGGTCATAATTGCAGAAAATCGCCCGCTGATCTCAAAGATACGGGCAGACCTGGGAAATCACCCGGTGAAAATGACACCCTCCAATGGCGAGCGAGCGCCTGCGTCGTACGTTGAAACGACCCGTGTTGGAAAGGATCGACGAGATAAATGCCCCTGGAAACTACCGAGGCAACCTTTCGTAGGTATCAGCCATTTCGGCAAAAAGGAAGGTCGATTCACCTTGGAAAAGATAAGGCGCTAACAGAATAATAAAAGGCGCAGAAGCCAAGTACTCCTCAGTGAGGGCATCTCGATATTCTCCGCTCCAACCTAGTTGACTGTCATGCCTCAGCATAAACCGAGACATTGTCTTGCACTCTAACTCAAGGCCAAAACTGCCTCTACACTTCGAACTAAACCGAAGAGCCTCCTTCAGTTCAACATAACCGAATGTTATCTTGTACTCCGGCCCAGTCTAAGGTAACTACTTCAATGGTAACGAGACACATTGTAAGCCCCGGCCTGCATCCGGAGTGCATGAGCCACGGTCAGGGTCAGAGTGCACATCTAATGAATATAAACCCCGACCTATACCCATAATGCGTAAGCGTCAGATAAGGTTGGAGTGCACGTCCTGGGGATACAAGCCCCGGCTAAGATCGGAGTGCATCTTTTGTCAAGAACCTCGACAAAAAGAGTGATATGCAGCGTAAGACTCGGACGATAAAGGAGAACATTTCAAAAACGGCAAACACAAAAGCTGCAGAAATTTTTCTCTTCATTCATTATAGAAAAGGTGACAGAAAAAAAAATACATCGGCCCTCATAGGGGCTTGTTATTTCCTCCAAGCACCGCTGAGCTCTCCCCCTGCCGTGGAGCCTGCTCACCCAACTGTTGCTGGAGGGACGCCACCTGCCTCTCCAGCCGCCTATTGGCTTCGCGAAGAAGCTCGATCTCCCTTGTAGAAACGGCCAGATACTGCTTGGCCGCCTTTATAATCTATTTGTGGCCTGCGAACAGCGAAGCCAGGACCTCTCCGTCAACTGTTACCATGGTGCGACTCCGGCGTAACCCCCTACGGCCATCAGCACCGCTGCCTGGCCTTCCAGTTGATCGTCTCCCACTTCCGAAAGCCATTTCAGTGTTAAAGCCTTGGAAGGTCAGCTGAGGATATGGCTAATGACAGCACTCCTCCACCCTTTTTAAAAGTCCCCCTGACGGGCATGCCGATCGCCAAGGCCGCTAACCCGAACGTTACAGTTGCGGGACATGCCTCATGTCCCCACCTTAGTGGGCGTTCACGGGAGACGAAGAGTTCTGCTCCCCAACCGAGGAGGCTCATTAATAATCCCACGACGCTTAAGGCATGCCCACGTCTCCGCCCTGGATAAGCCGAGTTATCCCAGGCCTGACTATGATGCTTTTGTAATTCTTGGTCCTTTCCAGTCGACCTGCCAAATCTCTCGGTTCTGGCCGAGTTATCGCGTCTCACGACTTCAAATGAGCGATTGCATTACCCGGCACTAAGCCAAGTCATCATATCTCTCGGCTTCACCGGAGCAATCCCCATGCCTCAGCCTCAGCCGAGGCATTTACTAAAATCCAATCTAAATCGGCCGATGGGCACGAGACGGTCATAACGTGTTCACAATCAAGAGAAAGCATGAGACAAAAGACCAGCTAAAAAGACAACCAAATAGAGACAAAGGCTCATTCATTGAACGCTTCAACCGAGTTACCAGATGGAAAAGCGAAAAATATACAAATAATCCTTAAGAGTCAGGATTGGGAATGGCCTCAACGGCCTTCACGGCTTCCTCGGCGACGTTCGGGGGAGCTCGGCTTATCTCGCCCACTTCAAATGTTTTCATCTCCTCGGAAACAGGCTGCGAGGGCCCTTCAGGAGCTACAGCCTCATTAGGACCCAGAATAGAGTCGAAATCGGTGTCTGAAACATCGATATATTCGTCTTCCTCAGCCCCTGAGGAACAGGCCTCTAAGGGTTCGACGAACAAAAAGGAAAGGTCCATTCTGGGTGCTCCCGAGATATCTTAGTTCGGACCTCCTCCATGCCAAGCTGGAAGGCCTCGGCACAGGTCGCATCATCTACACCCCGGAGTAAGCCCATTTGCTCCTCGATTTCAGCAACCCACTTCTCAAGCTCCGAGCTCTTTCCTCTACTCAAGGCCAGTTCCTCTTGCAGAATCTTCACTTGGTTTTGGCCCTCCAATTTCGCCCTCTCCATCTGCAAACACAGGATTAGCTAATGCAACAGCGAATTAATAGGAAAGGTCTAAAGGACAGGACCGAACTTCCTCCTCCTGCCTGGCTAACATCTCGGTCAACTCCTCGGCCCTACCAAAGGCCCTTAATTTGTTAGCTTGAACTTGCTCGATTCTGCTCCTGAGGCTATCAATCCTCGTTTGCTTATTATCAGCTTCTTCCCAGGCCCGAGAGAGCTCGGCATCGAGCTGGTTTAATCTCTCTTGGTTCCATTTAATCCGGTTGTCCTTGGCTGCGACGCATTGGTTAAGGTTCCGAACCTTCTCCTCCAACTCGCCAAGCATACTGCTCAAGCGATGCTTCTCCTCGGCAGTTTCCCACACCAGCCTGTCTCGACTTTCATTGAATCGTTTCTGAGCAGACTCCATTTCTTCAGCATGCCAAGATTCGATCTGCGATAGCTTCGAGCATGCCTCATCAATCTCGCATGGAGCCCACGACTCCTCAACTTCGAGCTTAAATCTGGATGCGTCGTTGAGGGTGGCCCGATACAACCCCCTCACCTTCTCTAACTCCTTGTTAAAGTGTCCAGGATCTGCTCGAATTTGTCAGATGCCGCTGCTCGCAATCGAAGCTCGGAACTGACCCTCTTGGCCTGGACGCTGGCCCCTGTCGCCAGACTCAAATGCCAGCACAACGCTCGTGTGATCAGAGCATTCTACGGAACAAAAAATAAATGAGAAAATGTAATCAAGCTACTAAATCACCCACTGCTCTGGAATGGCAACTCCCGGGAGGCGTAAGACCTGGCTAACTTCATGAGGGTGGGATTGTCGATATCGGGGAGAAGGTGAACATCCTTCGCCATGTTCCGCTGACCAAATGCGGCATCGATGAGATCTAAGTCCGCAAACTCGTTCGTCGAGGGACCGACGCTCGGGAACAATACCGACTTCATCAAAGCAGAAAACGCCTCCTCAATGGCCGGGTCCGAACTACCAGCTGCCCATCCGAGGAGCATGACTGAACAATCTCAGACTGAGGAACTTTCAATCTCCTGGCCTTTTCCAGTAAAAGTCTGGCATGTGATTCGTCGGATACCTCGGCCAGCCCCGGTCCCAATGTCCCCGAGGTCTTAGCAGGGAAAGCTTCAGCTAGAAGGTCATCATTATGTCCTTTTTCTTCACCCAAAAGCGCCTCTTTAATTACTGGCGCCTGCTCCTCCTCCGCAGATTCCATCAAGGCCTTGACTTGTTCATTGACTCCCCTAATCTCCTCAAGAGGTAACTCTCCGACAAGAAACTCTTCTTGAACCTCCATTGCCTGTGGCACAACATCATCATCCTCTAACCCGTCCGAGGGAGGCCCCTCAATAGCATATTCCCCCTGAACCTCAAACGGAGCCCCCTCCGGGCTATCCGCTATTTTCACCACTGGAGGACAGGGGATCTCGGCGATCCTCTCTGAGTCCTCCTCCGTTCTATGCTCTCCCCTCACAACTATTGCCTTTTCCCCCAGCGGGGAAGGTCTCTCTTCCGTGGCTGCCACTCCTGCGTCCCCTTTTTTCGACGGTGAGGAGCGCAAGCTGGCCTTGACTCGCCCAACCTCCGGCGAGCGCACTTCAGAAAAATGGACCTTCTTCTCAAGCTTGCGCCTCTCCATGCTGCTAACTTCTCTTGGGTGCTTGCCCAACTCCTTTCTTATGCAGCCTGTCATCTCTGATTTCTTGGCTGCAGGCACGAGTAGTAACCAATCAAGCCTAGATACATTCATTCAAAGAAAAGAAAACAGGGAAAGGGGGGAAGAGCTTACCCTGCCTGTTGATGGGGCTAAGCCCAGCAGTGCAAAGGGCCTCCTCTGATAATAAGACAGTTATCGAAAATGCCCGACCACTAGTGAGGGTCCCCAGATCCTCCCTCTCCCGCTCGGATAAGGCCGTATGAGCCTCCATGTCCCTAACTGGGTTTCTCCACCCTTGCGAAAATCGGAACCAATGTTCCTTTCAGCGATAAAGAACCAAACCTTTCATCCCTTTATGGATGACGGCTTATCCACGATCGTCTTGAATGACTTCCAATGTCCGATATAGGACCACTCTGATTTCCTCTCGGGCAACATATGGTGACAAACGCGGAATAGGGATAGAGTTGCCGTTACCTTTACTTGGCTACACATCGAAATAAACCCGATGATACTCCGCCAGCTGTTGGGAGCGACCATCGTCGGACAGATGTTATAAAACTTCATAATCTCCTTCACCAGGGGATGAAGAGAAACCGGAAACCCACCTTCATACTGTCTTCATAAAGGAAGATCCCATGCTCCAGTTCTTGCGAAACCCTACGTTCGGATCCCGGCAATCGCAGAAGGATATCCGAGAAGATACCGTATTTCAGACGGAGTGTTGGGCCTCCGTCTGAAATTTTGGACTTCTGGGGAGAGAATGCAGGACACATGACATGGTTACTCATTCCTGCAGAGGTGAGAAGAGTGTTGGGCCTTCGAATCGACTTTAAACCTGAAGCAATTGCTTCTCTGAGGTTATAAATTCATGGTTTTATCTGCATTTTCTTTTATCGTTTTTCTTTTGATTTTATGTTCATTTATTTTACTCAAGTGTATTTCAAGAAGGAATTCAAGAGTGTTATTTCAATCTATTTATTACTCGATACAAAAAAAAAAAAAACTATTTCCAGCTCATCATGTTAAGATTTGATGAACAGTCCGAATTACTCAAGACCATTGCCTTGCTGAATGGAGATTACAGCAGGGGTCTGCTTCAGTAGTGTTTTTGTTCGAGTAAAATCTCTTGGTAGACACACTCAGGAGCTTGTTGATTGACATCCCCTCCCCTCTAATCTCTTTCTTCATTTCGTACCGATGCTTGATCCGATCATCCAGCTTGTAGCCAAGAAAGGCAGGAAATGACAATAGTTCTCCAATCTCTCTTCCCATCTCCACGGTGAGGAACTCGATTTTCTTCTCCAGCGACTCGCGGTTATACTGCAGCACCTGAGGGTGTTTCTTGCTCATGGTGAACACATCCTCGCAAGAGAAGCCATGGCTGAAGAAGAGATCGATCACCTTCTGCATGTTCTCGCAGCTTGTCCTTGTCGTTGCACCCACTGCTGAAGCAAGCTCTCTGGTGCGGTGCCTGTAGCCAATCTTCACGAGGAAAGCCAACTTCTTTGAGAGGTTGTCTTCGAAGGAAAGGGTTATGAAGAGAGGGGCCTTGATCAAGAACTTGAAGATGTCCTCGGCATTGCTCATCTTGCACTGATGGAGAAACTCCATTCTGGGCTTCAGCTTCCTCTCCTTGCTTACGCTGAATATGTGGGGATGCACCATTGCAATCTTAAAGACCTCTCCGTCGGCGAGGCCAATCGATCTCCAGAACTCCAAGTGGGATTGGAGGTGCTCTACGGTGTAGGATAAGAGGGCAGGCCATTTGTTGATCATGAACCCGGTGGCCTCCTTGTTTCCCCCGCCGAGCTCAGCAAGGTACTCAACCCTCGGGATCAGCTGGTTTTCGAGATCCAAATTCAGAAGCAAAGGGCGCCGGACGATTACCTGCGGCCAGCCGTAGCCTTTCAGGAAAACAATCATCTTCTCCAGCCCTTCGATGGCTCTCTCGCCGAACACCTTCATGATGTTCACATTGTTGAGGACATGCCCCAACTGTCACCGGGCATTCCATGATCGACAAGCAGCCTGACCTTTGCGCTGAAATCTGGAAAGAAATGGGGATGGGAGAAGACCAGTAGGCGCTCGAGCCTACTGGTTTTGAGTCCCTTGAGCTCCTCGTGGACGAAATCGAGCAATTGTCCCACCTCCGGAGAGGTTAGGGTCTCGGGGCGCCGGATCACGGTCCGGTGGAGGGCGAATCCGGTGATTCCAACGGATTGGAGGGAAAGAAAGCGGCGGTGGAGGGATTCTGGGGAGGCCAATTCCAGCTCTGGATGCTTCGGAGGAGAGATTCGACCTCCCTTCCGTCAAGACCAAGATCTTGCGATAAAAATACTGCCGAGAAGCAAAAGGGCTTAAGAGTGTCAGAGAGGGAGAAGGGGAAATAGTGGGAGATGGGGATGAGAATTGACCTACCGGAGCTGGCGTTGGACACGGACGGAGAAGTGCTAGGGGCGCAGCGAGTGATGGGGGGAGTCCGCCGGAGTGGGAGGAGAGGCACGAGTTCCAGCCCTGTGAGGTAGCCGCGGAAATAAAGGGAACCGGAAGGAAGGAAGCGAGGGTTGCTTGCGGCGGAACGGAGAGAGGATGGGATCGGTGAGATTAGGGTTGGGTTTGGGAAGAAGAGAGCGGGCAGTGTGGCCGGTGCCATCGCACACGTTCCGGCTGCTCGCCTGCCCCCCGGGGGATGACGGCGAACGCCTCCAGGACTCGGGCCGATCGGAAGGGGCTACTGGCTGATCCGACCACTGCCAGCGCTAGGGCTTCTCTTGGACCCGGTTCGGGTTCGGTCATTTTTGCCGAGCGGAGTTTGAACTTTTCATCCATGCATCCCGTTTAATTCGCTAGTTTAAGTTTAAATTGACCCGTGCACAACTCATTGAATAATTTACAATCTATTTATCTATATATTAAGAGGTGATGGCAAATTTGACGCGTTTTGATTTTTTTTTTTCTAATCAATAAATGCATGCTGGGTTATGTAACCTATTTATTTATTAGTTAGGTTATATTTATAGGAAAAATTTAATTTTAAAATGCCCCAGTATCTCAGTTTATTTGTATATATATTTTATTTTATTTATCTAATTAAATTTTTAAAATACGTTATGTATATCTGTAATTGAAAGCATGCAAAATTTAAAATTAAATTTTATACCTGTCAGTTTGCATACCTGATGATGTCTTGCAAGAGTCACACGTGCCACTCCTCTATTTCGTACGCACGCAAGGAAACCTTGAGACAGGGGATATGGAATCAGAAATGAAGAACTCTTTTTCAAGAGAGGAGACCCTTTTTTTTGGACTTCTCTAATTTTTGGACTCTTCTTTCTCTTCTCTGATTTTTGGACTCTTCTTTCTCTGCTCCTCTCATCCTCGAAGTTGAGAAAAGTTTCTTAAATAAACCTAATGTAAAACGACCCAAAACAACCTTTTGAATTTGTTTTAGGATACGATAATATTGAAAGCGGATGGATTACGGGCCTTCATGCAATATCAATGCGTAAAGACGTTATCAGAATGGCAAAATCGTAATTCATATGAAGTTTCAAATTCACGCCATCTCACTGGTATAATCATAATTTAAACGAAATGAAAGAATCGTAATTTACATGAAATGACAGAATCCTAAATTTTCTAAAGTTTTAAAGTCTCGTTAGCTGCCCGCAACGATAATATAAAAATATTTATAATATTTATAAATAAAAAAATAATCAGATTAAATCCGTTTGAAGTCCAAATTGAAATCCGAAAGAACCCGTGCGAAGATCTTGAACCACTACAAGAAAATACTGAAATAGCGATGCAAATTTAGCGACGCATTCTTGCATCGCTAAATTGCAGCCAAATTGCGACGCCTCCGCGACAAAAAAAATTGAGACTCAATTAGCGACGCATTACCGACTCAATAAACCAGATAATCAAAAAAATTAATTTGCGTTGCAATATTTTTAAAATTAAATTTTATAAAATAAAATTATGAAATAAAAATATTGCGACACAACCAAATGCGTCGCAATGTTTTTAAAAAAATTAATTATGTTAAATAGCAACGCAATAGCGACGCAACAAACCAGAAAAATACAAAAATAATTTTTAATTTAATGACGCAAGTATTGCATCGCAATTATTTTAAATTAAATTAATTTTTATAAAATATAATTATGAAATAAAAATATTGTGACGTAATTCAGTGTGTCGCAATCTTTTTAAAAAATTGATTATGTTAAATAGCGACATAATAAAATAGAAAATTAATAAAAAATAATTTTTTATTTAGCGATGCAAGTATTGAGTCGCAATATTTTTAAAAAATAAATTTGAAATTTAAAATTAAAAGTAATTATGAAATGAAAATATTGCGATGCAATTAATTGCGTCGTAATATTTTAACAAAAATTAATTATGTTAAGTAGCGATGTATTAGCGATGCAATAAATCAAAAAATTAAAAAATTAATTTTTAATTTAGCGACGCAAATAATGCATCGCAATATTTTTTTTAAATAAATTTTATAAAATATAATTAAAATATAAAAAAAATTAAAAATAAAATATTGCGACGCAATGAAATGCGTCGCAATTGTTTTAAAAAAATTAATTTTGGTACATGCGTCGGATCGGTCGTCGCCGATCGGGATCACAGCTTGGATCGATCGCAACCATCGGATCGTCGCCGATCGGATCGATCATGACAGTCCGAGATCGATCGTCGCCGATCGGGATCAGGGCTTGGATTGATCGCAACTATCGGATCATCGCCGATCGGACCGATCGCAACGGTCTGAGATCGATCGTCGCCGACCAGGATCATGGCTTGGATCGATCGCAACCATCGGATCATAGCCGATCGGATTGATCGCAACGGTCCGAGATCGATCGCCGATCGGGATCACAGCTTGGATCGATTGCAACCGTTGGATCATTGTCGATCGGAGCGATCGCAACGGCCCGAGATCGATCGTCGTCGATCGGGATTAGGGCTTGGATAGATGCAACCGTCGGATCATCGCCGATCGAACCGATCGCACAGTCCGAGATCGATCGTCGCCGATCAGGATCAGGGCTTGGATCGATCGCAACCGTCGGATTGTTACCGATTAGATCGATTGCGACGGTCCGAGATCGACGTCGCCGATCGGGATCATGGCTTGGATCGATCGCAACCATCGGATCGTCGCCGATCGGATCGATCGCAACGGTCGGAGATAGGTCGTCGTTGATCGGGATCTGGGCTTCGATCGATCGCAACCGTCGGATCGTCACCGATCGTATCAATCGCAATGGTCCGAGATCGATCGTCACCGATCGGGATCACGGCTTGGATCGATTGCAACCATCGGATCATTACCGATCGGAGCGATCGCAACGGCCCGAGATCGATCGTCGTCGATCGGGATTAGGGCTTGGATCGATCACAACCGTCGGATCGTCGCCGATCGAACAGATCGCAATGGCACGAGATCGATCGTCACCGATCAAGATCAATGCATGGATCGATGCAACCGTCGGATCGTCGCCGATCGAATCGATCGCAATGGTCTAAGATCGATCGTTGCCGATTGGGATCAAGGCTTGGATGATCGAAACTATCGGATCGTCGCCGATCGGGATCGGTGCTTGGATCGATCGCAACTGTCAGATCATCGCCGATCGGATGGATCGCAACGGTCGTCAAGATCGATCATCGCCGATCGGGATCACGGCTTGGATCGATCGCAACCGTCGGATCGTCGCCGATCGGATCGATCGCAACGGTCTGATATCGATCGACGCCGATCAAGATCAGGGCTTCGATCGATCGCAACTATTGGGTCGTCGCCGATAAGATGATCGCAACGGTCCGAGATCGATCATCGCCGATCGGGATTAGGGCTTCGATCGCAACCGTCGAATCATCGCCGATCGGATCGATCGCAATGGTCTGGGATCGATCGTCGCCGATCGGGATCATGTCTTGGATCTATCGCAACCATGGATCATTGCCGATCGGATCAATCGTGACGGTCCAAGATCGATCGTCGTTGATCAGGATCATGGCTTGGATCGATCGCAACCGTCGGATCGTCGCCGATTGGATCGATCGCGACGGTCCGAGATCGATCATCGTAGATCGGGATCACGGCTTGGATCGATCGCAACCGTCGAATCACGGTTGAGATCGGTCGTTACCGATTGGGATCAGGGCTTGGATCGATTGCAACCGTCGGATCGTCGCCGATCGGACCGATCGCAACGGCACGAGATCGGTCGTAGCCGATCGGGATCATGCTTGGATCGATCGCAATCGTCAGATCGTCACCGATCGGACCATCGGATCGATCGCGACGGTAGGAGATCGATCATCGTCGATCCGGATCATGGCTTGGATCGATCGCAAACGTCGGATCATGGTTGAGATCAGTCGTCGCCGATCGGGATCAGGGCTTGGATCAATCGCAACCGTTGGATCATCGCCGATCAGACCAATCGCAACGGCACGAGATCGGCCGTCGCCGATCGGGATCAGTGCTTAGATCGATCGCAACAGTTGGATCGTTGCCGATCGGACCGTCGGATCGATCGCGACGGTCGGAGATCGATCATCGCCGATCGGGATCAGGGCTTGGATCGATCGCAATGATTTTAAGAAAAAATAATTTTTATCAAATATAATTATCAAATAAAAATATTATGACGCAAATCAGTGCATCGCAAATATTTAAAAAAATAAATTATATTAAATAGCGATGCATTAGCGACGCAATAACTAAAAAATTAAAAAAAAATGAATTTTAATTTTGCACACATATTTTGCGTTGCAATATTTTTTAAAAAATATTATAAAATAATTTAAAATAAAATATTACGACGCAACCATATGTGTCACAATGATTTTAAAAAAAAATAATTTTTATCAATATAATTATCAAATAGAAATATCGCGACGCAAATCTGTGCGTCGCAAATATTTTAAAAAAAATTAAATTATGTTAGATAACGATGCAATAAACCAAAAAAATAAAAAAAAATTTAATTTCGTGACACATGATTTGCATCGCAATATTTTTTTGAAAAAATAAAAGTTATAAAAAATTAAAAATAAAACATTGCGACGCAACCATATGCGTCGCAATTATTAAAAAAAATAATTTTTATCAAATATAATTATGAAATAAAAATATTGCGACGCAAATCATTGCATCGCAAAGTTTTAAAAAAATTAAATTACGTTATATAGCGACGCATTAGCGATGCAATAAACTAAAAATTAAAAAATAATAATTATTAACTTTGCGACGCATCTATTGCGTCACAAAGTTTTGTAAAAAAAATAAATGTTATACAAAATTTAAAAATAAAACATTGCGACGCAACCATATGCGTCGCAATTATTTTAGAAAAAATAATTTTTATCAAATATAATTATCAAATAAAAAAATTGTGACGCATTAGCGAAGCATTTTCCCTGAAAATAAAAAAAATTTCCCGTCGATCATTGCCGCCAAATTAGCGACTCATTAGCGACGCAATTATTTGCGTCACTAAGTTTTCAAAAAAATAAAAAAAAGACATTAGCGATAGATTAGCGACGCATAATTGCGTCGCTAATTATAATAATTTTTTAAAAAAATTAGCAAGGGTTTAGCGATGCAAAATTGCTTCGCTAAACCCTAGTATATATTCTGAGTCGCGCCGCCCGCCCCCGGCCTCTTCTTCTTCCTCTTCTAACCCTAATCCGCGCCGTCCCCGTCCTCTGCCTCCCCCCGCCCTCTCCCCCGGCGTTAGGAGCCACCGACGGCAGCCCCCCCTCCCCCGGCGAGGTAAGCCCCCCTCCCCCACTCCCCCCCCCCCCCCCCCCCCCCCTCCCGTTTCCGTGAGGCCACGGCCACGGCGGCGGCCGTGGCCATCGTCTCAGGTCACGGCCGGCCGTGGCCGTAGAGGACGGCCACAGCCGCGCTGTGGCCGGCGATGGCCTGGCCACGGTGGCCAGGCCACCGTTTAAGAAAAAGAAAAAAAATTGGGGTGGGGTTTTTCCCCCACCCCTGAGGCAGGCTGGCCTGGCCGTCGGGGCGACGGCCACGGCCGTCGCCGGAGACGACGGCCACGGCTGCTGCCATGGCCAGTGGTGGCTTGGACATGGTGGCCAGGCCACCAGTTTAAAAAAAAATTTGGGGTGGGGTTTTTCCCCCACCCCTGAGGCGCTGGCCTGAGGCGGCGGCCATGGCCGGCGGTGACTTGGCCACGGTGGCCAGGCCACCGGTTTAAAAAAAAAATGGGGCGGGGTTTTTCCCCAACCCCTGAGGCGCTGGCTTGAGGCAACGGCCGTGGCCGTCGACTTAGGCGATGGCCGCGGCCGTCGTCGGAGACGATGGCCACGCCGCTGTCATGGCCGGCGGTGGCCTGGCCACCGTGGCCAGGCCACCGGTTTTAAAAAAAAATAATTTGGGGTGGGGTTTTTCCCCCACCCCTAAGACGCTGGCCTGAGGCGGCGACCGTGGCCATCGTCTCAGGCCACAGCCGCGGCCGTCGCCGGAGACGACGGCCACGACCGCTGTCGTGGCCGGCGGTGGCCTGGCCACGGTGGCCAGGCCACCGGTTTAAAAAAAATATTGGGGTGGGGTTTCTCCCCCACCCCTAAGGCGCCGGCGGTGGCTTGTTAAAAAAAATTATTGGGATCTCCATACGTCGTACAGCCTTCGATCTCTCCACTAGTCGGTGGTGATCCTGCATTGGTATTACCATCTAGCCGATCGGCACATACCTCCGATAGTTCTTCCACCATCGACCCCACCATACTTCGACTGGATGCTCAGGGGCTGTAAGTATATACTAATTAAAATATATGTTTATGTTTTTAAGTCAATTACTTATAAACATGCATTTTTTTAACAGATTTATTGAGCAGCTTCATGTATCGAGCCACATCAGCTCCGTATTTCAGAGGCGTGCAGATCCCAGTGGCTACGATTGGCGCCACGTATCTGCAGCCACGAGGAAGTTTTATTTTCTGAGTTTCAGTAAACTTATTAAATACAATTTATCACTGATATAAAATTTTTTAATCTTAATAAATTCTGAACTAACTATTTATTTTAATGCAGGAAAAGTTTACGTGGAACCCTGTCAGCCATGATGCCCTTAGGCAGTATGGGAGGCTCTTACGGGACGCCGATACTCCGACATGCTTCATCGTTGGAGGTCATCGGGTCATCGTACTGCGCATGTACCAGAGGGTATTTGGCACGAGTGGCAATAGGCCTAGCAGTACGATGGCTGGCGCAGGAGGTCCGCATCAGCCAGCATGAACCGCCGGTCCGAGAGGGGCGGTCCTAGCACGGGTCTCTCCCGCCACACTTCGGGCTCCATTTCGATTCAGGAGCACAGACGCCGTATGGTAAGAAAATATAAATAATTTAATTACTAATTTAGTTATTAACAAATATTTGCATTAATATCAATTTTTTTTATTATAGTCTGAGCAAGAGGGCGGAGATCCTGGTGAGTTTCGTCTATTCAGGGCAACACACATCAGGAGGGACGGTTCTGGGTCGATAAGTGATCACGAAAGGTTGCGGTAAGAAATTAGCTTTATGTAGTATCTGTTTAATTTCTAAAATTTTATTTAGAGAAATTTATTGATTCATTTATTGTTGATTTTATAATTCAAAGACACGAGTCGAGGAGCTTCGCTCCCAAGCATCGCAGGTCGACTCCACTGATGGAGAGACGCCCGTCGAACTCTCAGCAAAGGAGAGTCGATGTGTGTTTTTGGAGGCTGTTGGTGCCCAGCCGCGAGACTGCAGGGTCTATGGTCTGGGCACTATAGCTTCTGCATATTTTTCCCATCAGGCCTCCAGCTCGAATATTCTGGTGATATTCCTGCCGAGCGTTTAGACGACATTCAGAGATCTATTACGGAGGAGGTTCGGCAGGATGTTCATCAGGAGGTTCAGCAGGAGGTTCGGCAGGAGTTCGAGCACGAGTTCGAGCAGCGTATGCGAGGCCATCAGCAAGAGCTTGCAGACGTGCGAGATCAGATACGTCAGTTGCAGGATATGGTTAGCCGCATGTCGCAGGTTTCCAGCCTCCACGTGATCGCACGGATTCTTAATGTATTTTTTTTTACTTTTATATTGTGTACATGAAAACTTCAAATTTTTAATATATTAATTATTTTGAAATTGAATGATTATTGTTTGTATCATATGAATGGAGAATGTTTCGATTAATATTTAAATGTAACGAAATTATATTAACCGTTTAATTTTAATATTTTATTTTTAAAAAAAAATTAATTAGCGATGCATTAGCGACTGAAATTGCATCGCTAATATTTTCAAAATCTTATTATTAAATATTGAGAGGCAATGACCTGGCGTCGTAATATTTTTAAAAAAATTTAATTAGCGATGCATTAGCGACTGAAATTGCATCGCTAATATATCTAAAATATTATTATTAAATATTGCAACGCAACTAAATGCATCGCAATATTTAATAATAATAATTTAAAATATTAGCAACGTAATTTAAGTCGCTAATGCGTTGCTAATTAAATTTTTTTAAGAAATAATTAATTAATTAGCGACTCAATTGCGACGAAGTTTTTTGTTGCAAATATTTTAAAAAATTATTTTTGAAATTAGCGACGCATGTATGTTACGTCGCAATATTGTGACACATTTAATTGCATCGCAATATATTATGACGCATTTATTGCGTCGCAGAGAGTCGCTGTTAAGCGATGCAATTGCGACAAATTGAGATTGCGACGACATTCGTAGCGACGTCGCAATTGCGTCGCTATAGGGTGTTTAGCAACGCATTAGCAACGCATTTGGGCGTTGCTATATTTAAATTTTCTTGTAGTGAACCATACTTCGCATTGAACTTATTTAATTTCTAATTTAAAGTAATTTATTATTTCAAAATTTATAAATAAACAATCAGAAGCTATATTGGATATCCGATTCAAACCACTTTGAAACCAGATCTAAACTACTCTATCGTCAAACCAACCATTAGTCTATGGTTCAAGTCTTATCCCACAATGGGTCTAAATAAATCCCAAAAATTCACTTGAGTTACAAACTAACTCAAGTTCATCCCCAAAATAAGTACTACCGCTAATGCCCAGTGCTAACTAGACATTGCTAGTACAAACTCGGTATTACCCATATGACCAAGTCCCACTTAGATTATGGGTTAAGCCTGTCTTCAGGTCACCTGACTATGTGCGTGACTCCATAGGTTCGAATCTAAGTCGGTAGCATAGGAACACTTCCTATACCAATCGATGTGACCATCTAGCAATGGTACCCGATATCCAAATAAACCGAATATATACAAAGCAATATTCAGGAACCTAGGCTATGGTTACCGTATAATTCATCCCCTTGTCCAAATACTCAAGATGAATTTAGAGTTCACTGCCAACTTCCAAAAACATCTAAGTGTGTTTCAACATGTACAATCCTGTGACTCCTCACATGGATTATCCTGGACAAGGTTTTGCAAAATTAAAACACAAACCGAGTATTAACTCTAATACTTAGAGTGGACAATTCCATCTTGACTCGTCACTGATTTAATAAGTACTTGACTATACCAAGCATCCTTCCGTCACTGGATTAGAAATCCAGGTAGTCCAGCGCCTAAGTGCAGTGAGTTGCTTACTAAGTTACCATGATAGTCTCAGGTCAAAGGGACACTTATACCCATTGCCCTTCTGTGAGATACCCTTGACAGTAGAGTACTCAACAGAGGTGAGCCACTGTTCAGTGAATGTACTCCTACACTCACCTGCATACCTTACTAGTGTCATACACTCCTTGGTTTAAGAGGACAAACCAACATATATGGCCCACAACGGTCTATACTTGACTACGTTATTGTCCTAGGTAATAACATATATTTGGTCGCGAACCCATTTAAGAATTACTTGATAATTCCTCCTTTCTCGAATAAATGTAATTCTAAGGACTACAACATATAAGAGTTCTATTAGAAGATGAAAAATGTATTGTACTACCAAAATAACTTTTATTAATCAAACAAATCATGTACAATGAATCACAACCGTTTATAAGCTAGACGATTGGTTGTATGACATATTTCCTAACAACTCCCACTTGGACTAGAGCCAATTGGAACAGTATCTAATACCCATCTTCCATTTGTGTTCATCGAACTCCTTGACTCCGAGAGCTTTAGTAAATGGATCGGCTAAGTTCTCCTTTCATCGATCTTCCGAAGCTCGACGTCACTCGTTCCATGATTTCTCGTACAAGGTGGTAGCGACGCAATATATGCTTGGTGCGATGATGAGATTTTGGCTCTTTGGCTTGGGCAATTGCTCCAGAACTGTCACAGTACATTGGAACAAGACCACCCAGGGCAGGCGCCACTTCTAGCTTGCCCAAAAATTTTTGTAGCCATACTGCTTCCTTTGCTGCATCTGATGCTGCGATGTACTCCACCTCGCATACAGAATCCATCACTGTGTGTTGCTTGGAACTCTTCCGGCAGATCGCTCCCCCATTTAGGGTAAAGACAAACCCTGATGCACTTTTGCTATCATCTTTGTCTGACTGAAAACTGGAGTCAGTATATCCCATAAGATTCAAGTCAGGTTCTCCATAGATAAGCCATTGATCTTTAGTATTTCACAAATACTTAAGGATGTTTTCATCACTTTCCAATGTGCTTCACCTGGGTTAGACTGATATCTACTCACTACTCCTAGTGAATATGCTACGTCGGTCTCGTACATGTCATGGAGTACATAATAGAACCTACTACCAAAGCATATGGAATCCTACTCATACATTCCCTCTTGTCAGGAGTTATCGTACAATCCTTCTTAGAGAGTGAAATCCCATAGCCTATCGGAAGATAGCCTTTCTTGGAATTTTCCATGCTGAACCTTTTCAGCATAGTCTCAATGTACGTTGACTATGATAATCCCAGCAGCTTCTTTGATCTATCCCTATAGATCTTCATCCCTAGAATGTAAGAAGCTTCTCCCAAGTCCTTCATGGAGAACTGTGACATTAACCAAACCTTTATTCCCTATAATGCAGGAATGTCATTCCCAATTAAGAGAATGTCATCTACATACAATACAAGAAACATAACTACAGAACCATTAGCCCATTTATATATGCATGTTTCTTCTCCATTCTTAACGAAGACATACGTTTTGATACACTTATCAAAACATATATTCCAACTCCGAGATGCTTGCTTTAGTCCATAGATGGACTTTTGGAGTTTGCATACTTTTGATACATCTGCAGATATGAATCCTTCAAGTTGTATCATATATACCTCCTCTTCCAGCTCTCCATTCAGAAAAGCTGTTCGAACATCCATTTGCCAGATTTCATAGTCAAAATATGTAGCCAGAGCAAGCATGATCCGAATGGACTTGAGCATTGCTACAGAAGAAAAAGTCTCGTCATAGTCTATACCATGACATTGACGATACCCCTTAGCAAGCAGACGAGCTTTATAGGTCTCCACCTTTATGTCTACACCTCGTTTCTTCTTAAAAATCCATTTGCACCAATGGGTTTTATCCCTTTAGGTAGATCCACAAGTGTCCATACACTGTTGATCTCCATGGATTCCATTTCGGATTTCATGGTCTCAAGCCATTTCTCAAAATCAGACCTTTGCATTGCATCCATATAGGTGATGGGATCCTCGTTATTCTCATCAAGCTCAACAGGATCGCCATCATGGACCAAGTAACTGGAGTATCTGTTTGGTTGACATGGTACTCTATCAGATCTCCTCAATGTTTTCTCAATAGGCTCTGGGTTTGATTTAATTAAAGCCAGTTCTATAGACACTACAAGAAAATAATGAAATAGCAACGCAATTTTAACGACGCAAAGATGCGTCGCTAAAATTGCGACTACATTGCCACACCTCCGCGTCAAAAAAACATTGCGACGCAAATAGCGACGCATTAGCGACTCAATAAATCATAAAATTAAAAAAAATAATTTTTAAATTTAGTGACGCAAAATGCATTGCAATATTTATAAAATATATTTTTTAAAATATTATTAAAGGAATAAAATATTGCGACGCAGCTAAGTACGTTGCAATGTTTTTTTTAAAAAAATTAACTATGTTAAATAGCGACGCATTAGCGACGCAATAAACATAAAATGAAAAAAAAATATTTAATATAGCGATGCAAAAATTGCGTCACAAATATTAATAAAAAAATTAATTTTTATAAAATATAATTATGAAATAAAAATATTACGAGCAACTCAGTGCATCGCAATATATTTGAAAAACATAATAATTTTAAATAGCGACGCATTAGCGACGCAATAGATCAAAAATTGTAAAATTAATTTTAATTTAACGACGCACTAATTGCATCGCAATTATTTTAAATGAAATTAATTTTTATAAATATTAATATGAAAAAAAAAAAGATTGCGACGCAAAACAGTGCATTGCAATGTTTTTAAAAAACTTAATTATTTTAAATAGCGATGCATTAGCGATGCAATAAACCAAAAAATATAAAAATTATTTTTAAATTTAGCGACGCAATAATTGTATCGTAATTAATTTAAATAAAATTTATTTTAAAAATAGTATTATAAAATAAAAATATTGCGATGCAACCAGTGCATCGCAATGTTTTGTTAAAAATAAAATGTTAATTAGCGACGTAATAGCGATGCAATAAAACAGTAAAGTAATAAAAAAAAATTTATTTAACACCGCAAATTAATGCATGCAATATTTTAAAAGAAATTCATAATGCCAAATTAGCGAGGCATTAGTGACGCAATAAATTTAAAATATAATTAAAAATTAATAATATCCGAGATCGGTCGTCGTCGACGTGATCGATCATGGCTTGGATCGATCACAACCGTCGAGTCATCGCCGATCGGATCGATCGCGACGGTCGAGATCGGTCGTTGCCGATCGAGATCGATCATGGCTTGGATCGATGGCAACCGTCGGATCAACGCCGATCGAGATCGATCATGGCTTCAATCGATCGCAACCGTCGGATCGTCACCGATCCGATCGATCGCGACAGTCGAGATCGGTAGTTGCCGATGGGATCGATCATGGCTTCGATCGATCGTGACGTTCGAGATCGATCGTCGCCGATCAGGATCGATCAGGCTTCGATCGATAGCAACCGTCGGATCATCGCTGATCCGATCGATCATGGCTTCGATCGATTGCAACCGTGGATCGTCGCCGATCCGATCGATCGCGACGGTCCGAGATAGGTCAACGCCGATCGGGATCGATCATGGCTTGGATCGATCGCAACCGTCGGATCGTCGCCGACCGGGATCGATCATGGCTTGGATCGATCGCAACCATCGGATACTCGCCGACTGGGATCGATCATGGCTTGGATCGATCGCAACCGTCGGATCGTCGCCGATCCGATCGATCGCGACGGTCCGAGATAGGTCGCCGATCGGGATCGATCATGGCTTGGATCGATCGCAACCGTCGGATCATCGCCGATCGGGATCGATCATGGCTTCGATCGATCGTAACCATCGGATCGTCGCCGATCCGATCGATCGCAACGGTCCGAGATAGGTCGTCGCCGACCGGGATCGATCATGGCTTGGATCGTTTGCAACCGTCCGATCATCGCCGACCGGGATCGATCTTGGCTTCGATTAATCGCAACCGTTGGATATTCGCCGATCCGATCGATCGCAACGGTCCGAGATAGGTCGACGCCATCGGGATCGATCATGGCTTGGATCGATCGCAACCGTTGGATCGTCACCGACGGGATCGATCATGGCTTGGATCGATCGCAACCGTCGGATACTCACCGATCGGGATCGATCATGGCTTGGATCGATCGCAACCGTCGGATCATCGCCGATCTGATCGATCGTCACGGTCCGAGATAGGTCGACGCCGACCGGGATCGATCATGGCTTGGATCGATGCAACCGTCGGATACTCGCCGACCGGGATCGATCATGGCTTGGATCGATCGCAACCGTCGGATCGTCGCGATCCGATCGATCGCGATGGTCCAGGATAGGCCGTCACCGATCGGGATCGATCATGGCTTGGATCGATCGCAACGTTAGATCATTGCCGACCGGGATCGATCATGGCTTCGATCGATCGCAACCATCAGATCGTCGCCGATCGATCGATCGCGACAGTCCAGGATAGGTCGTCGCCGACCGGGATCGATCATGGCTTGGATCGATCGCAACCGTCAGATCGTCGCCGATCCGATCGATCGCGACGGTCGAGATAGGTCCTTGCGACCAGGATCGATCATGGCTTGGATCGATCGTAACCATCGGATCGTCGCCGACCGGGATTGATCATGGCTTGGATCGATCGCAACCGGATCATCGCCGACCGGGATCGATCATGGCTTCGATCGATCGCAACCGTCGGATCATCGCCGATCCGATCGATCGTGATGGTCCGAGATAGGTCGACGCCGACAGGGATCGATCATGGCTTGGATCGATCGCAACCGTCAGATCGTCGCCGATCGGGATCGATCATGGCTTGGATCGATCGCAACCGTCGGATACTCTCCGACGGGATCGATCATGGCTTGGATCGATCGCAACCATCGGATCGTCGCCGATCCGATCGATCGGTCCGAGATAGGTCGACACTGACTGGGATCGATCATGGCTTGGATCGATCGCAACCGTCGGATCTCACCAATCGGGATCGATCATGGCTTCGATCGATCGCAACCGTCGGATCATCGCCGACCGGATCGATCATGGCTTCGATGATCGTAACCGTCGGATCATGCCGATCCGATCGATTGCCACGGTCCGAGATAGGTCGTCACCGACCGGGATCGATCATGGCTGGATCGATCATGGCTTGGATCGATCGCAACCGTCGGATCATCGCCAATCGGGATCGATCATGGCTTCGATCGATCAACCATCGGATCATCGCCGATCGATCGATCGTGACGGTCCGAGATAGGTCATCGCCGACCGGGATCAATCATGCTTGGATCGATCGCAACCGTCGGATCGTCGCCGACCGGGATCGATCATGGCTTGGATCAATCGCAACCGTCATATACTCGCCGACGAGGATCGATCATGGCTTGGATCGATCGCAACCGTTGGATCGTCGCCGATCCGATCCATCAC